>JAQFVV010006781.1:0-354036 GCA_028023455.1 Epiperipatus broadwayi
ATTTTAATAAATTGAGGAGCACGATCTGATGTGATGTGATGTGATGTGATGTATTATGGCTTCTCCTTAAACGAAGTCAAGAATATTCAGCAATTAAGCCCAGATAAACCTGTTAGCCACTTTCTTTTACATTCCCCACTCTAAATTTACCCATAATCTGCTCTATCCCATTTCCACAACATAATTTTTGTCAACTCTATAACCTTTATATCTAAATCCCCCTTATCTTTTCCCAAACCTAGCATAAAAACCAATAATCCACTTTCTGTATAATCACTCTTTTCATATTTATTTTTCCACAACTTCATTATATGTACCCTTTCTGTTTTCAAACATTTACATTCAATTAACAAGTGGTAAGCTAGAGGCGACCTCTGGTGTCTATTATTATTATTATTATTATTATTATTATTATTAATGATGATGATGATGATGATGATGATAAGAAAAACAGTAAGAATAAAAAATAAGAAAAAGAATAATAATAAAAAGAAGATAAGAATAAAAATAAGAAGAATAAAAAATAATAAAAATAATAATATGAAGAAGAGTAAGAAAATGAAGAATAAGAATAAAAAGAAAAAATAATAATAATAATAATAAAAATAATGATAATAAGAAAACTGATGATGATGCTTTAATTTTATTTAAAGAGTTAATCTTTCAACATTTGTGTGATCAGGTGGGTCAGCAATATAAGATGGCACTGAGAGTTGTGGGTCGTGTGAAAGTCTGAGTTCAAATCCCACATATATTACATATGTAACTGGAGGTGTAATCTTGTACAATGTATTAAAGAGTTAATGTAACATTTTGCTAGCTAGAATAAAATCATGTTAGCAAATAAACTAACTATTAATTATAATATTATAATTTTTAAAGGATCTGTTGTATATATCTGGTCTATCTTCTAAACATTTAATACAATTATGACGTTATTTAGTTTATTATCAGAATACTTATATTTGTTGTCAGCATTTTTAAAGCAGGAATGTTTATTTTTTAAAAAAAAGTAAAACAGAAAAAAAAAACCCTGATGCTGTTCTACATTTTGTGTGTGTGTCGTTATTACTTACTATCTTGGAATATTAAATTTGTATATTATATTCTATAAAGAAGTTATTTTGTTACAAAATATCTTGTAATATTCACTGTAAATATCTTATTATTTAGAATGGAAGTTTTACAATTTTTGATACTTGTGTATTATTCTGTCTACCTAGCTTGGCAGCTATTTATTTTTGAATTATACATTTCAGGGGCTGATAAAAAGTGGTTGTGTTTAATATTTATTTTTTAAATTGTTATTTTTTTAAAAAAAAGAAAAATGTCTGCAAATATTAATTATAACATTTCAACTTTATTATAATTTTTTGTTAAGTCAACTTATTAACATAAAAATAAAAAATAAATAAGATATGTAAAGGGTCATATTGTTATAATATAAATAAAAAAAATTGAAATAAACCTTTTGAATAGAATTTATAATTGATTTATTAATTTTTTTTAAATTTAACAATTAATATATATTTAGTAAAATAAAATTGAAAAAAAACAAAACATAAACAAATATATCTGTATGCCCCTAAAACTGTATAATTCAAAAATTAATGACTGCCAAGCTTAGTAGGCAGTGTAATACACAAATATCTAATTTTTTAATTGAATTTATATATATATTCTGGTGAAAATATGATGACTCTCTCTCTATACTGTCTATAGCATCATCTCGGATGCAATACATATATTACACAGTTATGTGGTTTAGCTATTCACTGCCAAAAATTTTAAAGCATAAGTTAAGTCATAAAATGTGCCAGTATGTTGGGTACTGTAATACACAATGAAAAAAAAAACCCCACTAACATTAAATTTCATTTTAAATTGGACAAAACTGTTAATGAAACATATGACATGATTCAAGTCATGTATGGCAATAAAGTAATGAGTTTAAAAAGATGTGTTTCTCAAGATGTTGTAATGGCAGGGATACACTGATGATGATTCTATGGAGGCACAAAACACATTGTCACATTTTAGTCAAATTTTGTTGATAGTAACATGTGTTGATTTAGAGATTTCAGGCAACTTGGAGAGAGAATGTGTTACCTTTTCATTGGGACTCAGATATTAGTTGATATGTAGTAAATGCTCTATCTATCTATCTATCTATCTATCTATCTATCTATCTATCTATCTATCTATCTATCTATCTATCTATCTATCTATCTATCTATCTATCTATCTATCTATCTATCTATCTATCTATCTATCTATCTATCTATCTATCTATCTATCCATCCATCCATATATCTATTTATCTATTTATTTGTCTGTCGGTCTATCTATCTATCCATCCATCCATTCTCCATCTATCCATCCACCCATCTATCCATCCACCCATCTATCCATCCATCTATCTGTCTATTTATCTGTCTGTCTGTCCATCCATCCATCTATCCATCCATGCATCTATCCATACCTACCTACCTACCTATCTACCTATCTACCTACCTACCTACCTACCTACCTACCTACCTATCTACCTACCTACCTACCCACCTTTCTATCTGTCTACCTATCTACCTATCTATCTACCTACCTTTCTATCTGTCTATCCATCCATCCATCCATCCATCCATCTATCTATCTATCTATCTATCTATCTATCTATCTATCTATCTATCTATCTATCTATCTATCTATCTATCTATCTATCTATCTATCTATCTATCTATCTATCTATCTATCTATCTATCTATCTATCTATCTATCTATCTATCTATCTATCTATCTATCTATCTATCTATCTATCTATCTATCTATCTATCTATACGTATGTATTTATATATGCAAACAAAAATCTCTGGAATAAACTCTATAATATTCAATATATCAATATATAAAAATAAATAATAGCTATATCCAGCTTATAATAAGTATGCCATCCTGAATATCATTTAACATATTTCGACAGTTAGATACTATACATGATGGACATGCCATAAGCTGATTTTAGTTATTATTTATTTTTATATATTATATTGAATATTGTTGTTTATTCCAAAGTTTTTTGTTTACATACATCTAGTATCAGTCTGCCCACTTATCTAAATAATTTAAATCAAATATAAATCAATTATATTTTTGTATGTCTTCTTAATATTTTATTTTAGTATCCTAATTTTAGAGCACTATTATAATCTTCAATAAGATTTATATTTATTTAATTAGAATGCACTTTTCAAATTATTATACCTAAGAGAATAAGTAGGGCGGTTATTTTTATTGTTCTGTTAGCTAGAAATTTTTAATTTTTAATCTATTTAATTCACAAACAATGAGGTTAAATAAAAGATTAAGAATGCAATTGTATTAAATAGATTTATAAACACTTTATTCTATGAAAAAATAATATTCAAAATATTAATCATTTATTAGAAATATTATTATAAATTAATGCGTTATAAGTAAAAAAGAATCTACGTGTTTGTGTACAGATGAAGTGTTTTATTCATTTATGACTACTGTACTTTCAAAGGCTATTAGCAATAATAAATCATTCGCATTTTTTTAATACATGTATTAATTAATTTTTTTCCCCATCCATTTTTTTATTTTTATTTTAAATAGGATCAAACATATTCAAAGTTGTTCTGATTTATGATTCAGGCTACCCGATGATATTTTTTCTTCCACAGATTTACAACCATTTGCATTTATGGTAATAAGAAAGAATATTTTAAAATTTTCCTTTTAACTATTTGATTAAAAATACTTAAAGATAAAACAAAATTTATTAATTATTGCCACGAAGTACTTTCAAGGTAGTATCTATAACGTACAATTAAAGAACCAGCATTTGGTTTATATAAATATTAATGTCTTTTAATGTTTCTATCTTTTTATGTTTTGTTTTGGAGTTAAGTTCTGGAGTTAAAATGGTTATAATCATTTACGATTGACTACTAGTAAACTATGACTTTTTAACAAGAACTGTCTACTTGCTTATTTATACTCTCTTATATTTCTTTTTAATATTCTCGTTTTTATTTTGTAAGATATTTATGCAACAGCTATATAAATATATGTATATTAATAATAATTACACATAAAAAGCATGCCTTTTCAAATGTTAAACCATCTATTTTAACATTATCCAATTATTGCAGATAGAGCGCCATCTACTGTTCTATAATGGAAGTAGAATAACAACAATAACAGAATAAAATATTAGTAAATTATAATAAAAGAAATGTCACATTCTAGAGATTTAATATAACTTCAAAGAATCGACTATATAACATAACAATATCCAGAATAAATAATACATACATTTTATGACTTTATATATATATTAGTTTAATCAAAATTATCAGACTAGCCAAAAAATAAACTCTGAAACACAACCAATGGCTTCACTGTTACAAGCAGACTTATCAAGTGTAAAAACTACAAAAGAACAATATATTTAAACTAAACATTACCCACAATTCTACTTACCTCCCATATATCTTTAATATTAAAATAACTTTTAAATAAGTTAATTGCTTCAGAATCATAACTTTTTAATAGTAAACATTCTTTAATTCTTCTTTTTATTTCATTTCTCTCAAAAAAGTCAACCTTAGCTTTATCAAAATTAATAGTGTAGCCTGTATCTTTTTCATGGACCTTTATTTTTTCATTTAAGCTCAAACTACTCTGTCCTATATATACCTTCTTACAAAAACAAGGGGTAATATACCCTACTCCAGGAATAGTCTTTCTATCAAAAAAATTTTTTGTACTATGTAATATACAGTACCTTATATAAATTTTCTGTTTTTAATAGACCAATAATTAACTAAATTTATTGAAGTTTTATAAATATTCATACAATTATTTATGTTTAAAGTAATATATTTCATATATTTATATTTTTTTTGGATCTTTAATTTAAAAGTTTAATATTTTTTTAGCATTTATTTTGTCTACATGTTAAACAATGAATGTATAAAGCAGATTTATCATACATATTTTTATATAGGGTATATAAGCACAGACTTTCACATGACCCACCACTCACCACTCTATCTCATATCACTGATACACTTGAACACATATGTTGAACAGATAAATAATCACCAATATATATATTTCATGCTAAACCAGCAATCATCAGTTGGTCCAGATTATCATGTCTACACATATATGCAATATCTGCTCAGATATATATTAAGATATCCAAGTCTGTGATTATATACCCTATATATTACATATATTGATATAGGTATCTAATAAGCCTGTATTTCAGTTATTTCATACATATTATTACATTGTTATATTTATTGGCTCTTATTTCTGTTTCTCTGTATGACCATAATAAATCATATTGCGATGATCACAGTTAATTTTCTATATAATTCCTTTTATGTATTTTATATTGTCTCTAAATTTATAATTACCTATTAATTTATTCAGACATTTACTAATCAACCATCCAATATTTATATGCTTATCAATATAATTTTTATTTTTTATTAATGTATTATAAATTTTGGGATAATAGGAAATTTTGATCCATTTCTTATTTAAACTATTTTTATTTATTATAATTTATTCTTATTTAAACTATTTTTATTTATTATAATTTATATGAAAGAATGGCATAATGAATTTTATTAATTTTTATTTTTGATATTTATAATTTTAAATAATTATTTAAAAAAATAATATAACTCCATATTGCAATAGGAACTTTATTTTTTAAATGGTAAACATAAAATATATAATAATCCCATGATTTGTTAAATAAGCCATTAGCTCAAGTATAATCCTATTGTAATTTTGACTATACTATATTATTAAATACGAGAATAAAAGAGAGCGGAAAAACATCTTTCAACTTAATAAAATGAAAATAGATATATAGAAAGTTATAGAGTAGATTAGTGTTTTTAAATATTTGGAAAGTTTATAACTTATAGATAAAAGTAAAGACAAAAAAATTATTGCCAATTAAATGGTTAAATAATCTTTCATTAAGGAGATTGATTATTCTATGGATCATTGAAATTAGATCTAAAAAAGAGGCTGATTAAATGTTTTGTTTAGAATATTATTCTCTATGGAATAAAAATATAGACAATGGATTAAAGATGAGGTGAAAAAATTGAAACTAAATTTAGAGATATGGATTTAGTAAAGGACGGTTAGAATAAGTTGAAAAGATAAGATCATAAAGATAAAAATATTAAAAAGTAAACAGAAAATATAATTTTTTACTAAAATAGATTTAAAGTCAGAAGAATGTTGAAGCTAAAATAGGAAAAGATAGTAGAAGAAATTAGTCAGTAATCCTAAAAGAAAAAATAACAAAGATATTAGAAAAGTGCAACAAAAGATAGTAAATCTTTGAAAGTGTAGCTAATTTGGTACATGAAGGCTTTTTATTAGTATTAGATAATTGATAATTATAATATTAATATCATTTATGTACTTTATTACTTTTTACAATGCTTTTTTATAACCCACTATTGATGTTTTCGATTGCCCCAGCAATCTTCTTCAGATCATAAAAATATAAGTAGAAGTTCTGAAGAAGTTTTCTGGGAGAATTGAAACCGTCTATAGTGGTTTGTAAGAAAGCATTGTTAAAAGTAATAAAGAACATAAATGATATTAATAATATATGGATTTGGCAATGCAATAATAAAGAAAGTTATAATGGATAATTGTGATGAATATTCCATATTTCTCAATAGTGGTTTTTTTAATTAAATTTGAAATATTGTTTTTATAAATGACAAATATGATATATAGTTTAGAGACTAACCTAACTGACAAAAAAGACTTCAACAATCACATTACAAACACAAAATATTAAATTTCAAATATCTTGATATATAACATTAAAGTAACATTAAATATATTAATATTTTATTTACCCCAATTTTTTTAGTGCTCACATGAAGTTTTTTTTAAACACATGTACACGTACGTATTAGCAAATATTAAATTAATATAATTCAATATATATGCAATTAATTAATGAATAATTGTTCCCTTAGGCTAAAATAAATAACATTCTGTTTTCAAAGGGTCCAGGAATAGCATGGGTCCCTAAATTTTAGGATTTTGATATTTATAAGTTTACTCTTGCCAACAGTGATGAAAATATAGAGTGAATTTAATACATCAGCCAGATTAAAACATAGCATTAACATCTGTTTTCCTGAAAGGTTGTGAAGATAGTATTTTAGTTGTATTTATATAATGTATTATTTACATCATCTAATATTAAGAATTGAATGTCTTTAGAAAAATTAAACTTTGTATAGTTGCACACAGGTTAGTATATGCACAATGTTTCAAGAAGTATTATTCTTCTCTCTTCTTCATGTGCAGATAGCCTGACCAAAATGTGAATTAAACCTGGACTCTTAGATTTTTAAATATTGAATTTTAAGGTAATGCTCTAACCAACAGAGACAACCTTCCAAAGACAACAGTCAGTAGAAATTTCATATACTTATCTATAAGGTTTTTCCTAATTTCTCCAGTTTTTTCTAAAAGCAAAGTTGATTAGTGGTCTCCATCAGGGACAAAGAGTCCATGTATTGAATGGAATGAGTGCTTCTGTAGAAAAATTCACTAAAACTTTCAAAAGCTTTAATTAAAATTCAATTTAAAAAATTCATTTTCATTTTTTTTTACTAACAGTTGAATTGTTTTATATATAATGAAAGAATGAACTTGACTAACGCATTCTAATGCATTTTTTTTTTACTAACAGTTGAATTCATTTTACATATAACGAAAGAATGAACTTGACTAATGCATTCTAACATAATTTTTTTTACTAACAGTTGAATTTGTTTTACATATAATAAAAAAATGAACTTGACTAATGCATTCCAATGCAATTTTTTTTACTAACAGTTGTATTCATTTTATATATAATGAAAAAATGAATTTGACTAATGCATTCTAACACAATTTTTGTGTAATATATATGTATATATTAGACGCTATTACGTAAAAATTGTTGTGGAAAGTGAAACAAAAGCATTATACAAAAAAAGAAGTGTGCTTCCATTTCTAAAAAAGTCACATTTCATCACTGGTCTCCATACATAAGGTATAGTTACACTATATTGACTTATGGGTTTATTCACCATTGTCATGTGAGCAACTTCTTTGGATTTTCTTTTTTGTATCTTTCCCTCTCTACTTAATATTTTTATACTTTCCCAATTGAACATATATGGTCAGCTATCTTATACATATCTGTTTTTTCTCTTCTAATCATCAGTTTGGGCTCTTACAATCACTTTTTCAATAGGGTGGCTGGCCTCACCAATCTACATTCTTCCACATTCATATGGTATTTCATAGATGCAGTTTTTGCTTTTCACATTAGAATTCCTCACAGTGTGGTAAGCCTCTGGAAAGCTGTTTTGATGTTATAATGATTACAGATTTTCCTTAATTGGTCTGCTATTTTTGGTATGTATGGATACATACAGTACCGATAATTGTTTTGTCTTTTGATGGTTCTTTTTGTTGTCTATTTAAGGTTTTCTTAATAACAACTGATGGGTAACCATTTTTCCTAAGAGTTTGTTGTATATAGATCTTTTCTTTTTTCAAATTGCTGATTTCTGAATAAATTTCTATTGCTTTGTTCTATAGCGATATTATAACCCCATAAGGGTAGAGACTAAATCTCACTTTTAATGATCATTTTAATAATCATTAGAAGTTAATAAATGTAAACATTACATTAGTATAGATCAATGGGTATATAATTAATGGATTAATAAATAGATTCTGTTAAATAATTGCTATTAATTTATTAATTGTTAATGCTGCACTTTTAATTGACTGACATATTGAATTCACTGTAGCAAAGGTAAGCTTATAATCATCAAAGCATGAAAGAATAGGTGATCTATTCTTGGTACCTTTGTCAACAGAGTGCTATTTATTTATCACCTGAGGAGACACACAGTTGGCTTCATTTATTACATAACTCATACCTTTAAGGTATAACACTCAAATTACTTTGAAAAATTATAAAAGTATCCCATGACATGTTTTGACTGAACCACTCACATCAGACCAAACATACATATAAATTAATAAGAGATTGTGATCTGGGCCAACTCAGAGTATTGGCTGATCACAAAATTTGCATCGTCGGAAACGTACATCTTTTTCACATGTCTTTGGTCATATATTAATAATTACACGCCATCACCAGGTGTTAAAAGTGGATGAAAAACAATCCCTACCTTGCGTAAGAGTGGTATACTAAAAAATACACTACAGAAATAATCCTCATACTTTGTGTTTTCCTGAAGGTTTATGATGATGGTGATTTAGTTGTATTTATATGTTGGACTATTTCCATCATCTAATATGAGTATTGAATGTCTTTAGAAAAATGTAACTTTATTTAAATATTCCAAATACATTCAACTGTTAGTAATAGTACAAAGGTTAGTACATGCACAATGTTTTGAGAGGTAGTATTCTCCCCTTGTCTTCAGGTATTTCTGGCTTGACCAAAATATGAATTCAATTACCCATACATGTATTACTTCTCAAGTATTCTTGGGCATTTCTCTAAATATCTAAACAAATTAACATTTATTAAATTACAAGCATCCTTCTTTCAAATGACAAATACTATATACTTTAGATGCAGACGTAACTGACAAACAATGAGTTTTAAGCCAATAAACATCACATGACTACAGTGAGTTTGTCAATCATGGTTATAAATATAAAATTAATAAAATTTTATATATCTCCACTTATAATTTTAATTTTTTAAAGGTTAAAAAACACATTTTTTTTTATCACTCTTATGAACTGCGAACTCCTTTAAAACACATACGCACATAACTCTATATTTAATCTTCCAAAAACTAAAGTTATATGTCAAGATAGGGAAATTTTAATATTTTATAAAGGATAATTTGATGCGGTTTGTAGCAGACTTGGAGAACATGGGATACAAATGTGGACTTATCAATAGAAAGGTTAAACAATTTTAACCCAGTTACAGAACATAAACCACAGATTCTGCTGCCGTATATACCCTCTATAGCTAAACTTTTAGTCAAAAAACTTTCCACTGATTTTAAATTAGGATTTCATTCACCACCAACTACTAATAGATTAATCAACAATGCAAAGAATAAAATTACACCTGAACTAACTTCCCATGTCATGTACAAGATGACTTACCCCCAACGAGGGTACCAAGCAATGTACTATGGTGAAACTAAAGCAAATATTGCCACTAGAGTATCGCAACATCGATACATATACAACAGAATGCAAACTAGGTAGATCAATATTTGTAGAGCATGAAAAAAAACACTGGCCATACCTTCCAATCGGCCTCAGCCGAGATAATGTGCACTGAGCACAATGACGTGAAACGCAAAGTGAAGAAGGCTTGTTTTATTGCAGATGAGCCCAAAGCTATCAACCAAAGAGATGCCTGTTTTACTATCTCTAAAAAGTGGGCCATTTAATTATTATTGAATAAATTTGCATACATTACTGTGACATTCACTATCTATTAGTGAAAAGAGTTATGAATATGGGAACATAAAATTCGTGAAAGCACTTAGCTTACCAATTGTTATGTATAACTTCATTACTTGTGTATAAAATGCAAGCTTAGTATTATAATATGATTATGAAAGTTTAAATTGTCCATTACCCTAATTTCTAAATTATGTAATTCAATCAAATTTTATTCTTTTCTTATTTATATATAACTCAATTAATTCCGATGACAACTATGCCAGAAAACTTATAAATTTATTATTTTTTTAAATTTATAGCTTAGCACTACTTTTGACCAGATCGATCATATTAATAGAATTAATATGGGTATAAATAAAATAGAACTTGTAAGTTAAATAAGTTTATGAATTTAAATATGCCATTTGAGTGACAATTTTGATCCATTAAAGTCATTTGAGCTGAGCGCAATGATTGGAAAATATAAAGAGGTGTGGTTTATTGCAAATAACATCCACACGATAAACAAGAAAGATGTGTACATTGCATTACCATGCAAATGGTATATTTAAATTTATAAACTTATTTTATATACACCTATATTAATTTGGTGAATATGACCGACCTGGTCGAAAGCAGTGGTAAGCTATAAATTTTAAATAATAATAAATTTATAATGAGCATGGTATACCATCCACTACAATATTTAGGTTTTTAAATTAATATGCTGTGCAGGCTTACACACACCTGCACATGTATAATATAATATAAGGGATTTGAACTAAACAGTCATCATGGGTAGGATGACGACCTTGGCACAAACGTGAGCTTTGAACATTCCATCATCAGATTTTCAATGAAATGGATGGCTGAAGAGTTGTGGGTTGGAATTTGAAGCCTGTCCATTAAAGATTGGCTATTTTAATATAAAGCTGAGCACTGATTGTATATATATATGTGAGGATAGTAATCTGGACCAACTGATGATTGCTGGTTTAGCAAGAAATACGTCTAGGGGTGATTATTTATCTTTTCAACATGTGTATGATCAGGTGGGTCCGCAATATGAGATGGCATGGGGAGTTGAAGGTTGTGTGAAAGTCTGAGTTCGAATCCCTTATAATACATAATTTTTGTAAATTTATTTTGAAGCATAGAGCAAAGGCTTAAGAAAGAAGATTTAATATGTATTACACTCTCTGGCTAATTTAGTTGGTGATAGGGTTTACATTTTCCCGATGTTTTTAGAAAAGATTGTTCTCAAGTTTTTAAAAAGTAGTTGCAGATATAATTCAACGTTAATAAAGCTTTTGCAACAAGTATCTTTTGTGAAAGTAGAAAAGTACGAATATATATATTAAAACAGGCAAAACTCTCCATACCGTAGTGATCATGTGATGTTTAGTGGTATATATATATATTGTTATTCAATCATAGTCTGGGATCTTCAACATCAGGTTGTAGTTCTAAAATCTTGCTTTTTATAAATAATCTTCTACTATTTTGAAAGTTTTAAGTTTTCTAATTTACATAGAAATAAATTTATATCAATTTATACTAGAATTTAATCATTAATTAATTTCAATGCAAAAATGAACTTATCTGAGAAACCATCTGTACACTTTTAAATGATAATAATAACCAGTACTGTATTAGAAAAATTACAATAAATTATTATTTTTTTTATGTCGCTTCTAACTCACAATTTTTTTTTAATAGCAGAGAAATGGGAAAAGGAGAATTATTTTCTCTCTACATATATATATAGCTTCTAGTTTCCGTTACAGAAATCTTGGGTTTATGTTTGTTTGTTTATAATATCTAAAAGCAGAGAGGTTACAGAAACAAATGTTCACAAATTTTAAATAAATCAATTAAAAAAATGTAAAATTAATTTTGTTAATTATTACTTAGAATATTACAGTAAATTATTGCGAATATAAAGTAAACGTCAGATAAATTGATTATTTATTATAATAGACGGCATGAGTTCATCTTGGTGCGTGTGTGTTGTTTATACAATCATAATTTTGCAAATGATATTTAAATATGTTTTTATAAATGAAAATGTAGAACATAGTATCAATGAAATAAATTGATCTACAGCAAGTAGATTTGCTCATTAGTTTAATCATGTTAAGAAAACTTTCTAAAGAAAGAAACTAGTTTGTCTGCCTGTAATTAGTCGGGTAATGAGGTGACCCCTTTTTTCTTGTTTTTTTTTCCTAAATTGTAACAGAATATTTGTCTGCTGAAATATAGGTACAAAAATTCGCTGCTCCTTTTCTTACTTAACTATCTATAGGAGGAGTCGAAAGAAACATATATACACGTACGGTATATTTATGTGTGTGTGCGTAATTAAACACCAAATTAAAACATTTACAATCTTCTAAAAAGGAAAATAAATTATTTTATATTACTTACATGAAATTATTTAATATGAAAAAAAAAGTTTAATAACAACGTAAGACAATCTAAGAATTACTTTGAGAATATAAGATAAATAATCACCGATAAACGTAATTTATGTTAAACCAGCAATCATCAGTTGGTCCAAATTACTATCTCCACACATATATACAATCAGTGCTCAGCTTTACATTAACATGGGTGTGATCAGGTGGGTCAAAATATGAGATGGCATGAAGAGTTGAGAGTCGTGCGAAAGTCTGAGCTCGAATCCCTTATATATTACATTTATAAATGTGCAGGTGTGTGTAAGCCTGTATATTGTATTAAATTACTTTGAGAATATATGATGATTTTTTTAAACCTTCCATTATTTCTTTATTCCAATCACAATTACGTCACAGCAGCATAGTTTAATTACTAACTTGAAACGCGTAAACACCCATTTATATGATTTCAAATCATTACCATTTTTAAAATAAATATCATAATAAAAACCAATTTTATTTACAAAATGTTAGATTATTTAGCACAATTATGATTATCTTTTTATATCTGATGGTCTTCTACTAGAATAAATTACTTTAAAGGTGATATATAATGCCAAACTGCTCTTTTTATCTTAATTCATCATCATCATCATTGTCAATCATTATTAATCCACTGCAGGATGAAGGTCTCACCAAGTTCACTCCACCTTTTTCAATCTCTAGCCTCTCTTCTCCACATTACTCCTGCACACGTCTTTATTTCATCTATCCATCTCACCTGTGGTCTCTTTCTGGGTCTTTTACAATATCATGGAATCCAGTTTAAGATTTCAATTCTCCATCTACTGTCATGTCTTTTAGCAATATGTCCAGCCCAACTCCACTTCAGTCTCTTAACTCTTTCAATGATGTCAGTAACACTTGTTTGTTCTCTTATCCATGTATTTTATTTTCAATCTCTTTTTGTTACTCCTAATACATATCTCCCCATATTTCATTGAGTGGTCTAAAGTCTCTTTATTGCTTAATTAAATATGCTCAGAAGATCACAGGAGATCGTGTGATGCTCCAATAACAGAAGTGACAAGTGGAATTTCGATCTAGAAGCGTTTACTTATTGAATATGTTATTTTAAGACTGCACTAAAGTAGATAATATGTCTCATGACTTAAGTAAGATAAAGATAACCATAAACTTATTGCTTATGGTAGCATAATTATAGCAAGATACAGCCTTCACTGTTGTTTGGATGCACACCCCCAACATATTACAATCTTGTTTGTATTTTTATAGTCAGTGCATCCATACTTATGATGTGAATAACTACACAGACTACAAATATATAGTTAGCTATGCTGATTGTGTTATCTACTCCCAACCCATATTATAAACCATAGACTTATTTTATTAAAACATAATCTGATAGCCATTTAATATGCTTGCATATGCTATTGATAAGATTTCCAAACTTTTCATACGATAGTGCCATCAAATGCTAGCCTTCACAATCAATGGATGCATAAAGGTTTGTGCATAAAATTCCTATCTAGTTTTTACTCACCCTACATCATCAGAGCTAGTTTTTAGCTTATGGCTTTCATCAGTGAGCAGCCTTGGATTTGAGAGCACTGCATCTAAATCTTAGGATCTAATGCAGCCACCCTCTAGCAACCACCTTTTACCTATTTAGTTAATTATACTAGAAGCCCAAAATGAAGACACTATAATGTTTTCAACCTAAGCTCATTGTGGTTTTTGAAAAACCAAAGACACCAAAATGTATAGATGCTAAACTGAGTTGAGATCTACATGACTATACCAGCAAATGAGCTTGGGTTCAAATCATTATGGTGTATTTATCTTAGGTTCCTAGCATTATAGTTAACCAAATAGGTAAAAGGTAAATGATGGAGGGTTGCATTAGATTCTGAGATATAGGTGCAGTGCTCTCAAATCAAAGGTTCCACATACTAGAATCTAGTCTGGGAATGTAGGATGAGTAGACATTAGATAGAAATTTTATGCACAAACCTACATGCATCCATTGATTACAAAGGCTTGCACTAGATCGCACTACAGTATGGAGAGTTTGGGAAAACTTAGACTGGGGAATGTAAAATTAAGTAGCTAACAAGTTTTTCTTGGTATAATTGCTGAGAGATTCTTGACTTCGTTTAAGAAGAAGATACAGTACATCACATCACATTACTCTTATTGACTTACCTTATTTTTAAAAAATCGTGATATGTTATTGAAAACAGAAAAAACATCAGAAGTTTGTTATGTTTGTATAGGAAAGTATACTAAAAAAATTTAAATGAATATGTGTGCATATATATCACAAATAAAGTATACATATAATATTGTACATATGGTGGTGAAGCGGAAGTTGATATGCACATGAAATATTTTTATATAGTGCTATTTGTTTATAGTTGAGTTGTATTTTTTAGATATTTTCTAATAAGTCAATACAATTGGGCGCAAAAATGTTTTGCATCCTATAGAAATAACAGTACATTATTTATCACTTAAAAAAAAAAAATTAAAGCAAATAGAAAAAGAAAATTAATTTAAATGTTCTGACCATGAGATTATCACTAAGCACGTGATAATTATATGTCCTAATGAATTCATTATCTTATATATAAATAAAGCATACTTCTTTTTTTTTTTTTTTGTTATAGAATAAGAAAATAAATTGCCATAACTGAATAAATTTTGAAGAGATGTGTGTGTGGTCAGAAACAGATTATGGCTGAATGTTATTCAACAAAATACTCCTCCATCCCCCTTAACGAATACAGCCTCCTATAATATGTTGAAAGCTTCTCATTATATTAAGATTTGAACATCAAATATCAGACAGCAATGAATACTATTTATCAGTTGAATTCTTTTACCTGCTTCTATCTTTAGTAGTAAAAATATTGTACATATCTTTTTAAAAAGTATTCGCTTAGGTGCACATACTATGGCGATTTTAGCCAATAGCTAGCTATAAAAGTAAAATTTGAAAGCTGATTAATCTTGCCATAAAAATAGCTTTGAAGTGAAAATACAGTAAAAATGGCATAAATCTAAGTGCTAAACAAGGAATGGTTAAATCAACTGATGTAGCAAACTATTAAAACATCACATGATCACTTTTTCTTATGTCCCCAGAAGCTGTTAAAACAGTAGCAAATTTTTCCATACAATACTGCCACCTAGCGAAAGATTTAGTAATCAAAATTGTGCATCATAATTCTTATCCTAAACTTACTTATCTAATATCCCCAAATACAAGTCTTTTTACTTGTGATCAATATATAGATAGGCACTGAAGAGGGATTATGAGGCACAATTTCTAGAATCCATTGATTACTAAAACTTGCACTAGATGGCACTACTGTGTGGGAAAATTTGGTACTGACATAGTAATTATGTGAACAAGATGTTGCAGAATGTTTTAACTTTAAGTGTCAAATATCTTTGTTATGTTTTATGAGTTTACTAGCATCTAGTTTTTCACCTACAATTTGTTCACCTTTAATAGTTTTTTTTCCTATGCAGTCAAAAAAAAATCAGTATTGAAGTGAAAAAAGATAATTTGGTAAGAGAGTAGTAAAACCACCAGCAATTTAAGCTCTGGGTATGGTGAAATTGATTGCCTGCACCATTTTGTAAAATAAGAATGACTTAAAAAACTCACAGATAGTGAAAAAGTTTTTCTGTTTCTGCAGTTTCCACTGAGGCTAAAGTCCACACAGTAGTGCCACTCAGTGCCAACCAGAGTAATCAATGGATGCAAGAAGGTTTATGCATAAAATCCATATTTAGTGCCTACTCATCCAATATTCCCTGACTAGTTTCAAGCTTATGACTTTCATCAGTGAGGAGCCTTAGAGCTGAGAGCATTTCACTTAGATCTTAGGATCTAATGCAACCCTACAGCAGCCACTTTTTACCTTATTAGATAACTATAAAGCTTTGAGTCCAAAATGAAAACACAATAATATTTTCAATTCAAGCTTATTAACTCATATACTCATATAGATCTGAACTCAGTTCAGCATCTATACTTTTTGGTGTCTTGGGTTTTTTAATAACCATAGTCACCATAATACTATTGGGCGGAATTGATATTAAACCATTAAACATCACATGATTCCCATTCTTCATGTGTACATTAGCTGTTTACACAGAGGCTAAATTTTCCATATGTGATGTTTAGTGGTTCTGCAGTTTCCATAGTAATATTGTGAAGCAAATGTAGTCTTTTGCTAATGTGGATTAATCAAAAGTAAATAACAGATAGTTGCACCAATGAGGCTTTGTGAAAGGATGAGCAACTGTTTGAGGGAAATTGTACAATACACGCAGAAATTAATTTTTATACATATTTTTACATCTATATTATTTTGTACTACATGTTTCTGCTTAGATGGTTGTTTTTGGAGGTAACATTTTATCTAAGCTGTAGGCCTAGAATGGATTACACTTACACACATGTATTTCAATGCTAACTTCAAAAATGAGAAGATATTATATAATATATGTTTGTCCCATATAGCTATTTAAGTTAGATAGCTGGATTGGTGGACATATGAATGTCTGAAAATTTCAGATTTTCTATTTAATAGTTATCCATTAGATAAAGTGCTGGGCTTGGCCTGGTATTTTTAATCTAATGCTTGAATATCCTAGCACCTCACTGAGGAAGCCAGTAGCAGAAACCGGTCTGGGATATTCTGCAAAGCTTGTTAAGAACTTATTTGTGAGCTCATTATATAACATTTGTAATACAAGCTTGTTAAATTAGGTCATGTGACATCGGACTTGATTTTTTTGTAATAAGAAGATACGGCAAAAACCAGTAATTAATTCATTATAACAGACTCTTATGTAATACTGTCAATGTCTTTATTACTATAAACAAAACAATTGCTTCCAATATAATCTAAAAAATATTTTTGAAACAATTAACTTGTCAGTTTGAAAAAAAAATCTATAAAATTGGTTTATCACATTGATTCAAGATTAATTTGTCATCAACTAGTTTGAAGAACTAAGGCCAGTTACTGGAAAAAAAATCCCAAACTAGTTTAGAAATCCTCATCTACAAGGAAAAAAATCTACATTTGAATCTTAGGTTATAAGCAAAGTTGAATGTTTCATTTCCTATGAGGTATATATATATATATATATATATATATGAATATTCCTAGATTTTATATATATATATATATATATATATATATGAATAAATGCAGATTTTAAATATTGATATGCAATTATTATATATGCAACTTTGAATTTATCACTCCTCATTATTCAATATAAATGGGTAAACAAAAAATATAATAAAGTAGAAAACAAATAAGAAAATAAAATGACTGAAATCAAAATTATTCTGTATGCAATTAAAAGATGAAAATGTAATTCCAAAATATTTGTCTGAAGGTTTGTGATGATGGTATATTATAAGATGTGATATGTTGGACTATTTCCATCATTTATGAGTGAATTTTAAACTTTATTTAAACTTTCAAAATACAAACAACTTGTTAGTAATAACAAACAAATACACAACACAGGTTAATAATTATACAATGTTTCAAGTAGTATTATTCTCCACTCTTCTTCAGATGTTGCTGGCCTATATGCACAGTGACAATATTCACTTAGAAGTTGAACTTGCATCTTTACTAACCAGTGTTGTGTATCTGTGTGTTATTACTAACAAGTTGCTTGTATATGGATAAGTTTAAATAAAGTTTAATATTTTCTATGCATTCAACATTCATTCATAGATGATGGAAATAGTCCAACATATCACATCTCATAATTCCACAAGGTTCAATAACAAAAATAGATTGAAAGATGATCGCTGACATAGAGGATTTACAAAAAGTAGCATCTCTCTAAGACAGTAAGCTAAAAAAAAAATTAAAAAAAGAATGTAGTTATAAAGTTATTAATTAGAATCCCTTGAACTGCATTATATATTTTTGTATTATTAAATGCATTTAATTTCTAATTGGTTGAAAATTCATTCCTTCTAGCAAAAGCATTGCAGCCAATCCTCTAGATAAAAGAAAGAAAAAAGGTAAACTAATACCTTCTTTTGTTTTTAAAGTGCATTGTCATATGCTGCAACTAGAGGGCACTAGTTGCAGTTATTTAATTTCAAAATATTACACAAAATATTTAAAAAATGAAAGAAATTTTATACTAGTCCAATACATATGACAGTCAGGTATAAAATATTTAGAAATATATGTTTAATTAATTGAAAATCCATTCCAACTATAATCCTCTGATAAAAGGAGATCAAAAGGTAAAGAAGTGATATCTTCTTTTGCTTTTAAAATATACTGTCATATGCAGTAGATTGAGGGCAATTCAATCATATATATTGAAACAGAAATTCTGTTTCATGTATGTATACTAAGTTTATTTTACTCTTCCACCTAAAAAAAGGCAGATGTATGTGAAAGAAGTTGATCTTTTTTTTTAAAAAAAAAATAAAGCAAAAAGTTTAAATTTAAAAGAAAATCATTATTTTCTATAATTGAGAAAAATAGGATAAACCTTTATTATTGATTTTATAATTTTAAATTATGATATAAATACTTCTCTAAGTATTTATTTAAAGCTGGCATTTATTAAAATATTACATGTTAATTTTTGAAATGATGTACAAAATATAATAATCGCTTGAGGCAAACTTATCAAATTGGAAAACATGGTTTAATCCTCATGATTCCTTATCTGTCCCACTAAAAGTAATGGTCCAATCATCAAGAAGAGAAATGCACTCAGGCTTAAATGAAAGCTGTGTAACAAATCAGATACAGTGGATCAATCCAGAGAATAGATCAGGGTATAAATAGTTGAGTTTGAAGTTCAGAGAGAATTTTTAAAAGGAGTTAAAAAGTAAAAAAAGTGAAAAAGTTAAAAAGTTTTATCTAAGTGTTGCTTAACTGTTTAGTTGACAACTGATTTTAGTCACCTTGGAATATAATATTTACAGCCACACTACTGATGTTTAAAAAAAAGTATTAATAAAGAAATCATAAGGATGAAAGGCTAATCCGTAATAGCTTCCTCTCTTTGTCCATAGCCATGAATCTCCAAGACTGCCTGATTGAATATCATGGAAAGTAAATAATGCCATTCAGCTTAAATAAATCAACCCCTTTTGAAATGCAGTAGTAACCTGAAGTGGATGAACAAGCCAGATAAAATGAAGATAACAAATTCATGAAATCTTAAATACTTATATGTGTTTATAAAAAAAAAAGAAACAAAATGTCTTTCTTAAAATAAATCATGAATAATTATAGCTATGTAAAAATACATTTTATTGGTGATAAATCATAAATATGTAAATGTCTTAAATGTCTATAATCAAAAGGCATTTTTAATAAGGTAAATCATAAATGATTATCTTTTTATATGCATATACATCTGAATTAAAATAAAAATAAAAATGAATACTTATAACTAAATAAATTGTAAATGCTGATAAATCAAATATGACTATATCTGAATGAATTATAATTGTTTATATACCATATACATCTATACCTGAATAAATATTAAAAACTTGCATATAATATACATCTATATTTGAATGAATTATAACTATTTATATTGTTGATATACAAATATGTTCATATCTGAAAGAATTAGAAATGCTGAGATACTATATACGTACAGCTATAACTAAATAAATTATAAATGCTCATAAATAAAATCTGTCTATATCTGAATAAACTATAACTGTTTATATACCAAACACATCTATACTTGAATAAATTGCAAATGATCATATATAAAATGTGTTTATATCTGGGTAAATTATAAATGCTGGTATACCAAATCTGTTTATATGTGGAATAATTTCAAATCCTGAGATATAATATACATCTAGGCCTGAAGGAATTGTAAGGGCTTCTAAGTAAAATATATCTGTACCTGGATCAGAATAATATTTTATACAAGAATCATAACATGAGGATTAATGGACACGATAGATAAATATGTCATCAATGATGAATAAGTGATCCATATAACTTAGGAGTATATATGCACATACAGAAAAATGGGATCCCAAAGATGAACTGTCAAACCTGAACTAGTAACAAACTTTTGTTGATTTATTATCCAAATATTGATACAACCAAAATAACTGTAGAGGACTGATGATCCAAACATTGTTATGGAAATAAATATTGTTAAATAAATTTATTGTTATATAAAACCAATCCAGTTGTTCACGTTGCATCACTTGTTATTCATTGCACTTGTTCACAAGAATTTCATGCCTCCTGAGCTATGTCTGGCATAACTAGACCTAAGTAAGTCAGGTTGTAGTGAGATGGAACTCTAGTGGTACCGTTTGGGAAACCAAACAGAAATTTATAGATGTTTCCGGTCTCTATGGTGCTACATCCTCTGATGAGCAGGAAATATTGTTGTAGGGGGGGGTGACATCTGTATTGGGAAAATCCAATCGATGGTTTCTTTCTACGATATGCTTATCAGGAAATAGTTACAACCGAGGTAATAAAGGGGTTGTACGGTGGTCCGGTTACAATATAGACAGTTACAATGATTTGATCTCAAATCTTTATATATATATATATATATATATATATATATATATATTCATATGTAAAAGCATACATTGGGTGTATGTATATATATATATATATATATATTCAGGCATTTAATCTCTCTAGCTCACCTGAAGAATGATGATTGCTTACAATACATGCATAGTGAGAAGGAATGGTCTGAGTTTCTGTGATGATGGATGGTTGTGATGTGAGAAAAGCACTGATAAAAAGCAAAGAATTTGAAAATATTTTATCTACAAAAAATGACTGTTAATTCTTCTACAAGGTGTTTAAAAATGGGTGGAAATCAATCACTATCTTGCACGAGAATGGTGTAATGAAAGATATCAAACTGAATATTTTATCCAAAAATTGATACGTACTTAAAACTAATTGATATCATTCACATAAAACTTTCTTTATTTTGTTAAGCTTTTAATGATATCCTTGTGAATAGTGTCCATGCCAAATGTTCATAATGTTCACAATGTTCAAATTGTATTAAGTTTGCATATTTAAAGTAGTTAAACATTAGATCCATGATTTTTTTTATTTAGACACTCCTTGAAAAAGACATTTTTAATTTAGTGCATTATCTTCTTACTATTTTAAAGTGGCTTTTATTGTTATTTTAATTGTTTATTACATATAGACACATGTATACACATATAACTGAACAGAAAGCAACAGACGCTTCCAATGAGTTATGATACTACCCATCCTTTAGCGTTTGTTGTTATTTATGCTTACTTTATTTACATGAATTTGAACGAGGGAGTGGATTTGAACCATTGATTATATGTACTTATGGAATACATGATAAGAATCATCATTTTATAGTCAGAGGATCAAAGCTGAGTTTTACTTTAAACAACCTCTAAATATGAAATGAAAACTCAGTTGTTAATATAGTTTTCATTTCATGTTTAGAAGTTGTTAAAACTAAAGTTACGCTTTGATCCTCTGAATTAAAAATGGTGATTCTTATCATTTATTCTATATATATATACATACATATAATCAAGAGATCAAATCCACTCCCTCAGTTAAAATTACATAAATAAACAAAAGCATAAATGATAACAAATGCTAAAGGATTGGTGACACCATCTATTTTTTGAGTGTTTATTTACATTATATAACTCATTCGGAAGCTTTGGTTATTTCCTGTTCAGTTACATATGATTTGAGTTCTTTATTATTACACACGCACACACACACACATATATATATATATATATATTGTTGTTAGCATTAACATTTTGACTAGATTACATCACCCATAATCCAGATAGGGAAAGATATTAGAGGAAATTGCAGCATTCTTGAATAATTCATACTATTTGAAATATGGCTAATGGTATCCAATCCAAATGCCATTATAACATTAAATATTAATAATAAGTTAAATGTATACATGGATGAACTGAAGATATTAATTATATATATGTATAATTAAAATCAATCAGCACTTAGACAATCCCAATAACAATAATAAACAACAATCTCAACCTGTTGTCAAGGCAACCTCCTTTTAATAATATATATTGTAACCTAAAAAAAGTGGGCTAATGAGATGAACAGCAGTAACAACAATTTTAACTTACAAAAAATGATGATTTGTCCTTCCAACTGACCAATAGCCAGCAAGCTGGACAAGACAAAATTCTCAATGAAAGAAAGAATAATCTAATGAACAACAACATATAAGCAAAAATGTCAAGTAATAGCTAAACTCAGTGGGTTTATAACATAAATGCTATATTCTACAATACAAAGATACATAAGGGTAAGCATTATAATAAAATATAATTAAAATATAAAGAAATATCACTAATAACTCAAGAGAAGGAGAAATTTCAACTCTAGCACACATAAGATTCTTAATATCGTGACATATGCCATTGAGACTACATTCACATTTCTTTTCTCTACAAACAACTACTACATCTTTCTCTTAATCCATCTCTTCAGTATCTTCTAAGCATTTAATTGCTTTGATGACATAGTAAACATTATTTAATTTTCATAAAATTTAAAATGTTCTTTGAAAATCCATGCCACATAAGATCCATCTTCTGAATATAATTTCTTCATTATTAAAATAAATTCAAATAATATGGTTCATGAAATAAATCAGGGTATCTCAGGGTAATATGATCTTACTTAAATTATAAAAGAAATTCTCTTTGACTCTTTAGATTTATTCAATATCAAATGAAATCCTAAAAAATAAAATAAATAAGACATACCACTTCCCCTAAGCTAATAATGTTTTATCATAATTATAATAACAGCAATAATATTACTGACTTAAATAATATAAACATGATCTCTTAGTTTCAGAATAAAATAATGAACAATCTAGGATTACACTCAAATATTAAGAATGGGAAAGAGATTTAACAGCCATTCTAAATATTCTAGAATAAATCTACTTAAACATCTTATAAATATGAACTAAGTTCTTGTAAATTAAATTTTATCATATAATAAATATCTTCAAATTTGAAAATGATTTTAAAATAAATATGCACAGTTATTTGAACTAAGCAAATTAAATTAGTTAAAGGGATCCAAAGTGATAAATCAAATTATAATTCTTTATTAAGCAAAATACATCTTTATTAGATATAATTTTGCTATTTAAATAATTCAATAAAGTAACTTTTATTAGCTTCAATGTTCATGTACTCTTTTATTAAATATACTTAAAATAATTTATTATATTTTATAAGTATTTAGATTGCTAGTCAATATGTGGAATAATTTCTGCTTAGTAAGTGGAATGATAAGAACAAATGACTATGAGAAATTTCTTAAATAACAAAACAAATATTTATTCTACAGAAAAAAATACAAAATTACAAATACTTCATATCTGAGTCCACAGAGCCAAAGGTTTTTGAAATTTTACTTCTTCAAAATTTATTCCAGAAGGATTAAAAATTTTACATCATGTTTTAATTAGATTAAACAAAAATAATCAAACAGATTAAAATAAGGTTTCTATTGGTTAATTATCTAAAAGTTCTCACTTATCAATGCATTCACACAATGACAATAACCTTCATATAAGTAGAGTCTCTTTATATTCAATAACAGTAATATCTTACCAATCCAGTGATGGAGTGATACACTTACTTTTGATGCTAATAAAAAATCTAGGACTTTGTCACTAGTCAGTAAAAATAATGAGAAGGCACATAAGGAATAAAATATTAAATAGATATTGCCTTAAAATAGAGAGTCTAAGCTACTATCTCCAAAATATATGCATATAATCATACATATGCTTGAAGGACAATAAATAATAAGAGGAATTGGCAATACTCACTGTTTATAACTTACAAGCTTAAGAGATAGGGTGACTCTCATTTTGACTATTTATGGTCTCTGCCTTAAGTTTTATGCAATGTTATATTGCTAAGACTACTAATATATGGTATGGCTGAAGATCTATCAGTCCCATATAGCTATTTGAGTTGGATAGCTGGGTTTGAAGACATGTAGATGTCTAAAAATTTCAGATTTTCCACTCAATAGATCACTTTTAGATAAGTGCTTGGTTTTGGGTTGGTATTTTTAGATCTAGTGTCTGAACCTACCCTGGCACCTCTCTGAGGAGTGCCAAAGCATGAAACCATGGTCAGGAGTTTGGGGGGTTTCTGACATATATTTTAAGTGCTGGCTCTGGCTAAGCATTTATCACAAAGCTTGTTGAGTAATTGGCAATCCTCACTGTTTATAACTTACAAGCTTAAGAGATAGGGTCATGTGATCTATAACTCTTACTTTGACTATATATATTGCTACTATCTCTTTTGAAAATAAGCTATGAAGTGATGATAAAGACTAACACTACCATCTTTAAATATACTGGCATAAATAAGCATTCCTAAATAGAGATATACCAAACTACTATCTTTAACAAAATATTATAGCTAACAAATGTGAAAGATGATAAATAAAAATAATTAATGCCAACATGGCTCCATAAACATTAGGCAATAAATAAACAAAATAAATAAAAACATATATCTACTTCTTCAGTTTACAGCATAACCATATACATTTATAAATAAATAATTCATATGTAAAAATGAAAACACATACTTATTTAAAATATGCAAATATAAATTACTATTCTAAGAATATTAACTTAAAATATGTCAAAAATATATGTACAATATAAAATAATATGCATGTGAAATAAAACATGGTATGCAAAAATTATGAATACAAGCAAATTTAATCTTTGCCATTCAAATTAATTAAAGTCTTCCAGATTTTTTTTTTTAAAGTGTCATAGCATCGGCCAGGACGCGAACCCACAACCTGGGCAACTGCCTGCAAGTGCAAGGCAGTCGTGCTGACCTCTTGACCACCAATGCAAGTTTGTTTTTCAATAAACATCATACTGGAATGTGAATAGGTAAATTTAGCAAATAAAGTGTTGTGGACTTGCAAATGTTGGAAGTCTTTTATTTTTTTAAATATTGATGATTTTTGATCATGGGGGTGTTTTATATATTAGACCAATTTCTGTTTTTGTCATTTGTATTTTATAGCTACTTTTATTTTTTAAATAGCTATGAGCTCATTGTTATCTATATTTAATTACTTAATAAATATTAATCTGTTATTAAAATTTGTAAATTATTATACTCCATGTAATAGTGTTCAAAGTCAGAAATTTTTTTAAAAAATGTACTGCATTCCCACCATATACCATTAATGAAGCTTCATTAATTTTTTTTGAGATTTAGTATTATAGGTTTTGTTTCATTTCATAGGCTTTTATTATAGTTTTTTATTTATTTTATACGCTTTTGAAAATAGCATTCATGATTTTTGGGTTTTTTCTAATTTGCATTTTACTTCTTTTTGATTGAATTCTTCATGCAGTAGGGGGGTGTTGCATTTGACATATTTTCACCGATTTCTGTTTTTGTAATTTGAATTTCATAGCATTTTCTTCAATTTCTTTTTGATTTGTATTTTAGAAGGATTTTTTTGATTTACATTGCCTTTGGCATTTTAATTTTTTAATTTCAGTGATTTTTGGATAGAAATTTATCACTTGCAGGCTTCTTGATGGTTCTTGATGGTACTGCAGCATCACCTAGTGGCCACAGTACACCTAACCAACTAGTAACTATCTTTTTATATTATTATTAATTTTTTCATACCATTTTACAACATCTTAGATATTCAATTCTTTTTAATGGATCATTTTAAAATATTTTATATATTTTTATTTTCTTCATACATTGTCTTGATTCACTTGAAAATTTACTATTTAATTGCCATTTTTATATCAGCTATCTTTCTTCAGATCTTAGTAGCATATTGGTTATCTTCTTATTGATTTCATTTAAATCTTAATCATTTTCCCAATCTATTAATATTTTAAAATAATTTACAAGTTTTTAATGTAAATTCATTGGGTTAGGAATATCAATTGTTATTAACAGTAGCAAACTCTCCATATAGTAGTGCCACCAAGTGCACACCTTCACAATTAATGGATGCATTCATTGATTGCAAAGGCTTGTACTTGGTGGCCTTACTGTATGGAGAGTTTGCTAAATATTAGGCTTCTGTTAATAGAATGTAAATGTCTACAAGCAGAAAGGGTGAAAATAATGATAAATATACACAAGGTGATTATACAGAAAGTGGGTTCTTGGTTTTTATGCTGGGTTTGGGAAAATATAAGGGGATTTAGATATAAAGGCCATAGAATTTACAAAGATTATGTTGTGTAAATGAGATGGAGCAGGATAAAGAAGAATATGGGGAGAACAGGGTGGGGAATGAAAATGGAAGGTAAGGTGGCTAACAGGTTTCTCTGACATAGTGGCGGAGAGATTCTTGACTTTGATAAAGGAGAAGTCCCAGTTCATCACATCACATTACTGTTATTAACAGCCTGTGTAAACATATGAAATGGTGATCATGTAATATCAACTGTTAATATTGTTTTTCTTAATAATTTTTTATTTCTCTAGCTTTGCATCAACATATATTTTAAATCTCACTAATCAATGATTACTTCCTGTGTAGAATCTATTAAGAACATTATAACTTTTAAATATATATTTGTTGTTAATCAATGTCAAAATGTCTAATTCTGCTGTATCTTCATTTGGGTGTTTTCCATGCCCATTTTTATTTAGCAGTTTAAAAAAAAATGTTTTTTTTCTTGCAAAGTTCACAAATCTGCTTCCTCTCTTATTTCTATCACCATAACCAAATTTATCTGCAGCACTTTTATCTTTCAAATAGTTATCAATTTTAGCATTCTCATCTCCCATGACAATTTCAAAATGTTATTTTATCTGATCAAAAGCATTTTATTCATCCACATAAAAATCCTCTATTTCTTCTTCAGAATGAAAATTTGTTGGGATATAAACCTGAATTATCTTCATTTTGTATCTTCCATTAATTTGATTAATTAATCTTGGCATTATATATGATATACCCATTTCTTCAATATTGTTCTTCCAGTTTCTATTTAACATATATACCATTTTACTTATGTTTCCATTTTTTGTGCTTTTGTATAAAAGTATATGTCCGTTTTTTAAATTTATTATCTTTTCATTTTTTCTTTTAACTGCATAAAGAATAACAATGTCCCATTTAATATTAGACAGTTCTTTGTCCAATTGACTTGCAGTTGTAAGTAAGGTGATCTTCAGTTATGGATATCCAAATAAAAATTCATAATCGAATGGAAATCCGTCTGCATTCAGGAGATTCTTAACACCCAACTTCAGGCCCAAGCTGCCACCTGGTGGGTTTACAATTTTTTGAGAGTAAGGACTCTAACTTAGGTTTGTTTTACATATATATATATATATATATATTACAACTGGATAGAAACCAGTCCTACGTGATAATGTAGTGGTAACAATATAAGCCATTAATGCAAACATAGATACATAGATGTTTGATGTTGTTGGCTCATTTGATTAGTACTAATTTCCTATGAAATGTGTGCATGATGTGAAAGAATGGTTTAAGTTACTGTGATGGTAGAAGATTGTAAGATGGTAGAATATGCACTGATAAAAAAAACACTTGAATATATATATATTCAAAGTAATATTTCTGGGAGCTTTTGTGCAATAAAAGTATAATAGCTAAATAGATGATGTTTCAGTACAATAACAAGTACTTTCCTCAGACTTTCTTCTTTCTTAAATCATAAGAATGTTTGTGGTGAAATTTAAAATCGTTATTTTTTCCTTTTGTTATTTTCTCCTCATTCTTAAATTCTAATGGTTGCGAAGTTTTAAAAAAATATTTTATCATCCAATAGCTTTTTCCAAAAAGAATAATGAGTTTAAATCTCATCACACACATTCTTATGATTTGACAAAGAAGAAGCTCTGAGGAAAGTACTTGCAATTATGCTGAAATGTCAATTCTTTAGCTATTATAATTTTATTCCATGGAAGTTCCTGGAAATAACACTATGAATTCATTTATCTGTGAGAATATTAGAATATATATATATAAATGATACACTTTGTAGATTCATTGGTATATAACTTTGATTATAAATGTACTGACATTTCAGCTTGATTATACAAGCCATCAAGTGGGTGATAAATAGAATATTATTAAGATAGTTGTAGAGGTGCTGTACCAGTAATTTATAACAGTGTTAAATTTCCACCAATAGAAAAAAAAAACAGATATATAAAATTGAAAAATAAAATAAAAATCAGAAAATGTTCAGAGTAATATATTTAAAAAAAAATTATTGCAAATAGGAGGAAATTTGTATATGCCATCACGTTTGTTGATACAATTTCGTCTTTTTAGTATATAAATGGCTTCCTTGATCTTGCATTAATGGAAAGTATAACATTGAATAGAATCCCAGTATTAGAGAAATCAATATTAAGATCTGAATCCATAGTATGGATTGATTTCTGTAACACCAGGATCCTATCCAGAATAATTGTTTTAGAATATTAAAACAGAAATAGTCTATGTAATTGCTTATGTACTGTAACGGATTAAAAATGATGATCTTTATGTGATATAATATAAAAAAATATCAATATAGATATATAAATTTGGCTATGTGCTGATATTTATTCATTAATGAAATGAAAAGTACTGTATTTGCCAGCATATAGGGTGCACTTTTTCTCTCTCAAAATACGCTTAAAATATGTAGTGCATCTTACGCACTGGTAATCAAAATTATGAATTAAAATTTCAGTCGGTCTAAAACATCTGGTTTATATTAATATACATATATACTATATTTATCAGCATATAGGATGATTTGTTACACAAAGACTCAATTTCCGAATAAGAGGCTTCAGATGATTCTTCTTTTAGTTCTGGAGATGAATTTCTGGCTATTGAGGATGAAGATTAAGAAGTGCCTAACTATAGTGTTCCCTAGTTACATTTTTGTAGACATAAATAACTACAAAATTAGTACAGTAAATCATTGTGGAAATTAATGAAGAAATGTAGAAATTTCTTTTCATTAAAATTGTGTATTAAAAAGGGGTGCGTCTTATACATCATTGTGTCCTATACACCTATAAATACAGTAGCTAGACTTTAACATTTATATAATTATTTTTTCTGTGTTTATTTTTTATTTTTTAAACCTTAAATATAGATGTACACGCTATCAAGTTTACGCTTCTATTGTGTTGTGTGCCATGACACAGAACTCAGTACGAATACATAAATTAATTTTAATATTTTTCTTGATAAATCATGCTATCTAGAATAGTGAATTTTCTGCACTGTAAGTTAATATGGCTCTGATTAAGTATTATTACAATAATTATTATTAAAACAGGCAAAACTCACTATATATATTGCCACACACAGCAAGCTAGAGTAACCAATGTATGCCAGAAGGCTTGTGCATAAAATCCCCATCTAGACTAGTTTCTAGCTTGCTGTGTGTGGCAATATATATAGTGAGTTTTGCCTGTTTTAATAACAGTTATACACAAGCATAAGAGGAGGTAGTCATGTGATGTTTATTGGCTTAATAATTATTATTGTAGTTAATAATTTGTGAAGCGCATATTCATTATGTATGTAATATATATTAAAGATACAACCTTAAGACTATGTACCTAGATGCAATGGTAGGGACTTCTACAAATCTTTAACACAAGATTAACAACTTTAAACGACAAAAGTGGCCACTCTTATCTTCAGCCTACTTTTTAATTATATAGGTGAATCTAAAGCATTTTGATTTGAAAGCAGGAAGCTTTAACTTTCACTGATTAAGTCCACAATTTCTATACAAGTTAACATACACAAAATCTTTCGATTGACAGTGAGTCAGTGTGAAGCACTTATAATTAGAAATCTTTTAAGACAATTTAAAGTTGTAATTAGTAATTTGTTAAGTGCATACTCATTATGTATGTAATATATATTAAGGCTATAATCTTAAGACTATATGTGATGTGATGCTGTGATGTATTGTAGCTTCTCCTTAAACGGAGTCAAGAATCTCTCAACAAATATGCCCAGAGAAACCTGTTAGCCACTTTATTTTCCATTCCCCAGTCTAAGTTTTCCCATATTCTGCTCCATCCTATTTCCAGAACATAATCTTTGTCAACTCTATGGGCTTTATATCTAAATCCCCCTTATCTTTTCCCAACCCCAGCATAAAAACCAATAATCCACTTTCTGTATAATCACTTTTTTCATATTTATTCTTCCATAACTTCATTATATGTGCCTTGTCTGTTTTCAAGCATTTACATTCAATTAACAGATGCCAATATTTTCTATTCCTTCCTTACATAATTTACAGACTAAATTACTCTTATTTTTCCACTTACATATATATTCTCTTGTTGCTAAAGATCCTGTTCGAGCCTTAAACAATAAACTAATTTCCTTACTATTATCATATATTAATTCGCACCTAATATTCTGTTTATTTCTATATATATTTAAACTCTTTTTACTCTCCATACTAGTTCTCCATCTCTCTAACTCCCTATTCTTTATTAATAAATCTATTCTTTTATCCCATTCCTCACCACTATAACACTCAACAATCCTCCTAACACAATCATCCCATCTTTTGTACAAATATGCTGATATAAATTCTTCATCCAAATTGTTTGAACCTAGATGTGATGGTAGGGATCTCTATCAATCTTCAACACAAGATTATTGCATTCAGGCACAAATATTTCTGCTATTGTGTTAGAATGTAGTAAAAACTGTTTTAACATATTTGATAATTCAAGGGATTTATTCTTACTCTTTAACTATATTCTTTTATGATTATCATTCTGGCTAACTTCATTTATTGATAGTTCATTTTATTAATAATAGTATTGATATTCTCTACTATACCCCTTTAATATTTGAATACAAATATAATGTAAATATTAGACTTTAGATGTAATTAGAGGGGATTTGAACACAGACCTTCACAACCCCCCTTCAGCTATCCATCCTTCTTATATAAACGATATACAAGACCACTTATATGTAAAAAAGATTTGTACAAAGACTTTCAAGTTCCCTTTCTTTTTCTCAAGAAATAATTAGTTTTCAATCTAGTATTCATTCATTTTAGGAAAATCTACCAGTAACTTGACTTGATTCTAATTGCATTATAGTAGTTTTATTTGAAAGATCAAAACACAGAAGTGGTTATTTTTTTCCATGGCTGGAATTGAACTAGAAACATTTGTTTGCATCACACTTCTTCTACTACTGAGGCAACTTGGTTTTGTTACATGATTTTCTTACAATTACTGTATTATAACATAACCCAATAATGTCACCTCTCTAAATTGAAATATATTCAAAGACATTTCTTATAATTTAAAATTAAATTTATTTTTTAGTGAACAGTCTTAACTTTTGATATAGTGATTAACTGAAATGATATGTCTATAACTTTAGATTGAGAAAAGATTGAAATTTTTTTTAGGTAATTTTAGGACTTTTTTAGCTAACCTAAATAGAAATCCTATATTGGTCAGAAAATGGATATCTATTTAATCTAAATGTTAATAATCTACTGATTGTAAGATAATCACACATGATTATTATACAATGTATTCTTATTACTGGTGAAATCTCATATGCAGCATCACCAGTAATAAGACCACAATCTATAGATCAACATTCACAATAAATAAATATCCATTTTCTGACCAATATGAGATGGTTACTTAAGTTAACTGAAAAAGTTATGCACTACCTGAAAAAATGTCCAAGCTTTTCTCAGATTTCAATCTAAAGTTATAAAAATGTTAATTTCACGTTAATAACGTCTCATATTTTTCAGTTAATTAACTACACATATTTAAACGTTTATCAATATAACTAACTCCTATTTTAGTTGTTTTAAACTTTTTGTTGAGAAATTTACAATCAAAAAAATACGTTTGGAATTTATTTATTATTTAAAACTATGTTATTACTTTTTCCAATATTTTTAAATGTGTTACAAACTTAAAATAAATTACTTATTGTGTTTCAGCCATGTTTATGCTTTGTTTTTATTTTTAAATCCCGTAATATATTTTAATAATAATTTGCTGTCTTATAATATTTGGACACTGCATATAACTGTCAAAAATTAAATTATAAAAGATTATTAACGGAAAAAGTAAGAATTTCAACAAGTTTTATATTTTATTAATTGTGGTTTTGACAATTTATGTTACCATTATGCTTTCAGTATTTATGACAAGATATATAGAATTTTATAGATTTTTTTCCCTCATCTTGTTCCCTCTAGCAATAGTTTATAACCCCCAGGAAATTTTTTCAAAAATAACTTGCTAAAGCAAAAAAAAAAAAAATCTTTAGCCAAAGTCCAGTTTATTGTGGACATATCAAAGATTGATTTGTTATTATAAATTGTACTTAAAAGTTTTTAATAAATAAAGATTTAAATTTCGTCTATTTTAATAAGTCATTTAAATAAATACCTTCAACTCTGTCTGATTCAAAGCCGGAAGGCAAATAAAAACCCATTTAAACAATAAAGTTATTTGAAAATTAATCTTATTTTATGACTAAAATAATTATCTTAAAAAAAAAAAAAAGCTTTTAAAAATAAGACAGAAACAATTATAACGCAACACAAAGGAAAAATCACACAATAATAGTATATAAAGCAGTATATACGTATATACAAAAGAATATCGAACATTAATAAATGAAACATTAACGTGATATATATATATATGTCAAATAACAATGATGTGATAAAACAATAGATAGTCAATCCTCATTACAATAAACTACCTACAATAGATTTCAAATACAATTGGCAGAATACAAATGTATTTATATAAATATATTACAAACGGTGGTACTTACGGATAATCCCGGACAGCAAGGTTTATTATGGATATTTAAAAAAATTCAATAACTGAATTATACATTCCTGCTAACTTTAAAACATAACAATAAATATAGTTTTACTTCTCAATATTATGTAACAAAAAATACTTATTTATAATTGTTAATAAAGAAGAAGATATAAATAATATTAAAGTTTATCAGCTAAACGTTTTCGAGGACCCATGCCTCATATCCATAGCCTTCAATTAGGGTTAGGGTTTATTTTTTTATTCATTAAGGATACAGATTTAATATTTAAATAATTAGTTGGCTAAATAGTAAACTAGCTGGTCAAAGAGCAAAAGATTCTGAAACTCATATGAAATAAATTAAAATAAAATATATATTTTAGTCAAGCTTTGGTGGTCGAGAGGTCAGCAACAGCTGCTTTACAAGCAGTTGTCCCGAGTTAGCAGGTTCGCTTCCTGGCTGATGCTATGACACATGAGATATATATATATATTTTAATAAAATAAAAAGTATACCGATGAAACTTTCAAAAAATTGTTTCTGTAGTGGTTTGACTACTATGAGTGGCATTACCATAATTAAAAAGTTAAAAAAAAGTAGAACAATTAATATTAATACTTTTATTAGTCATTCTTTAGACTAGAGATTATTTACTTAATGAATAATATTTCTGTACTGTAATTTTCACCACACGACTCTCATGCCCTTCCTTGCGTGAGAGTGACGTAGTGAAAATTACAGTATAGAAATATTCATTAAATGGATCATCTTTAGTCTAATGAATGACTAATAAAAATATTAATTAACTTCCATTAAGTGGTTTGTGTCAAAATTGTGAGGAAGTAAATTTGACACTTATTAATTAAACTATAATAATTGGCTGTCTCTCTCTATATATACTGAACAATGATAATATACATAAGAGAAAGTCATCTGGCCCAACTGATGAGTGCTGGTTCAGCTTGAAATGTGCATCTTGGAAATCATACATCTTTTTCACATGTCTTTCATCACATGTTTATGATTGTATCCTTCCACAATGTGTTAAAAACAGATAAAAAACAATCCCTACCTAGTATAGTGGAAATTACACAACAGAAATTGAAAAATTAATATATTTAAGAATTTATTAGAATTTTGATCTCCAGGTCTTAACTTTTAAGTTATATTCATTCTGTATACATTTATTTTATATATAAAACATATTATATATACTTTTAAGCTAGATGTCAATGGGCTTAAGATCCTGCATATGAGGGGTCAGAATGACTTATGGTCAACATGGATATGACAACAAAATTGGCAAACAAGGGCTCTGAACATGCCATTATCACATTTTCAATGATATGGATGGCTGAAAACTTGGAGGGAGGAGAAGATTGAAGCTGATCCATTAAAGTTTGAAGTTTTGCTATCTTAATATAAATCAAGCACTGTTTATATATATATGGGAGATGATGATATGGACCAACTGATGAGTGCTGGTTCAACACAAAATATAAATATTGAAGATCATATATCTTTTTCACATGTATGTGGTTGTATATTCCAGTTGTATAAGATGGAGTGGATAACTAAAGTGAGCTTAAAAGTCTGGGTTCAAATCCCCTCTAAATACGTTTATTTTGTAATTATTAGAGCATGGAAGTCTAAGTAGGAAATTTTTTTATTATTATTAAAATCACCACAGTTTTTTTGTCTCATCATCTAGCATCTTTCCAAGAGCATATTTTTTCATCATCATCATCATCAGTTCCTAAGATAGTTATTTTACTTTTCATTAATTATCTCATCTTTCCAACAACAATCTTTCTTCCTCTTCATTAGTCCTCTTGTCAAGAACATTCTTTTTATCTTTTCATCACTCATCTTCCAAAAGCAGTCTCCTCCTTTTCATCATCAGTCATTTTTTAGAATTAATTTTTTCCTCTTCATCAGCATTCAACAGCCCAAGGCAGGTTCCATAAATCATAACTATTTATCTTCTTTCAGTTACCAAACAATCCCCTTCCCCTCCACCAATTTAATTTTTTTTTTTTACAATTCTCTCTGATATATTTGTTCCTATTATTCTAAATTTAAGAACTAATCCAAAAAAATTTACTTTTCATTTTTTTAACTTCATCATTGATAAATGACTTTTTATTTATTAGGTTAGAGATTATCCACTTAATGAATAATATTTCTGTAGTGTAGTTTTCACTAAGTCATTCTCTGGAAAGGTAGGTACTGGTTTTTATCCACTTTTCTCACCTTGTTGAAAGATATAAATATAATCAAATGACCAAAGACATGTGGAAAAGATGTATAATTCCCAAGATGCACATTTGATGCTGAACCAGCACTCATCAATAGGTCCAGACCACAATCTCTTACACATATCTTTATCATTGTTCATTATATATAGATATCCAATTGCTATGATTTAATTGATAAGTATGAAACTTACTGGCCTCACAACTTTGATACAAATCACTTGATTGAAGCTTATTAATAATTTTTATTAGTTATTTATTAGATTAGAAATTATCCACTTAATGAATAATATTTCTGTAGTGTAATTTTCACCAAATCATTGGCATTCACTTTTATGACTTTATGGAAAGTGGTTTGGTGAAAATTACACTACAAATTTTTTTTATTAAGTGCATAATCTCTTATGTAATGAATACTTTTTATGCATGTTTATTTAATTTTTCAGCATTACTCATCTTCAACATATGATCTGATCGTAAACTATGTGGTTTTTTTCTCAACAATACCTTTGTAAACAAAAAGCAAAGGATGTATGTTTGAAACATGTATTGATTATATTAATGAAATGATTGCTAAAAATCTAGATGTTAGAATATGCAGAATTATATCTAATACTAATTTTCTTATAAATATTAATCAATACCAATCTTAAGTATTTATCCAACCTTTATTCTTCCTGCAATATTTATTTATTCAAATACCGTACACTCCAGACATAACGACAGGGGGAGCATGTCCTCAGAGCTATAGGGAGAGGTTTATACTCCGGGTCATGAATGTAGTATTTATAGCTTTATTTTATTCACAAGTGTTATATATAAGCTAGCATAGTTTAGAAGTACAGTAACTTAATAGACTTAAAGTGCATGTTTTCAGGAAATATTTTTACACTAACTTAATAGACTTAAACTGTGTGTTTTCAGGAAATAATAAAATATTTTATTTCATTAATACTGCAATGTGTGTGTAAAATAATCATTGATAAATTTTATAAATAAAAAATAATTTATTAATGATGAAAATAAAATAATTTAATTAAGTGTTTCGTACTTCGCTATTCTGATATTTTTCTTTGTCTCACACATCAATGTAAAATATATGATAAAATGATTATTGCTTATCAGAAAATAACAAATTTTATTTCCTTTGATAGATATTCTTGTTTACTACTGAAATAAATTTTAAATGTTCATATTTTGTTTCTGTAAATATTAAAAAAATTAGACCGTAATCAAAACAAAAAGATTACACGTCACCATTTCTAGAAAGATTATTTTCAGTTTATAAAATCAACAAAATCTTCTTTGTTTCTGAATATTTTTAAAAACTTGAATGAATAATTATTTATTTCTCTAATATCTAATGAATTATGTTTTAAAAGTTTAAATTTTTTAAATATTTATTGCAAAATTGCGATTAATTTTTTCCTCGTAAATATAAGTAGATTATTTACATCATAGCAAGTTTCCAAATTTGCTTCAGGCCATATTTATGTTAACTGCTAATATAATGTTATATTTTTTAAAATAAAGTATTTCAAGTCAAAATAAGTTATTAATAATTTACATTTGTTGATATCTAATAAATATAGTGTAAATTATTTTTAAAAAAAAACTAAAACCATAATGAATTCGCAAATAAACATGTTTTTGTGTCATTGGAAATTTCAATATCATAAAACACCAAACATTTTACAGCCATGGCAACACATAATGGCTGATCATGTCAGGGCAGGGCTTATGTCTATTGTTAGAGTGGGAATTTTGAACTTCGTCTTTTTTGGGGAAAAAAAAATATAATAAAGTATACCGTTTATACGCATTTTAACATATAATACTTACAGAAAAATTCACCAGGGAGCAAATTGGCCAAAAGACATTTCTCTATCGTTTGAAGTATAAGTGGGTTAATAAGTAATGAAATGAGTTATTGTAATCTTTTTCGAGAATTCATTTCTTGAGTACTTTTCATGTGAAAGATCATAATAAAAGTTTGAATATCTTCTTTTGTTTCTGCTTTTATGTAATAACGTTTCCTATACAAAAGAATTTATTTTCAATTATTTCCATATGGCTATTACACAGTTTAGACTTGAAATAATTCAAGTTGCAATATCATATTTCTATACTTTGTTAATGAATAACAAAATAAGTTTGAAAATAATTTTCCATTCATTAATCTTGCTTTAAAAGAGTTCATGAATAGCTATTCTTTTCCAAATTTTCATAAATTACACAACAATAGCAAAACATTAAAGTTTCTGACTTTAAAAATGTTTTACCATGAGCTTAAAAAAGTAAAACTTTTCTTCTCTTCAATATTTTGAAGTAATATAATAAAAGTAAAGGCATTTAAATCTTTGTTCTTCTTTATCGGTCCATTTTTGGAGTTCCATTCACTAATAGTAGTTTAGGGGGGTGTAGATTAGACAATTGCACAAGGATTAGAATTAATGAGCAACTTACTTTATCTTAGCACTTCATTTCTGTATAAACCATAGTACAAGGAATCGTCCATTCTTTTTAATAAATTAGAAACAGTGAGGATTGCCAATTCCTCTACAAATTAGAAAATAATTTCAATATTTTATATTTCGAAAAGGATTATTTAAAAGTTATATTTCTTTCCTTCTTCTTACTTCAAAAAATAGTTGAGGAGTCTTGCGTTGTTAGCCGAGAGGTATCGCAGCCGCCATGCAAGCAAGTAGTTGGTTGCAGACGGGTGTGGGTTCGCGTCCCGGCAGATGCTATGACATATGAAAAATAGTTGAGGAGAGAGGGAAAAGAAAGAATGAGTAAAAAAAATCTATCTTATTACAATATTTTTTCCACTTAATTTACATATCAATGTTTTAAATGTCTCTTCATAAATCTTTTGGGAATATCTTCATAATAAATTTAATGTATTTATTTATAAAAAAAAAAGGGATCATTACTAAAATAAACATCTCACATTATATTTTTGGAAATATGATAATGTAATGTTGGCATAACTAATATTATTACTAGACATCGCCTCTCTCTAAGAAGTGAAAATAAAACATTTCACTTCTCTTCTTCTATCACAATACCATTTAATAATAACTTTATTATGAAAGAAATTTTTGACTCTGATATTTCCTTTATTATACAAAAATATTATTTTATTTACAGAATCATTATTACTTAAACAAATCTTGATTCGTCAATGAGCAAACAATCCTTAATATTCTTTAAGATCAGCTTTCACATCTGAAAAGATAAACTCTAAGTGATGATGTGATTGGTAATCACTTATATTTTATTTTGGATTTCTCCTCATTTTGAATCTTAGTAGTTGTTTTTTACTGACATGAAATTCCTCTCTTTTCTGTCTAGGTCTGCCTTTTTCTAATTGTATTCCATTTTTTGTAGACATCTTTCTTGCATCTTGAATGGGAGATAAAGATGATGATTGCTGCTTAAGATTTTTTGGGCATGTTTCAAACTGTCTTTTTGAGCATGGTATAACTTCAGTTATATTATCTTCATAATTCTTTTTATTCCTCTGTTGATTTCTATGACAATTGGAATCTTGGATTATAATCAAACTCATATCTACAGCATTCAAGAAATCTGATACTTCTTCAGTAGTTTTTCAGTCAGTACTAATAACCATTTGCTCAATCCTGAAAGGGAAGTTGTACATTTCCCACATGCAGATGTTTGCAGTCTGGCAACCTGTCTTCTAAAAAAATGGGTTTAGATTTTACACCCTTTGATCTAAAATTTTTCTAGCATGATATGGTACTCCATTGCTTTTCACATTTCTTCAGACCAGAAGTTAATTAAAATTTGATTGTAATAATCTGGATAAGCAGCCAGTTTGCTTCTTGGTGAATTCCACCATTCCTTAGCCACTCCATTAGATTATTTCATGCAATGGTTACTTGTTCCATCTTAATTAATGGATTCAGTTCAAAGTGACTCTCTAAGCTATCTAATGCTCTGTTGGTGTTTCTTCTGCACTCCTCTAAATGTTTCAATTTTCTGGAATTGATTGATAGTTTTTAAATGTTCACCACATTCATATTGGCTTTTAACAACTGTGTCCTTATATCCTTAGTATAAGTTTGACTTTCTTCTTTATATTGTTGCACAGATTCTTTCAGTTTATTGTAATCTGTTTCCATGTCATTAATAATGACAGCAATTTCTATTAATGAAGAATTCTCCTTTGGAAGGGTCCTTATATTTTCTTCATCTTTCAACTCCAGCCTCTGTAGTCATTCTCCCAGGCTTAACACAGTTTTTTGATAGGTTCTAACAGCTTCGTGTATCATGCCCTGGACACCTACAGACATTTTCTCTATGAAGTCCATCTTTTACTGGACATGTTCCTCTGTTTGTTTTATCAGCACTTTTTTCAGGGTGAATATACTATTTTCTACTCCCAGTAATTTCTCTTTCATTTTGTTGTTCATTTTTTCTTCATTTTTTATTTATTGCTATTGATATAAATGTGATCAATTATTTATCAATGATCTACAAAACCATTAACTTACCAACATAAATAAGGGATGTTTTAAAAAAATCCCTATATGGTTTGATATAATGATAAAGTAGTGTATTCAAAAACTAAAGGTTTCTGAATTGAATTGTAGACAAAAAAATAAAAAACAAATTGAAGAAAACTGTTATGCTAAATTTGCTACTTTTGAATTTCACATATATACTGAACAACTAACTGGGAGTATGTTCATAGTATGTTGCAGTGAAAAGGTGACTAATTGTCTCTGTTAGCTACATGCAGTAACATAATTGAATCAATGCATGTGTTACATAGTGAAATAATTTAGCTTTTATCCTAAAAAATTTAAAATATTAGGATGTCTGAATCAAGAGTTGTGCTATGAAATGTGATAATGTGTCTTGAATCTTAACCTATGATGGCATACAATGCTAATATTAAATTTTGTTTTAAATTGGAAAAAAATTCTTACTGAGACACATGATTCGTAGTATTTATTGAAGCGAAGTTGTGAGTTTCAAGCCCATTTCAAGTGGTTTGCAAGAATTTTGCTTTAATTAAAACAGGCAAAACTCTCTATACATATTGCCACTCAGTGCAAACCAGAGTAATCAATGGATGCCAGAAGGCTTGTGCATAAAATCCCCATCTAGTGCCTACTCATATCCCCAGACTAGTTTCTGGCTTGTGGTCTTCGTCAGTGAGGAGCCTTGGATTTGAGAGCACTGCATCTAGATCTTAGGATCTAATGCAACCATCCATCAAACCCCTTTTATTTCTACTTAACTATAGAACTATGAGTCTTAAAATTGAAAACACTATAATATTTTCATCCAAGCTAAGTAGCTATCAGATCCAAGGCTCCTCACTGACGAAGGCCACAAGCCAGAAACTAGTCTGGGGATATTAGACGAGTAGGCATTAAATGGGGATTTTATGCACAATCCTTTTGGCATCCATTGATTACTCTGGTTTGCACTGAGTAGCAATACATATAGAGAATTTTGCCTGTTTTAATAACAGTTATGAGCAAGCATAAGAAATGGTGATCATGTGAATTTTGCGATAACAGAGAGAATCACACGATCACCATAACACAGAGAATACTAAACACAGCTTATAAAGATGTGAAACACACTGTCCACTTTCATCTTATAAATCATGATCCAGATATATCAGCATCTTTTTCTGTGATAAGCAGTAAAATCTGCTGCTGCTGCTTAATACATGCATTGATTCAGAGATGGCACTGCAAAGAGTTGGAAAGAGAACCAGTCACTCTTTTCCTGTGACATACTGTCATCTGTAAAATAAACAAACAGAAAGAAAACAGACAAAATAGAAAAAAAATACAAACTCGAATAATAGAGAAAGAAAAATAAAAAAAAATCGATGGAGATTATAATATAAAGTAGTTAAAGTTCATTGTGAGCCCACGGACTTCCAGAAATATTTTAGGTAATCACATTTAATGCCAGTTATTTAGTTACGTATATCAACCAACACGCACACACATACATAGTATAAGCAAAACTATAACAATAACAAAATAAACTTTCTTAAGCCCTATCAAAGCATTTCAAATTATAAGTGAGACAATAATTTTAATTGTTTTACTTACACAGTAACAATTTTATAGTGCTTAAATCAGAACTTAAAATTTTCCTTTAGTTATTAAAGAATAATTTGATTTTATGGTCTGTTAATTAATAAATAAATGTGCAACCATAACTTCACCACTGTTTGCATACAAAGTACTTCCTTATTACTTTATAAAGGAAAAGACAGGACTGGATAAAATATCAGTGACAAAAGGTAATTACCATAGAAGGTAGAAAAATAATCCAGTTGGATACGTATGTGTGTACATACTATATATACACACACAAACACATGCCTTATGCGTGGATATGTATTCATATGCAACTTGTTTTTAACTTTTCAAGCAAAGAATGGTGAAGATAATAAATGTAATCATATATATATATATATATGTAGTTAATTATATACATGAATTATAATAAGTATTACAAATAGAATACAGAGGCAAAACTCTCCATACAGTAGCACCACTCAGTACAACTCAGAGTAATCAATAGATGTTGGAAGGTTTGTGCATAAAATCCCTATCTAATGCCTACTCGTCCAATATCCCCAGATTATTTTCTAGCTTGTGGCTTTCATCAGTGAGGAGCCTTGGATTTGAGAGCACTGCACCTAGATCTTAAGATCTAATGCAACCTCCAGCAGCCACCTTTTACTTTATTGCTAACTATAGAGTTTTGAGTCCAAAATGAACACATAATAATGTTTTCAAGCTAAGGTCATTCATTAGCTTGTATAGTCTTATAGATTTGAACTCAGTTCAACATCCATACTTTTTGGTGTCTTTGGTTCTTTAATAACCACAGTCACCATAATCCTGTTAAACAGGATTGGTAATAATCTATCAAAAAATCACATGATCAAGGCTCCTCACTGATGAATGCCACAAGATAAAAATTAGTCTGGGGATATGAGATGAATAGGCACTAGATAGAAATTTTATGCACAAACCTTCTTGCATCCATTGATTATTCTGGCTTGCACTGAGTGGTGCTACTATAAGGAGAGTTTTGTCTTTGTGACAACAGCTTGTGTAGGCATAAAGAATGGTAATCATGTGATGTTTGATGGTACACATAGAATAAAGAGGAGTAGATAAGGTTTTGTTGATTAATATTTTACATAGGATAAAAACAAAACAAAATAAAGTAATGGATATAATGCAAAACTTTTTACTAACAATATGAGTTGAGAAATAAATGACAATAAAACTTAATGCTAAAAAATATTGGTGTATAATATTTAAAAAAATTTATTTACATATAGAATTAAAAATTTATAGTTAATAATTATTGAAGAAAAATGTAATAATTATAGGTTCCAATAAGGTATAACAAATTAGCCATAAATTTACTTCGTGTATTACATTCTCTCTGTTTTCAGATCATGTCAAAATAGATGTTCCTATATTTAAATTTAATTTTTGAAAATACCTCTTCTGGTCTACCTTCATTACTATCATTATTTTCAATCATTACTAATCTACTCCAGGATAAAGACTTCTCGTTTGATCCAGTTTCTCTTATCTACAGTCTCTCCTCTCAAATTACACCAACAAATTTCCTCATTTCATCCATTAAACTCATATATAATTTCCTTAAACAAGACAAAACTCTCCATACAGTAGTGCCACCCTGTGCCAATGAGAGTAATCAATGGATAGTGATCATGTGATATAATTTCCTTCTAAATCTTTTTACATTTCTTTCAGAGTCCAGTGTTCATCTATTATCGTCTCTTCCATAGCCCACCTTTATTTTAATCTCTTAATTCTTTCAATGATGTCTCATTACTCCCAACATACATTTGTCCATATGTCATTGAGTGGCATAAAGTCTCTGCAAAGATCTTCTTTTAAGTGTTCTATTCTCAGATCCATAATGAAGAACTGATTAAAAAAGATCTATTCAAAACCTTTCTTTTCAAACACATAGGCATTTTCTTTTAATACCATCTGATTTTAATTCTATGATCCTTTTCATCCATTATGTTTCCATTTGTAGTAATAATCTAAGATGCGTAGTTGTAAACTTCTAATTCATGATTATAGTTCTTTATTTTTTCCTTTTGAGAAAATCCATTGAAGATTAGTTTTTATTTCTTTAGTATTTGTCTTTAATTATTTTTTACATTTATTTGATATATTTTGTAACAATTATTGAAGCTCTGAAATGTTATTTACAAAAAAAAGCACATCACCTCCATTTAAATGACACTTTATTGCTTAAGTCACTTCCTTTACATGGAATTGATTTGACTAACATTATGGATAGGGGATTTCCATTGCTAAATAAGAACATTACCTGGGTATTTATTACTTAGAAGTTTGTAAAAAATATAGTCATTGTAAGTGATAGATCTGGGCACATCTGTGGTCTTTGATCTCCAGAATTTGCTAATCACTAATGCATCAAAACCCACAGGGCGACTTGATTACTTAATAAGTATAATCATATTGAATAACTAGATATTTTGGTAAGATAAATGAATCACCTTCCACCTACTTAGACCCATCTTATTAGACATTTTAGGCACAATTTATTATTTTCTTTTCTCTTGATGGCTCAGTTGGTTAGAGTGTTACCTTAAAATTCAATAATAAACAATTTATTATTATTATTATTTATAATATTAATAAGCCAATAAGCTAATACACATGCGCTTTGCAGATGTCACTATATAAATGAATACTCCCACTTTTTCAAACACAAGATAAAGTCTTTAAGAAAATTTCTAGTACAGTTTTGGAAGAAAATCATGTAATTATTAATTTCTTCAGAAATATTACCAAATTCACCACTTCCTTTATTTTACTGTAATATCTTATACAAATGCAATTTATCCATTCTACTTTGAGCACTTTTTAGCAAAACCCTTTTATTGTATTTATATGCATTCACAACCTTATATTTCAACGGTCCTGCAGTCTTCTTCAGAGTCAATTTTACTTTAATTTTTACTTTGCTCTGAAGAAGACTGCAGGACCGTTGAAATATAAGATTGTGAATGCATATAAATACAATAAAAGGGTTTTGCTAAAAAGTGTTCAAAGTATTGGATAAATTGCATTTATATAACTATTAATTTATTAATTTAAATGTGGATGCAAATCTACATTTTAAAAATAAAGAGAGAAATAGCTTGTAATATTTTTTTAATGCTAAAGTTTTAATATATTTTTTCTTTATTAAAAAAAAACTATATTGATAATAAACTATATACGAGTATTAATACATTTACAATAGAGAAAATTTAAATTACATAGGCAAAAGTCTGATGAAACTATAACCATAATGAGCTTCCAGTTAACTCAAAATAATGATATGATAAGGTGTTTAACTTCAACGACAGATAATCCAAATTTGAAGCACTATTTCTATAAATAATTGTATTGCTTTTTAGCTTCAACTGAGATAAGTTTCTGTGTGATTTGGCACAGTTGTAGAGTATTAGATTTTGGAGAGTAAGGTCCTTGAATTGATTCCAAATTTGCCACTTCTGGTGCATGAAGGTTTATGAACTCTCCAGCAGTATAGCCATTTGATTACTGTTTTTATTTTTATTTTTGCAAAAAAAGCATAAAAATGGCCATTTCTTATTGTGATCTAAGATGTAAATAGTGTTTGTTCTGTACATATATTAGGCACTGTAATTATTTTTTATTCCACTTCTATTTCTAAAAGGAGGTTGCCTTGACAACTGTTTGAAATTCTTGATTGTTATCTATATTGGGATTGTCTAAGTGTTGACTTGTTTCTAATGGTTATATATATATATATATATATATATATATATATATAATGATATTAATAGTAATAATATAATGTCACATAACTTATAAATATATATGATCACTAGATGGAGCTTTACCAATAGCTCCTAACAAGCTTTTGTTTACATAAATGCCGAGAGATAGAATTTAATATCTCTTTTGTTGTCTCCACCTCCAGACCAGCTGTTTTTGAGCTAGTTGGCTCACATCAGTGAAGGGCAGGAAGACTAGAAATGAGATCTCTCTACCCTTCACTGACGTGAACCAACTAGCTCGAAACCAGCTGGTCTGGAGGTGGAGACAACAAAAGAGATATTGAATTCTATCTCTCGGCATTTATGTAAACAAAAGCTTGTTAGGAGCTATTGGTAAAGCTCCATCTAGTGATCATAAAATGCAAGCTAAAAGCAAGTTACGAAATTTATAACTTGTGTTGTTTATCATATATATATATATCTTGCATTTACAAATATGTAAAATTAAAAGTGTGCTAATAAGCTCTAAAGAAGCTTTCTTACTTTTTTATGGTAAATGCTACTACAAGAGAAAACATTCAAATCATCTTTATCTAGGATTGTCCCCATCTTCAGACCAGTTTTGAGTGATGGCTCTCTTCAGTGAGGAGCTAGGACACCAGATTCAAAAAACAAACTCAAGCTAAGCATTTATCTAATGGTTAACTGTCAAGAAAAAGATCTGAAACTTTTAAACATCTACATGTCTTTAAAGTCAGCTTTCCAACTAAAAAATAAAATATTATTATGCAATACCTGTACTTCATCAAAGTTATGTACTAATCTTATAATTAAATATTAATACATGCAGTAAAATAAATATATATATAAAAGTACAATTTTAAAGTTTTTTATTCAACTTGCTAGTTGTTAGAGTGATGAGAGTTTTGGTATTATTCCTACCTTGTCTCTAGTTGCCTAATGAATGTTATATTACATTTATGTATATGCAAACATATTATGTTGATATTTCCATATTTGAAAACTAACAGATCATTCTAAGATATATATATAGAACTTGGGCTGCTGCTATTTTACATAGATGGCAGGTGTTCAAACCTTTGCACATGTGAGAAAATGATTTAACTAAAATACATGTATATTGAATAGAGGGCAATGATTTTAAAGCTTATATATAAAATTGAGTATATTAAAGTCTGATTATATATATATATCAGAGAGTAAATAACCCACAAATCTTAAAATTGTGATAGATTTTGTATCAAAGCTAACTAGTCTATCATTAGAAACTTTTTCATTTATCTCATTAGATTATATTTTATGATAATAGGCTAAATATTTGAAACATCATGTTTTTTAAATAATCATTTTGGCTATTTGTCCATATTGTCTAAAAATGTAATATATATAATAAAGAATTGAAATGAGAAGATAATATCCATGTAAACAGAGATAACCTTTAACCTATAAACTAATAAAATATACAATGTTTATATTATCTTTCGGTTTTTTAGCTTCAGTCAAATTAGCTTTAAACAAATAACTTATAGTCTAATATTAGTGAAAATAACTATCAAGTAATATGTTTTAGTGTGGTAGTAGTGTTAGATGCTGGAGCATAAGATCCTCAAATTGATTCATTTTTGCACTTCCTGATCTCCCCCACAATAAAGCCATTTGATTATTATTTTATTTTTAAGGTCATGCAAATTTTAAGGCCTAATAATTTGGGTATTAGCATTTGCAGGACTTCACTTATTCAAATTAGGTAATTGTGATCTGTTTTTAAATCTTTCATATGATCATCAAGAGTTGACATTGAATTGCCAATGATAATACTAACATGTCATTAACAAGTGGTGATTGGCATTTTAGAAGGAAAAAGAATGATCTTAGGAAATGTTTTTTTCCAGCAAATTAAAAACAACTGAAAGACAAGTGCAGATTTTACATCTTGTATAACCTATTTAGATTTTGCATCCCTTCAAAAATATATATGACTGTCTTAAATTCAGAATTGTGCTCTCCCCACCCAATAAATATGGATTTTGTGATGACTATATAAACTAATTTGAGAAGCACAAATATATTACCATATATGACACCTTTACCATTTTGCATTTTAAAATGATTCCTTTTAACCTTTTCTGCAATAAACTTTTTATTCCTAAAAATTTCAACTTCTTGCTTCATTGCAGATCTCAGTTGCATCCTCAGTCATCAACATCAGTATAAACAAGTGGTATTGCACTATTTTAGAGATAGTAAATAATGGTAAAACATCAAAATACCACATGATCATCGATTCATATGCTTACACATGCTGTTAATAAGAGTACCAAACTCTCCATACAGTAATGCCACCAAGTGAAAGCCTCTGGAATTAATGGATGCAGGAAAGTTTGTGCATAAATCCCTATTTAGTGCCTAGAAATCCATAAGCTAGAAACAAGTCTGGGGATGTTGGATAAATAGGCACTAGATAGGAATTTTATGCACAAACCTTCCTGCATCCATTGATTGCAAAGGCTTGCACTTAGTGGCATTACTGTATGGAGTGTTTGGTATTCTAAGTAACCATAAAACATATTGAAATAAATGTCAGCACAGTGAAAATGGAAAAAAATTCATAAAATGTTTCGAAGAATGGAAGCATTAGAACAAAAACAAACATTATAGATCCTACAAAAACTATATCATTTATCAGCTATAAAATGAGATAGGACATAGTGTTAAGTTATATAAAATAAAAATAGATATCATACCAGAAGATGATCATAAGAAATAGAAAAATAAATAAAGAGTGAGGGTAAAATTTGACAAATTGCCAATTTTGTAAAACGCAGAGTATTATGTTACAAGTTACTATTGTAAGCTTTGAAAACATTGAAAGACAAAAGCTACTTAATTAGAGAATACAAATATAAAAAGATTAATTAATATAGAATTGTGTTCAGACAGTGAATATTTTAGCTGTACAAAAGCTTATATCTAGTAGAAATGGCATCCAAAAAAGATTTAAAATATGCAAAACAGACAATAAAAAACATAATGATAAAATCTAAAGTAATGTAAATACTGAATCAATAAAGAAATTCAATGATCAATGAATATTTACAAATGAAGTTTATAAAAATTGATGAGATAAGTATTTTTAAGAAAGTCATACAATATATTCAAAATAAAATCATGAACTCGTGCCATAGAAAGAATCTGCTGGTTTTTAAAAGATATGTTTAGAGAAAGAAGTATTTAAATACAATTGAAACAAAGATTAGAGGAGAGGAAATTAAAGAAAAAAAATATTATAACAAGGTAATGGTGCAAAAATATATATATATAACGTTACAAATGTAATAAAAAAGTAATAAAAAAAATCAGATTATATAAATATTTATTTTCTGCTTGAAAAAAAAATCTTCATCAAATCTTTTACAAACATACATGATCTCTTAACTTTTTATAACAATCCTTTGATATATAGATATATTAAAAACCAGTCAATATTTAAACAATTGCAATATCAATAACAATCAACAATTTCAAACTGTTGTCAAGGTAACCTTCCATTAACTATATATATATTAGAAATCAATCAATATATAGACAATTAAGAAATGGTGATCATGTGATGTTTGGTGGTTTAATAACAATCAACAATTTTAAACTGTTGTCAAGGCAACCTTCTTTTGGCAACAGTTTGAAATTGTTGATTGTTATTGGGATTGTTTAATTGTTGACTGGTGTTTAATTGTTGACTGGTTTTTAATGATTACTTAGAAACCCATTTAGCCTTGAACATTATTACATATATATATATTAGAAATAATAAAATAAAAAAAATTGAGAGTTCAGAAATCAATACTGTCTTGATTTCAACCCATGATTAAAACATTCTTAGGAATAAAATACAGACAATTGAAAGTTGTAAAACTTCTGAAAAGAAGAATATTCATAATCATATTAGAGAAATCTGCACATACTTTGAACTGCTATTGGAATTTGTTGAAGGATTAATTAGATTAAAAATTCAAAGTGGTAACTAAAGTGCATTCAAGGTTCATGTGTGTGAGGATTAGAATTATCACAAGTAAAATGTCATTTATTTGTTATCTTTTTGATGAGGTCAAAGCATAGTTTACTTTTGGCATTTTGATTCAAGTCAACATAGCCTATAGTCAGTTTTTGGGTTAAAGTTGAAGGTCTGCTTTATTTCAGTGATTGGCTGACAATAGAATGTATGGATATATATTTAAAAAAAAAGAGATGAATTATCAAAACAAACAAAGTTATCAAAAAGATTTAAAAGGAAGGGTGATCACAAACTAACCGATCAGTAATCACTGAAAGGCATAATTTCACTGAACAAATTTTTCAATCTCAGATAATCAGCATAGACTCCAATCTATCCCAAAATAATGGTCTTGAATTCAAAAGAATATGTGAGTTGTAATGACCACATTAAATTACTAAAAGATAAACAGAACATTCATATTTTTTGGCAGCAAATGATACTACTAGAGGGGCCAAAATTAGAATAGTGGCATTAAAATGTCAAACTAATTTTTCTCTATTGCCAAAATAAACTGCAGAAAAATCTAGAATGTTTGGTACATCAAAGAAAATGAAGATAAAAAAATTCAATATAATCTAGATTTGATAAACAATTAACAGTGAAAGAGAATATTTTCTATTGACAATAACAAACACAGCAGTTAGTTTCAAATCAACAGAATATCAACATCACATTATTTCCCATATTGTTTCTCACATGTTTTTGAGAATAGTTATTTTCACTCTATTCTAGAGTAATCTACAGTAAGCTTGAGTATGGCATAATGCTAAAAATTCCCTATCTCCAAATCAACCACTTTTTTCTTTGTCTGTGTAGATTTGGATTCAAAGCAGGAAGTAATACCCTTATGCATCTGGAAGCCACCTTTAACTCCTTTATATTACTCAAACCTGAAATTAAAAAAAAAAAATTCTAAGGTTCCAAACGAGGTTGGCTCACTTTCATAGCTATACAGATCTGTTAAATATATTTTTGAGATCTTAGTTCTAAAACAATGGTAATCCTTTTCTATATTTCACATGGAGATGGGCATTTATTACAACATTGATTACCAAAGTTTACAGTAGATGGCTCTAGTAGAATGAAAATAATTGCTTTTGGAAGCATATGAAAGATCATGGGATGTTATTGTTAGCATTAGCATTCCTAATCAAGGGAGAGAAGGGGCTTACATATATTATTGGACTAAGATCTCAAAAATATAAACAAATAACAGATCTATATAATTTATTACCCGAGTTTGACTGGGTTTCATATTATTAGCTTGAATAATATAAAGGAATAAAAGATGTTTTCTAGATGCATGAGTGTATTAATTCCAGGTTTGAGTCTTAATATTTGTAGATAGAGACAAAAAAACTGATCAGTCTAGAGATGAGGATTTGTAGTAGTAGTATAACATCTGATGTCCATTGATTACGCAAGCTTACACATGATGGCACTGCTCTTGAAACCAAAAGAAAAAGTAAACATTTTGTACAATAACTTATGGTAACACAAGATATGTAAAGGTAAAACCAGTAATCTAATTATTGATGATATTTAGGTAATGAATTGTCCTGAATGGGGCTCGGTGATGTAATACTGCAGGATAACTTAGGGCAGGGAATATAAAGGGAAGGTAAAGTGGCTAACAGGTTTCTCTGGGATGGTAGCTGAGAGATTCTTGACTTCGAAAAAGGAGAAGTCACAATGCATCTCGTCTCATCAGCGATCCTAACATTTAACACATTTTCAGATAGCAAATTTTGTTCCTTCAGTTTCAGAGACATCTATTGTAAACTTAAGTATCAATGGAAAGTAGATGGTTAAGGGCTATTACATCTATATTCCTAGATTAGATGGCTTATGGTGTTTATCAGAGAGGATTTGGACATATTACACTTACACATCTAGAGATTATCTTTAACTTCTTTTACACTATCAAGTTAATAGTATAAATTTTAAAAACACCTTAAGGTTTGGATCCAAGCCAGTTTTCGTGGATAGTTATATAAATCTGATTCTATGTAAGTAACAATATATTTTAGTGAATATATATAAAGTATCTATTTATTATAAGCAAGATTTACATTATATATATGTAGAATGAGAAATTGCTTGAATGTTTAATAATTACAAATATATAATAAAAGTTAATTTTAAAAATAAAATATTTATCTTAATATTTATATACGAGAAAATGTATATTCACTTCACATGCACTGAAGTTATTGAGTTGTATATCCTGTAACTCTATACGTATTTTTTTTTTTAAAGAAAAATGTCTTGATTAAAGTAGACATATTGAATGCGAATCATGCTTTATTATCTTCATGTCCATGTTAATTGTAAAACAAGTCTTCAAATAAATAACGTTATTAAAGATTTTATGCTATGAACCCATATAAAAAAATTTCTATTTAATTCACTTCATATGTTTAGAAATTTTGCTATGGCTCAAGAGAAAACGGTTTTCAATTCCGTGGCTTGGCTATCATAAAAGAACAACAGAAAAAAATAATTATAATAAAGATTAAAACTAACAAACAAAGCATATATCATACAGAGAAAAAAATCTACATTTGTAAAATGAGAGCAAAACGTATTATGTGCCACAAACAATTACTCTAATCATAAATAAATAATTAAATCAATTTAAAATAATGTAATAGTTATTTTTATAAATATACAAAAAAGAAAGTTTTTAATAAATAATTAAAGAATAAGAAATAAGCACATACCACCTAGCGATCTCTTATAAAAGAAGAAAATCGGGCTTCTACATTTATGAGTAAAGCTAGTTTTAAAATTTAACCCAAAATACATGTAAAAGGCATTACAATTTTGGTACTTTATCAGTAAAATTATTTCTATTTTTAAATAAAATATCACGACTGATTTTAGAAATGGATTTGTTTTTTTCCTTATATGTCAAAGCGTTGATCGGGAAGCGAACCCGGGCCAGAGAAGGCAGCTGCTTTGAAGACAGCTATGCCAACCACTAGGCCATCAACGCTTGACAAATGGATGTCTTTTTTAGAGGTTTATTCAAATATTTCAAAAACTTTTAGTTGATTGGACTATATCTTAAAAAAAGTATTTGGAAAACAGCTATGCTAACCACTAGGCCACCAATTCTTGACAAATGGATTTGTCTTTTTTAGAGGTTTATCCAAATATTTCAAAAACTTTTAGTTGAGTAGACTGTATCTTAAAAAAAATATTCAGACGCAAATCGAAGTTGGATTAGTTATTCAGTATACTTATATTTGATTTTTAAAAAAGTAGATTTTTAATCTTTAATAGCGATTAAAGTTAATATCTGGACTAGGGATGATATGACAATCTCTAATCTAATAAATGATGATGCTATATATAGGGGTAAGATTTATGTTTATTAGATGTATTTGCATCTGTAATAATTTAATCAAACAACAACATTGACTAAAAGTAATAAAAACAAGTTTATTCACTTGCTAAGAAAGAGAATACAATAAGATGAAATAGTGAAATAATTTTTACTTCCTTAAGCAATTTCAATTGCCACATGATAAACTGTTTATATGCATAAACATTATCTACAAGTCCAATTATCTAGGTATCATATCTGACCTTGCCTTTAGAAGTGGACTATTCCAGTTTCCTTGCCTGATTGGCAGCACCCGGTCGCTATCCAATGGGGATAAATCCTTTCATTGGGGTTCATGCAGTGTTTCCAGTAAGGTAGGGGTTCTGTCATTAAATAGTCAGCCTTTTTGGAGGCAAGGCAAAGAGAAATTACTTCTCCCAACCTGAATGATTGAACATGCTCTCCAATAAACCCTCTGCAATCAGCAAAGATATTTTCTCTAGTTATTATTGTGACGTCCATGCAGTGAGGCAGGTCCACCTAAGGACTGGAAACTGCTATGTCCACAGCTATCTCAAGGCAAGCTGTCCTGCATAGCCAGAAGAGTCTGACCTAGAGCCAATGCGGCAAGCTGTACTGCACAGCCAAAAGAGCTATACTTGAACTCATGAGGCAGGCTATTTATATAGCTGGAAGGAATTCCATTACTCGGCATGACTAACTCAGCATTAAATTGTATAGACCATATTTATATGTTTTATTAACTAACATGTGTGTATACTTTTGTCATTAATAAATTATACATATTAATTGTTGAGTAGCATCATCATTTGTCTGTTGGTTTGGAACTGAACCTGTAAATTTAGCCAAACACAACACTATATGTATCCATTTACTTCAGTTTTCCTACACAGATATGCTGATCTTATTTTTTAATATCAGTCTTTAATACTAAAGCTATTGTTTTACCATTACACATTGTGAAGAGTAATATTGGTCCTCTACTAGGAAGAGATTGATTTTGTCCATTGGGAATTCATCCTAAAAATAATTAAGAGATTTCAGTTGGAAACAAAAGTTAGAAAGATGTTTCCCTGCTTATTTAAACTGAGGTTGGCTGAATTAAAAACATGATCAGTGGATATTGAAATTGTAGGGTATAATATGCAAACTGAGTAAGGTTCCGTTTATCTTAAAACCCAAAGTTGAACTGACTATTAAAAATATGGCGAATTAAGTTGTTTTGTCTCCAGTTGAAGATTCATCATAGGCAACACCAGTAGTTGCAGCTATGAAAATGAATGGAAACATTTGATTGTGTGGAGATTATCATGTTACACTTAATAATTCAGGAGAAATGTATCCAGTCCCGAGTGTATGAGAAGATTTAGCATTGCTAAGAAGGCAGCATTCTTCACAAAAATTGCTTTAAAGTCAGCTTTTCATTAAATATCATTACAGATAGAAATACTGAATTTCTCATGATCAGCACCCATCTGTAACTTTATAAGTGCAACAAGTTGCCTTATGTGATTACAGTTGCCTTATGGGATTACAGTTGCTCCAAATGTGTTTCAAGCAAAAATGGATGATTTATTTCATTGCATGGAAGGAGTTATTCCATATTTAGATGACATTTTAATAACTGTGCAAACAGTAAGTGAAATGGAAACATATGTGTTGAATGTTTATGTAAGACTGGACAAAGTTGGAACTAAAATTAATCTTTTTAAATGTATATGGGCTATGGGTGAAACTAAATTTCTGAGCCATGTTATAAACCAGAGAGGAAAATACCCTAATGCTGAAAAAATTAGAGACATCAAAAATGTTTCAAAGCTTAGGAACATAAAAGATTTACAGGCATTTCTAGAATTGCTCAACTTTTTTTGAGAGTTCCTGAAAAAGACATCATACATCCTTATACCATGATATGAGCTACTGCATAAAGGATAACACTGGAAATGGAGTAAACAGCATAATTTAGCTTTCCAGAAAGCAAAAGATTTACCATCATCTAAGCAGCTTATTGTGCATTATAACAATGACCAGGAATTGATTATTACAACTGATGATTCAGATTTCAAAACAGAGCTGTCATTTTATATCACAATTATGGATGAGAATGCACTATTGCTTATGACTCGGGAACTCTAAAATCTTCTGAAAAAAATTATAGTCAACTTGACAAAGAAACACTGGCTATAATATTTGCTATTAATATGTAGTATGGATATAAATTCTTTATTTATACAGATCATCATCCATGGAAATTTTTGGGCATAATAAGAAAACTCCCAAACATGCCAGCCAATGTTTGATTTGTTGGATTGATTTGTTAGCAGTATATGATTACATTTACAACCCCAGAAAAGAAATTAGCTTCATTGCATTTGCCTGATGCTTATGAATTCTAGCAAAAAGGTGCAGAAATAAATTACATTGATACTTGGAAGCAAAAAACTGTAAATAGCTCCAAGGTTGAAAAGTGAACTAATAAAGATCTTGGATATAAAATCTTAAGAAATTGGATTAGATTTGGATGTACTAAAAGTCAACCAAATTACATTGCAAGATCTGTCTGAAATGCTTATGAAAGCTATTACATATAGTGGCTATATTCTAATAATAGATCGAGGGCTTATATCATCAGAAGGTCAAAAGCAAGTACTCATTTGCTATCCCAAGGACATCCTAACAAAGTGTGAATGGAAAGACTTAGCTTGTTCTTGTGTTTGATGGCCTAATTTGAATCAAGATACTGAACAAATGGTTAAGAATTGTGCTGAGTTCCAGTCAGCTTCTGATTTGCCACCAAAGACTTTTGATTCATGGGCAAAAGAAACATCACCATGACAATGCTTACATTTAGATCATGCAGGTTCAATGAATGGATATAGCTTCCTAGCTGCAATTGATTCTTATTCAAGATGGGCAAAATATAAGTTTGTTAAAAACATGAGCACAGAGTGTATTATCATGCCCTAAAAGAGATCTTTGAAAGCCAAGGTTGTCCATAAATAATAGTATCAGACAATGGAACTGGATTTATATTGCAAGAGTTCCAGGAGTTTTTATCCAATAAAAGGATAAAACACATACTCATCATTCCTTACCTGGAATCAAATGGTTTAGCTGAAAAGGCAGTGCAACATTTAAAAGCTCACAAAGACATATATGAAGCTTTGTTTGATGTGATGTTTTATCAACATTTCACCCTAGTATATCAACTATAAAAACACTAGTTGAACCATTCGCTGCATTGCAAGTGTCGCACACATTTAACAAAGATGTTAACGGATAAAAAAGTTATTGTAAATAATAATTTGATGTTGAAAAGTGTAAAATAGGTGAACTAGTTTGGTCATAATATTTTAAAAAGGAAATGGCTTCCTGCTGTTATTATGGAAGTTCTAAGTATATTCGAGTAGTTAAATTGAATGATGGAAAAATTCTGAAGAGCCAAATCAATCATTTACAATTTTGGCAGAGTGAAATAATAGACGTGGTTAATGCCCAAATTACATTACCCAATGAACTGTGGATTTCTAATGAAGAAGAGGAGTATGCTATCCATCTCTTTAGAATTACAAAACAAAGAAATGCCCATAGATAATCAAGCTGATAAAGTAGATTTAGTGGAAACAAGTACACAAGCAGTTGATCAGAATATACAACTAGATCCAGTGGATGTAATAGATAATCAGAAAAAAGAGATTTAACTCCCACCAGACTCACCAGAGTTCAACAATAACCAACAAGATTGCAAGATTATTTTTTATAACTGAGAAGAGCTGTTTTTTAGAGTGGGGAAGGAATGGACCAATCTGTGTGCATATATGTATATTTAGTACACATAAAGTTTAATAAAATCTTGTATTATACACACAGAGAATACATTAAAATTATTATTGGTATAAATGTACTCTAGCTGAAAATATGGATTTGATATTGAGCACAGTCAATATATTTAAATAAGCCCTACTACATATTTTGAATTGCATAAATATAATTGGATATGTTCTATCAGGTCAGAACAGTATTTATTCAATCCTGAGAAAAGCAATGGTGTAACCTTGTTAGCAGAAAAATACAATGTGTGAACTAATTATTGAAGAAGTCAGTCAAATGGTTAACTTTTTAATAGTTCAAAATCCCTATTGTCAGATTCAATTAAAGTTCCAAACTTTTGATTGGTCAATTACAGAATCAGCAGTAAAAATATATTTATCTTTTAAAACTATATTTGTTTTAGTTTAGTTTGTAAAATGCAAATTAATAACTCATTAGATTATTGAAGTGAGTGAAAGTTTTTTTAAGAAATATTTTTTATTTATAATTGATGAAAATAATCTATAACAGTAAACATAATATTGTTGATCCTTCTTTGTCAATTTGCCTTCATGTAAAAGTAAACATTTTCTACTAAAATCTGAATTCTTTTTCTAAAATAATTTATATTTCACACATATTTTGTGAAAAAAATCATTAATGTGTCAAAAAAAAGCTCTAAAACATATGTTTTCACTTAAAAAATCAAAATGAAAAATTGAACTGTCAAAATTTATTGACAGGTGAACTCTGGAGGAGAACAGAAAAAACAACCAATCACCATCTTGAAAGGCAGTGCTTACATCATTGTTATACTGATAAATTTAAATACTTTGATTTATTAGTTGTAAATAAACTATAAAGATTTCAGCATCATTCAGTCTGATTTTCTCAATAAAGTAACTGTAAAATCAAAATAACATTAAAAATAGCAGTTTGGGAGTGAGGTAAAGTCACATACGCAAATGACCACACATCGCAGTTCCCAGGTTAATATTCACAAGTATATTAACTTTCCCACATATGTCAATTCTATTACCATTTATGTCTGTGGCTAATACCTGCATATTTTGAAGCATGAATTTTCATTTACTGCTGCCATTAATTTTTATCCAGTCTTTATACGACAACAAAGAAAGACCAGCATCACTCTTCACTTCCATTGTAACTTTACTTTCATAGATCATAATGTCTAACACAATACAGCCATCATCAGCATAAAATCTTATTAACAGATTTTTTACCTCCTAATATGCCTTCTGCAATTTAAAGACTTGACTGTGGCCTTTTACACCATAGGGATAACAGATAAAAAATTTCCTTTGCTGTCTTTGAACTCATACCAACAGCCTGTGCTTTATTGACAGGAAGTCTGAAATTATGATGCTTCTTTTAACAATACATTCCTGTGCCAAACATTGTCTGAGGACTATCTTATAATGCTTATTTGGCTCACTCATCAAAGTTTTTTTCAGGCTATGGTCAGACATTCCAAACAATAGTTGCTCACGCAACATATCTTCTAATTCAAGGCAAATTGGCATTGTTTCGTGAATGTACGAAGTGCTATAACATAGTCTATATAATCCTCATGAGGTAATTGTCTTCTCATCTTAAAATGCAGATGAGATACCCATCTTGAAGTTTCTGGCTGGAAATATGCATTTAATATTTCTTTTAACTCTTCATATGGAATGTTCTCAGGAGTTTTGGATTGCCAGCAAATAACAAAAGCATAGCTATTTTGAGTCTATCTTCAACAATTTTTATTTATTAGCATATAGCACTCAATGTGCACAACATAAACTTTCTATGTTGATGTGTTACTAATATCAAATTCACAAATACTACTGTTCAGCATTGCCATTATTTATCAACAATAACTTAAAACAGGTTCTTATTTCGTAAACTGACAACTACAGCCATTCAATTTTCGACTCGTGCCATCCTGCTGCTGACCTGCAGCAATTCTGCTATATACAGGGGCAAGATTTAAGTTTACCATCTGTATATGCATCTGCAATAATTTAATCAAACAACATCTTTAATTAAAAGTAATAAAAACAAATTTATTAACTTTCTAAGGATGAGAATATAATAAAATGAAACGAGTGAAATCATTTTAACTTTTTAAAGCAATTTTGATAATTGGCCTCATGATCAACTGTTCATACACACAAAAGTTATCTACAAGTACAATTATCTATATGTATCATTTTGGCTTTGGCACACAGATATTTTAATCTTATTTCTAATATCAGTCTTTAACCATTTTACTGACTTGTACAATGATTAGCACTCACATTACATTTTTTCGCTTACAAGCTTACACAATTGCTGCTCATATGATTGAATAAACCCTGCTCTGCACTGCTAAAACATATCCAATTATATTTATGCAATGCAGAATATGTAGTAGGGTTCATTTAAATATATTGATCTTGCTCACTATCAATTCCAGATTTTTAGCTTTTTGCTAATTTTCTAGAGTATATTTATACCAATAATATTTTTAATGTATTGTCTAACTGTTAATTAAAAAAATATTGTAATAACAATAAAAGTAATAAATATAATGGTAATTAACTATTATACACACTCTTCAATCCCCAGAAATACTTTCAGTTAATTCCTTAACCCTCCTCAACTGACATCACATGATCATCATTTCTTATGCTTGCTCATAACTGTTATTAAAACAGGCAAAACTCTCCATACAGTAGTGCCGTTTAGTAAATTCTAGATAATTTCATCGACATCATTCATTCAGACACTGTAAACAGTAATTTAAAGTGAGTGGTCTATCCTCACGCGTTCAATTCCAGTACTTAAGATTTGCCCATATATAAGCATTTGGGTTGGAAAGAATAAGTGGATTCATTTTATTCTTTCATAAATACTATATGTTGTGTTGGGAATGAAAGTATTCATTTATTAAAAACCCTTTCAGCTTTTTGAGCGCTACAAGCGTGCATCCGGCGGTGTTCAGATGATGTTTTGTTTTCTTTCTTTACTGACGTAAAAGGTATAAGTGTGACGTAGATGAAAATATGATCGTTCGAAAGCTTGCTGACGTAGCTTTCAGAAAATATTTATTTCAAAAAAATCGGTTAAAATTTAAATTTTTGGCAGCAGTTTTAATCAACTACAGTATTTAATTCTTTTGTCTTTTTTAATAATTTTTGTACTTATCATGAAGCGATAAAAGACAAAAATAATTTACGGGGCTGCAGTTGACATTTCTCCGGTACTATTACAAAGATGGCTGACGGAAGCTGTTAACGTAATTTTGTAAGTAACATTTAAAAATTTTTTTTTTTAATTTTTTTAATAAAACTATAATATATTTTTATTTAAATGATCATTTTTATTAATTATTTTTAGTTTGTAATTTGTGTGTGTTAGTTATTTACGTTCGTATACAATTAATATCTAATGTAACTTTTAACATTCTACACTTAAAAAAATGTTTTTCAAAAAGTATAATTTATTACGAAAATCATTCATTATGTTTATATATATATAATATAATATGGTTTATAAGTAATTTGTTATAATTCCGATTCTTGTTTACGTTTTTCAAGTCTATAGCTAACAAATGATCTGTATGCAAATAAATTATATATACGTGATTCATGCTTTGGTTTTGCTTTATGTTTCATAACATTATTTTCAAGTCGATAGCTAACAAATATACTATATGCAAATAAATTATATCTATGTAGTACAATAAATATAATAAGATAGCATCACTTCTGTGCATAAAGAATATAAACATCACTTGTGTGCATAAAGAATATAAACATCACTTGTGTGCATAAAGAATATAAACATCACTGATGTACACAAAAATATAAAATGAAGAGATGAAACTCATTTTATCATAGTGATATAGACAGTAGCCTACAATTTCTAGTTTTAGACAGACAAGAAGCCAATTGCTATGATGATTTCTTTTGTATCTTTTATTAGGATGAATCTTTTTCTTTATAGACGCCTTTGACATTTAGAACATTTGGGGTACAAGATAAAAATGAAGAAGTCATATCCAACTTCTTTTGGAGATTGTGAAGCTGTGGATTATCTCAGGTAAGACATGTTATACATGTTTAGAAAGATAATTTTGTGAGGAATGCAAAGAAATTATCACTGAAGATGTATTTTCAATTTTAGTTAATGTTACTTATCAAATTATGAACAAACAATAAAATAATAAGTATTTTGGATGTGAAAATTTCTTTTTTTTCCTTATTTTTTATATAGTTATCACTATTTATTTTATGCTTATTGTTTTCCTTAATGTTTCTAGTTTCTAGCAATGTAATTGTTTTTGCTCTAACATAATTAAAACTGAAGTTATTGTGAAAATTGTGTGTCAGGCCAGTATTTTAAAAAGTTCAATATGGCGGCTTGAAGCTGAAAGTTAACACTCGTAAAAAGCGCACGCGCAATAGCTTGAAAAGGCTGATCTTTAATGTATTACAATTTATAAAACATAGTGCTATAAAATAAATGCTTATTTAAAGAATGTCTTATTTAATAGCATCAAGAGATGTAATGTATGTTTTGGTTCAGTAGTAGAATAGTAGACTCTGGAACTCAATGTCCTTGAATTAGGACTCATATCTGTCACCCCTAATGCTTAAACTTCTTACAAATTGAACAATATACCTTTTGATTTGTTTAATTGCATTAAGAAAGCGAAAGTAGAAAAACAGTTTATGGTCAATATTGACGGTAGGCTAACTTACTTAAAGATAAATGCATCGCAAAACTATTTGAAATTTATATTTAATATATTACATTTAACAACTCACACTACGGTCTAAATAGTATCATGATATGGTGTAGTCTATGAGTTGTGAGAAGAGAAGTTAAAACCATATTCCATTTGTTTGGGAAATATATCTATTCTAATGTAGAATCTTATTATTTGGCCCTCAGCTCATAGCTTAACACAGTAATTAATTGAATGTACTTCAATACCCATAATGCAACTGCTCTCATTCAGGTTTTAAAAAAACCATTTGGATTATCAAATTCATTTTATCTTAGTAATAAAAAATGTAATACACTACCAACAGTGGTTCTGTCTGAACAATAACAGCATAAAATATTTCAAAGGATTGTTCACAGGATATTTCTTACTTTTAATATACGAGTTGTTGCATGTGGTAAAGTAAAATTAAATCAAAACCATATTTTATAAAATAAAACTTCGATCATAAGATGATAAATTCAATGCTGCAATTGATTAGAAATACTAAGTGATTTTTTCAGAGCTCCATAACATAAAAAATATTTAATGTTTTATTTTTCTTTGTGATCTAATGAAATTCTTTTATAATCAAAGGAGACCTTACCATTTGCGATGCGATGCGCTGTGGCTTTTTCGGAATCAGGAAATTGAATTTGGTTGGAGTGCTTTTGTTGGAAATAATTAGCATTAAAAATAATGTGCCTATGTAAAAGGAAGGTTTTTAATAGATGTGTTTTACCAGTTTTTACATACGGGTCTGAATTTTGAACATTTACTAGAAGAGCAACGCAGAGAATTCAGATCAGTCAAAAAACTACAGGCAGATGTATGTTTGGTTTAGCAGGAGATCAAAAATGAAATACACGGGTGGAAGAACAAACAGATATTACTGATATTAAAAAAATTAAGTTTGAAATGGACCTGGGCTGAACATAGTGCCTGAAGAGATGATAAACAGTGGACAATTAAAGTTTTAAATTGGCTACCAAGAGATTATAAAAGACCTGTAAATAGACCACCTGTGAGATGAATGGATAAACTAAGAAAGTTTGTTGAGATGCTAGAGATTGGAGAAACTAAATTCTCAGAGTAGATTAATAATGATTGAAAATATTGATGATAATTATTATGATATATATATATTAGAAACTTTACTGCACAAAGTATTAAGCAGTATATTTCAAGCAAAGAATTATTCTAACATGTATGGAAATAATGTTATTTATATGTGTAGTACTTAGAGAATTATTCACTCCATATATATAAATGAAATCCTATCCAAGTACATCCATGTATAATTTATTGTATAAAAAATATATATAAATAGAAGGATTTAAACTCAGAATTTTTTAGTCTATTACATCTTTCACTCTATTTTAAGCAAATGATACACATGACCACATACATGCTGAAAAAAAGTGATCTCCAATATACATATTTCATGCAGAACTAACACTCATCAGTTGGGTCAGATCATAATCTTCCACCCAAACATACAATAAACACTCAGATTATATCAAGATAGCAATTCCTCAAACTTTAATGGACAGGCTTTAATCTTCTCACCCTTCCAACTGTTTAACTGTCTATTTTATTGAAAAACTGATGATGGAATGGCCAAAGCCCTTATTGGATTTGATATTATAGTTATACCCATGCAAACATAACCCCTCATATTATCATATTATGTATTTGAAAAGAAAGGTTTTTAATAAATGTGTTTTACCAGTTACTACTTATGGATCTGAGACATGGACACTTAGTAGAAGAGCAATACAGAGATTTCAGACAAGTCAAAGAAGTATGGAGAGAAGCATGTTATGAATAACAAGAAGAGATCGAAAACGCAATATATGGATAAGAGACCTCATTGAAAAAAATAAAAGACGGAAAGTGAGTTGGGCTGGACAAATAGTTAGAAGAGATGATAATAGATGGACAATTGAAATCTTAAACTGGATTCCAATAGATTGTAAAAGACCCAGAAAGAGACCACATGTGAGATGGATGGATGAAATAAGACAGTGTGCAGGGGTGATGTGGAGAAGAGAAGCTAAAGATCAGAGAAGCTGGATTGAACTTGGAAAGACCTTCATCCTGCACTGGATTGATAATGGTTGTTGATGCTGATGATGATTATCAGACATAGTATTAAAAGGTGAGAGATGGGATGAACTTATACTCAGATATATAAATATATCAAGCCTTAATGCAAGCCTAAAAGAAACAAAATAAAAAGCAAAGTTTGTATTCCTTATAAAAAGGAACTACAGATGATAAAGGACATATTTTAAAACATTACAATGTAAAGACAGCATATACCACTTATCAAAAAAAATAATAGCATTCTATCTAAGTCAAAGACTCAATCCCTCTTGAAATCCATGGAGTTTATGAAATTTCATGTAGCATTTGTAATTATAGGTATGAATAGCTGTCACATCATTGCTAGAAGAGATGAATGTATTAATGCAGTTAAAAACATTCATCATCAGCAGTATTATCTCTCCATAATATAGATACAGGTCATAATATTCACTATTCTATTAGAATCAGAATATCCAGATGCAACACTCTCTAACGATGTCAGATCAGAGAAGCGATTGAGATCTTTAAGGCCAGATTGTATCAACAAACATGATGAAACATGCAAATTGCTTTCTATTTGAAAGAATTTTTTTAAAAACCTGTTAAATAATTTCTTATATTTATTATTTCTATTAATAGAATGTTCATTTTTCATATTTCTGTTTTCTATTACTAGAATGTTTATTTTTTATTCATCAATGTTTGTAATGCCTCTATAATTATTTGAATAATATTTATTACTCAGTTGACGACCAGTGTGACCCGGCTAAAATGTTGGTATATATATTTTTGTGCAATAACTTACACATGGTTGTATTCAGATAGCATTTCATCTATATCTGTAGCTCATGAAAATCTTCATTTTAATATATGAAGACATTGAATAAATTTGCATAAATTACTATCCAGTTATTTAACATCTCAACTCAAGCTGACACTCCTAAGATAGGCTATGAATATGGGGACTAAAGATTGCCGAAAGCACTCAGCCTGATAATTCTCTTAATATTGAGTTTTGCTTGTTTGCGTAATATGCAAGTTGTAACTTACTACTCAAAGGTGAAGTAGAAACAAGGATTTCATTTCAATATTATAATTAATAAATTCATATTTTTTTAGCAGATGTAATTGTTTAAATATTGAAATATGTGGAAATATTTGTTATATTTTCATACTAGAAAAATAACTATCAGATGTTAACAGACAGTAATCAATGAAAATAGTAAACTGTAGATGTTCCCAATATTTAAAAGGGATATTTTTTGGTATTATATACAGGCTAAAGTGTGACAGTATTTATTTACAGTTTAAGAGGGAAAGCTTTTATTTATTTTAACATCTGATAGTGATTTTTGTAATATAAAAATATAAGATATTTCCACATAATTAAATATTTATTATATCTGTTAAAAAATTATCTACTTATAACATCAAATTGCTTGATGGAGTAGTTTATTATTTCTAAAAAAATGTGCGAAAGATCATTAGCTTTCTTTCCTTAAACCATAAATAAATACTATAAGACTCTCTTCTCTATATAATACAAAAAGATTGCATTTAGAAGAGGTACCCTATGAATGCTGGGAGCATTGATTATTGTTTATTAACATCTGCTAGTAATTTTTCTAATATGAAAATATAATAGATATTTCCACATATTTAAATATATACATATGTATAAGTCACATCAACACATATTTTATACTTAAATAAATGAACCAATAGAATATAAACAATATATTATCAAGGCAACATTGCAATTAGGTAATAACTAGAATATATATATTATAAATTAATAATTTTTAACAGTTGTTATTGTCAATATATTTTAATATGTGGAAACATCTATTATATTTTCATATTAGAAAAACATCACTGTCAACTATTAATAGACAGTAATCAATGAAAATACTAAACTTAAATGCTTTTTGCTACTATTTTTATTGTTTACTGTTAATTAACAACTGATCTTAATTTTTTTCTAATATGAAAATATAACAGATATTTACACACACACGCACACACACACACATATATATATATATATATATATTAAGTGAAGATCAAATTTCAAAATTTCTACCTCCTATCTTTGTTGCTATTCTCTTTAGATAAATATATTAATGATTATTACTAATTATTTATTAGATTAGAACAAAGATACCAAATTTAAACTAAGTTAAATGTCAATCTATATCTATTCCTGTATCCCCAATCCAACCTCATTTCTCTTTTTTCCACGTTTATTACTTTTTTTTAAAAAAATTATTTAAATCTTCTACTTCATTGCACATTCTTGACACATATGAATAAAGCTCTCTAAAAAAGATAATTACATTTGGGAGTAGGCAGTGGATAGGGATTTTATGCACAAACCTTCCTGCATTCATTGATTACTCTAGCTTGCACTGGGTGGCGATACTGTATGGAGTTTTGCCTCTGTGAAAAACCGCTTGTGTGAGCAAAAGTATAATGATCATCTGTCAAACGTTGGTGGAAGAGAGGTCAGCACAGCTGCCTAATAAGCAGTTGTCCTGGGTTAGCGGGTTTGCTTCCCAGCCGATGCTATGACACATGAAAAAAAAAAGTATAATGATCATGTGATGTTGAGAATTAAAGTTTCAGAATAAAGATATCTAAAAAGATAAATACATTTTGGGAGCCATTTACTTTGTTCAAGTGTCTTTACTCATAATTTTCAAGAATGTATAGAATTAAAATTGTAAGTAAAGTAAAAAAAAATATATACATAAAAAAAAAGTGGGTGAAGTTTTTTTAATAATACCATGTGAATTATATTTAATAAAAAAGATATTTATTTTTAACTAAATTTAGAGTCTATTTTCTAGGCTAGCAATGATGTATAATCTCTAGATTAATAAATGATTAGTAATAATCATTAATGAATTTTTCTGAGGTAGATGGAATCAAAGATATGAGTGTGGGACACATGTCATTTGTACAGCAAATTTTAAATAAATAAACATGGGTAAGCTATTTTGTTCTGGGCACCTGAATAGTTAAACCACTAAACATCACATGATCACTATTTCTTATGCTAGCACATTACTGTTATTAAAACAGGCAAAACTCTCCATATAGTAGTGCCACTCAGGGCAAGCCAGAGTAATCAATGGATGACTGTATGGAGAGTTTTGCCTGTTTTAATAACAGTCATGTGCTAGCATAAGAAATAGTGATCATGTGATGTTTAGTGGTTTAATACCAATCCTCCCTAATAGGATAATGGTGGCTATGGTTGTCAAAAAGACAAAGACACCAAAATGTATGGGTACTGAACTGGGTTCAGACCCATATGACTATATAAGCTATTGAGCTTAGATTGAAAATATTATTGTGTTTTAAATTGATCTCATAGTTTTGTAGTTATGTGGCGATAAAAGGTGGTTGCTGGAGGGTTGCATTAGATCTTAAGATCTAGGTGCAGTGCTCTCAGATCCAAAGCTCCTCACTGATGAAGGCCACAATCCAGAAACTAATCTGGGGATATTGGATTAGTAGGCACTAGATGGGGATTTTATGCACAAGCCTTCTGGTATCCATTGATTACTCTGTCTGGCACTGAGTGGCACTACTGTATGGAGAGTTTCATCTGAATAGATCTAGTTCAGCTTGAAATATATCTTGGGGGTGTTTATGTTTTCAGGTGTCTTTCTTAATATGTTTCAAAAATGTATGGTAGAATGAAAACCTTAAGTATATTTATGTATATATAATTTATACAAATTAGAAATATGAAATATATCCAATATATTTGTATTTTTATATTGAACTATTTCCATCATCTAGTATGAGTATTGAATGTATTTAGGAAAATTTAATTTTATTTAAATATTCCAAATACATTCAACTGTTAGTAATAGCACACAGGTTAGTATATGCACAATGTTTTGAGAGGTGTTATTCTTCCCTCTTCTTCAGGTAATGCTGGCCTAACCAGAGATTGTACTAGCATTGGGTTCGAACTTGGATCCTTAAATATTGACTTTTAAGGTAATGCTCTAACCAACTGAGCAACAGACAGGAGAAATTTCATATATTTATCTATGAGGTTCCTCCTGATTTCTCCACTTTTTCCTAAGAGCAAAGTTGATTAGTATATGTCACTACAAACTTAAATAGCACACAGGTTAGTATATGCACAATGTTTTGAGAGGTGCTATTCTTCCCTCTTCTTCAGGTAATGCTGGCCTAACCAGAGATTGTACTAGCATTGGGTTCGAACTTGGATCCTTAAATATTGACTTTTAAGGTAACGCTCTAACCAACTGAGCAACAGACAGGAGAAATTTCATATATTTATCTATGAGGTTCCTCCTGATTTCTCCACTTTTTCCTAAAAGCAAAGTTGATTAGTATATGTCACTACAAACTTAAATATATTTAATAAAGTTCACTGATCAAATCACAGGTATATATAAAAAAATAAACATTTTTAAAATGGTCTACTGCAGAGCAAAGAGCTCTTGAAAAAGGAGCAGTAAGGACATTACTCATTAGGGTTACTAAATTGTCAGACTGTGAGGATCTGAATGCTATTCATTTTTGTTTTATCTAATTAAAGATACGTAAATATTATTTTATTCAACCAGTATTAGATAGCTAGATTGACTGTATGTTCACCTACTAAAAAAAAAATTCTAAGCCTGATTCGTATGTAAAAAAAATTTCCTAAGTTATATTCAGCCCTCGAATCCTACGCACGAGACGAAAAGTGAATGTGTTAAATATTAAATATAAGCCGTAATAAATTTTGATGTAAACTTAACTAAACGCGTATATTAGCATTGAGCTAGTGCATGAAAACAATAACGTTTATAAAAAATAGAAAATTAAGACGTGAATGAAAATGATTGAAATTTAATCTTATTATTTTTTCTTCAAAATAATAAAATGGCTAAATTCTGTAGCTAACAGTTGAATGTAAAATAAATGATTATAACTGACTCCTCCTGTATTAAATGCTTTCAGATTACAAAATAATTATTTTAAAAAAAAAAGCTTAGAAAAACAACACGTGATAGTCCATATCTAATGATATCTCCACCTCACGGAGCTGATCCATATGCGATGCTAAGGGTCAGTTATGGTCACAAGCGTAAAACTTCTGTCTTTAATCCCAGTCAAGCATTACTGCTTTTACTTCATCGATCATGATCAGTTACGCTCCAGTCTTTGATTACAGCTTGAAGAGATTACAGTATAATATTCTCACTTGTTATCTAATATTCTTTTAACATCTTTTCTAGATTCTAAAAAATAATATTGATAACCGTGCTACAATTACGAATGCTTTAATAAATAACCGCTAGTTTATTATTGTATAAAACTTTCGTTTTACCAAGCTTATAAACACAGAGAAACCAATTCTAGTTACAAGGTATAATATGCTCATCTATATAACTGATATCAGTAATGTTTTGGTAAAGAGTTTGCTTTGCTCCACTTAAATATATTGGCCAGTTCTTTTTGAAATGCTCCGAAAAGCTGATTAAACAAGAACGCAATTTACATATTTTTGAAAAAAATAAATAATAGTACGGTGAACTACTTGGTAGGTCATGTGATATTGGAAGGGCCAAGTGCAAGTTGTTCTCTGTAATTTTACTTATTTGAACAAACTAAGACTATTTTATTTAACTGAAAGTCGATATACAAATCTAAATTTAGTTTCTGAAATAACTATTACACTATTATGCTTATTTTACAGAACTACAAGTTGTTTTTTTTAAATCCAATTTTGTATTTGTGCATTATCGTCTTACTTTCTTTTAGATGTGAAATATTTAAAAACAAAATATGTTAATTAGTCGAATTATTTTATTTACTGTAAATTTTAATATATATATAATTAGAATACGTAAAAAGATAATAGTCACGTTAGGAGGAAATTAAACATTTTGGTTACATTTTATAAGTATATTAAAATGATTGTTTTAATTTGTCTTAGTAGTTTATTTAATAATATATATAAACAATAATACCATGGGATTTATATCATACAATTAATTATTATATCAGATTTCCAAAATGGCTGACATTTTTTTTTAGTGCTGTAATAACGTGAAAGTTAAACACCTTCAAACAGATACGCTTTAAAAATGCTTAAGTGACAGCCAATCAGATGGAATAATGGCATCACATGAGATTCTAAATTCTAAAACACAAGCCAGAACTATTAAGCATTTTTAAAGCGTATCTGTTTGAAGGTGTTTAACTTTCACGTTATTATATTATCTGTTTACGCTTAAATTTAATATATTTACATTTATTAATATCATTTCATTAGTGCTGTAATGTATGCAACATGTTATTATAATGAATTAAATATACAAAACAAAACTTTTATGTATATTAAAATGATTTATATTAATTCAATTTGATTTTTTAATATTTATATAAAATTAAATGCGACAAAATACCCACTTTGAAACCAATTTAATTGCAGAAGCATTCTTAGCTCAAGTATATCGACATGAATATCTAAAATTAATTCATGTTGTGTTGAAATTATTGTTGTGTACACTCTGAATAACAACAAATAAAACAATAAATGATAATAGCAAAAAGTTATTGCTGCACACACAACACAATATATATAATTGACTTTTGGTTCACTTCCCACGACACACTTCATAACTGGCTGCTTTCTAGATGGTTTCCTCTGGTCTGTTTGCAAACACATTGGCTTCACAATAGAGCACTGCATTGCCACTTAATCTTTCAGTTACTGTCACTTAAATCTCTCTGCAACCGTGCACTCGGTAAATTCACTGAAAATAGAACGCAGTTTGTTGCTCAAACTATTTATAGTCCCCTCAGTTGGCCTCTGACAATCCAAGGTTTAACCTTGATGTTATCAGACATGATTTTTATTTGCATTTTAAATTAGTATTGTACCAATAAATATTTGTAATTGGCAAATATTTCATGGCATATTTATCGAACGCAATGTTCTTATCACAAATACGTAAATTTAATCCCTAATTAAATCCTTATAAGTTAGCGATCTAAAATATATTTCTCTAATATATTTTTCTTCCTTTTTCTGGAATACAAAACTTATACTTAATTTTCCATAAACATATTTATACAAACCACGACAATTAGTATGGAATATTTCATCTTATGCCCAATTACCACTGAGCATTTTTTAAAAAATTGTATATCTAAATCAGTTTTGTTTTGCTTAAATTTGACTTCATATGTTCATGATAATTAGAAATATATTATCCACAAATGATACGGCTTTCATAATAACACTTAAATGAAACACAAATAGTTACCAACAGCTATTTTCAGATGCACATATGCTGCAAAAAAAAAGAGGTACAAGTGAGAAAGTTCTGAAGACAGCCTATATGATTGCTTGAAAATTCATAAATACCCACAATCTTAAAAAAGCTATATTTGGGTTAGCAACATACTTTGTAATACCATAAGAGAAGATGCACACATTGAGGGATATACTTATTTTAGGATAAGACAGATGATAAGACAGATGATTTTTTTGATCAAGATAGATTGGAAGTCAATATAAAACACTTCATCATCAGTGTTTCATGAGACCAGAATCAGATTAGAAGTCACCATAAATCCCTTTACTATCTATGTTTTAACTATTTACTGGGATAAAAGGGCATGTTAATTTTTGATTTATTTCATGATGGGCCTCAAGAACTTTTGATATCTTTAATTCATTTTTTAATAATACTCTGGGAAGGGGGAGCTAGGTCTTCCCTTGTTATAGGTCTTATTTTATTAATGGTTGGTTTAAACATATTTGACTTTTTTTAGATAAAAAAAATACATTGGTGCTTAGTTGAAGCCAATGGATTAAAAACTATTAATGTACAGTTGATTATAAAATCTGTAGAGAAATGTGAAATTACATTATTTAGCATATATATAAATAGACAAGTTTAATATTAAAACTGTATTTATTTTTAGCTTATTAATTTTTTATGAAAAGTCTCCAACCAGAATACAATTTGATATCTTAAGATAATTTCATTTTTAGAATCAGAAATTGTTATATCATGAATTAAATCTCAGCATTGTAATATTGTAGAGCTGTAGTAAATAATTAATCCTCCATTAGCAAATGGAGCTGTATCAAAGTGTTGGAAATGAGTAAAGTTTAATATTAGTTTTAACAGATCTGTGAGTGAAGTGTCAAATTTTCTTTGAAGATTTTTTAAAGAAGCCTTTAGACTTCAGGCTTCAGTTAGCTTAGAAATTGAATTAAGAGTATGCTGAATATTGGCAAAATGAGATCAAAGACAACGATTCAGCATTGAAAGAGGAGCTAAATAAAACAAGTCATTCTTAGTATGTGAAGGAGTTTCTCTGAAGCTAGGCACACAGTAAATAAAATAGCCAATTACAAAACTTTGCTACAGATATTAAATACTTGACTAATTGCCAAGAAAACATGTTTTTATTGTATACTAAATGAAATTCGAGACATAATGACAATGTAAAAAAGTAGACAAAGACTAGTGGCTAGTAAATAGGTAGGTCCCAGCCCTCTAGGGTTCTTAAACCAGATGCATTACTACAGAGTCTAATAATTTTTTGCTTAAGAGCCCCAAAACGCATCTATTTTATTATATATATAAAATTAGTGTAACTTAGTGCCACATAATCACCATCTGTTTACACAGAGGCTAAATTCTCCATACAGTGGCACCACTCAGTGCAAATCAGAGTAATCAATGGATGCAAGAAGGTTTTTGCATAAAATCTCTATCTAGTGCATACTTATCTATTATCCTCAGACTAGTTTCGAGCTTATGGCTTTCATCAGAGAGGAGCCTTGGATCTGAGAGCATATCACCTAGATCCTAGGATCTAATGCAATATTATACCAACTACCTTTTATCTTATTAGCTAAACAATGACACCAAAAAGTATGGATGCTGAATTGAGTTCAGATCTATACAACTGTACAAGCTGATGAGCTTGAATTTAAAACATTTTTGTGTTTTCATTTTGAACTCAAAGCTTTATAGTTAATTAGTAAGGTAAAAGGTGGCTGCCGGAGGGTTGCATTAGATCTTAAGATCTAAGTGCGATCCTCTCAGATACAAGGCTCATCACTGATGAAAGCCATAAGCTAGAAACTAATCTGGGAATATTGGATGAGTAGGCACTAGATTTGGGATTTTATGCAAAAAAAAATCTTGCATCTGTAGATTACTCTGGCTTGCAGTGAGTGATGCTACTGTATGAAGAGTTTAACTTATGCATAGGTTAATGCATATGCAATTAAGAAGAGAAAATTACTCACTCTCATGCTATAAATAAATAACATTATTTATATTTAGCAAGAGTCAAGAATGAAATGGATGACTATTTTTTGATGGAAATTCACAGTGAAATGATGATGAAAAGTGGCTTTAATAATTATTAACCTGTTTAGTTGAAAACTCCTCCTGTCTATTTTGAATGGGACCTAGCAAGTCTTTCATTAATATTCTTTCATCTTTGAACATTTTATTCTTACAATTAAACTTTTTATTTATATAATATACTGATAATCTTCACATTATTTATTATAAATGTAAGTTTTCAAGTGATAGCTATTATCTATACCAGCGGCACTCAGATCATTGGATGTAATTAACTTTTTCAAAAAGTTAGAATGAAATATTAGATATTAGAATTTTACATCATTAAAAGAAAGATATATTTAGGATTAGTTATAATCAAAGAAGCGAAAAAAATCTAAAAGTTAATAAATTATTAATTGTTATTAAAATTATAATAAGATTTTCTTTATTGTGTTGACAAATGTGATTTTATTTTTCCCAGAAGAAATTGCTTCCTCTTGCCACAACAAACTTCTTAAGAAAACAGAAGCAAAACTCTCCATTCAGTAGTGCCATTCAGTGCAAACTTCTTAAGAGTTATCTTTTTAAAAATAAATTGTTTTTTAAAGGCAATCTCTGACTAGTGACATAGTTTTAGGTTTAAAAATAAACCTTTTACAAAAATATTGCATCATACCCTTTAATTTGTAAATAAATTACTGAAAATTAAATTTTTCTTAAAAAATTTTTGGTATACACTTATTTACCATTGGACCAAAGCATTCAAACAATCAGAAATTACATTACTATTGACTTCTAGGCCACTCCTTATATCAGAGTCATATCAATAGAATACTGCCAATTATACAAAAGGTTATAATGCTTACATTTTCAGATTTTTTTCAACTAATACCTTAAAATTGTTATTGAATGAAAAGAGATGCTGCAAACTATACTATAAGATTATAGATATTCTTAAAGCAATGCAGAGAAGATATAGTGATTGTGACACCATTTTAATACCCAGAATTGCTAATCTTCATGAAGTTGCTGCTTATTTCTCTTCCAATTGTTAAACTAATAAGTAATTATACAAGGTTGGAGACAGAGTCATACTTTTAATAACCTTGCTTTAATTGTCAAGCAGCAGTTAATAATTGCAAACATGAAATTAGCAAAGCTTAATGTAGATGCAATTAAGGGAAGCAAAGCTGTGTTCCTCTGGTTATAAATAAATTATATTACTATGTGTAATGTTACTCATATTACTTTGGATTTTATGCAGAATAGATTTGTGATTAGAAGAAATGGTAATGTGTAAATTACTATGTCAACATGGGTAGGGTGACAACCTTTGCACTAACAAGGGCTTTGAATGTTCCATCATCAGATTTTCAATGAAATGGAAGGCTGAAGAGTTGTGAGTTGGAATAGTTTGAAGCCTGTCCATTAAAGTATGAAGATTGGCTATCTTAATATAAAGCTGAGCACTGATTGTATATATGTGTGAGGATAGTAATCTAGACCAACTGATGATTGCTGGTTTAGCATGAAATACATATATTGGTGATTATTTATCTTTTCAACATGTGTGTGATCAGGTGGGTCAGCAATATGAGATGGCACTGAGAGTAGTGGGTTGTGTGAAAGTCTGAGTTTGAATCCCACATATATTACATATATAAATGCAGGTTTAAGCCTGTACAATGTATTATTATTAGTTTTATCAATTACATGATTAAAAAAAGGCAATGAATAAAATAAGTATTTGCAAAAGTATAAATATTTTAAGAATATATAGACAAAGTGTTAAGGATCAACAAGTATTTTTACATCCTGTGGGGACTTGTATTACATCCTGTGGGGACTTGTAAAAATAATGGATAAAAAGCTCTGGGGTTAACTTGCTTGTACCGCCATCTATTGAAATTTTTGTTAATTTTTTTTAAATCACAAAGTTCACATATTTTATTCTGATATTTTAACCCCCCCCCCCCGAAATCTAAAGATGTCAACAGGATTAAAAATGCAGTGACTTCAAAGTATTTCACCATTTCTTGATGTCTTTGACTTTTGTTTTAGGACACCAGTTTGCAAGATGACTTTGAAAAAAAGTTTTGAATGTCTAAATATTTGATTTTTGTCAAAGTTTATTAAAATGCATAATTATTTTTGAACAACAATTGCATAATAAATATTAAAAATCAAAATTATACATGATTACCCATTTACTTTATATGTATATCATATAAAAGCGATTTAACCCGTTGAAGAAGAAGCTGTAAGAACCAAAACAATTAAATCAAATTAATATAGGCCTAGTACTTTCAAGGTTTCCCTCATATTCATGGCCAAAATAAGTTATAAACTATTGCTGTAATGTTGCTAACTAATAAAATATGCAAAAGGGGAATGCATTAATTTGTCCATTTTCTTGAGATAGAAAAACACGTGTCGCGTCTATTGATCGCATTGTTATCACTGACAATAAAATACATCTCCTTGATTTTTCTTTTACAGACATTGGCTTCAGAGCATACTATCTTGGGGTTGCAGGGTTCAAACATATGGTCAGCCTGCTTCTCATGTTCGAAAAATATTGAGAAGTTATCCTTGTTCTTTTTTGCTCTTCTACACATATAAATGTGTTGAGCAGCTCTATTATGAACAGTGGCCTTGGAAAGTACTATCTCTAGTGTTACATTAACAAAACTAATGATCAAGATCCAATAAACATCTCTTTTCAAACTGATTACTAATATGTGATCACTGATTATCTGTTAGAATACATTGCAATTTTGTAAAAATTGTAAAAAAAATTATTACTTTAAAGCATAATTTGATAGATTTATCACATATTGATATTTATTCATTCAACTTTTAAACACAATTGTCAATAACAAAAAGTTTCTGAATAAAATCAATCTATTGCTGTCGATCATTGAATGATGAAACCATTCTTTATTCTTATTACAATATCATTTTTTCAATATTTGCAAAGTTCAAATATGTTTTTTAGAATGTATTTAGTTTGTAAATGTAATATTCAGGTAATTCTTCTTTACCTTATTTTATTTGTAATTAGTTTGCTTGAATATTTTGAACATTAGCTAAGTAAAGGTTTATTCCATATGTTAATTTGTTAACTGTAGCTAAGTGAAATTTCAGCTGGTAAAGCCAGATTTATAGCATCCATGAGGGAGTTACGTATACTGTATTTTTTAAATGTATAACCATAATTTATTCAAATTAGTAATTTAAATATTCCATTTGTTGGAGAGTTGGTCACTATTCTCTTTTAGCATTGTACATTTAAATGCTACAACATACCCAACTATCCCATGAGTGCTATGAATCACTGGTTTCACCAGGCGAAAGTACGCTCATGTATAGTTAGCAAATTAACATACAGTATAAATTTTACTCAGTTAATATTCGAAATGATTAAGCAAACCAATTCGCTTGTAAATGTAAATTTTTACCAAATTAAATCCAACTTATTATATTCTCTTATAGAATAATGGTTTGATACTAAAATCAATTGTTGAAATCTTACAACGCTCTCGCAAAAGAGAACTATTAAATCCATCACTATGCAGATTGATTAAACAGGCAAAATAACGGTTATGTATATCTAAGTAATCAACATTCAAATCATTCAGAGAATGAAGAAAACATACATGGAACACTGTGTTAAGCAGATCTCTAGATTACAGTGAAGAGGCTATATCTATCAAGTTGTATAGGTAGAAGCAATATAAAAATACATTTATTTTAAACTTAATAATTTGTTTTTAGTGTAGCTTTGTAACTTTTTTTTCCTCATATGTTAAATGCATTGACCGGGAGGCGAACCCAGGCCAGCTGCTTGGGAAGCAGCTATGCTAACCACTAGGCCACCAAAGCTTGACATCTTTGTAACTTATTAAGACCAAAATACAATGAGAAGGCCTCATTATTTTATTTGTGAAACAGAATGTTGTTTAGTTCATTTACCAATTTTTCCTTCATCATGCCAAACTGTGTGATGAATACAAATGTATATTAGATTCCCTCCTGAAAGGCCCGAAGTGACTAAATAATATAATAGTACCTTCAAATAATAACAATTTATTTTTATTGCTGGTGATTTCAGTAACATTTACATAAACATCTTTTTTTTCTGATTTCTTATTTAAAAAGTAACCTTTTTTTAAATATATAAAATACAATATATATTTTAAAAGAATAGATATTTCTAATACTGCCGGGTTTTTTTTAAAGTTATCTCAGGGATAAACATAAAACTTCATACAGATAATAATATTGTTACGAACATTATGTTTATTTTATAATTTTTCAATATAAATATGGTGTATTGCATGTGAGTTGCTTTTCATATTAAAATATACTCTGGTCAAGCGTTGTTAGCCGAGAGGTCAGCGGAACCGCCTTGCAAGCAAGCAGTTGGTTGCAGACGGTTGTTGCAGGTTCACCTCCCAGCTGATGCTATGACATATGGAAAATATATAGATACTCTGCATATCTGGCTATGAAAATCCGTTTTAATATATTGATTTTCTACTTTATATTTAAATAACAAATCACATTGCCACAGCTAAAGATTAAATATACCAATAGAATGTCAAGAGTGTGTTTCAAGGCAACATTAATTTTTTACTTATTTATCTCAACTTTGGCTGGAATGATGTCATTTACATATATTAATCAGTTAACTGTTGGTTCTTATGATTTATTGTATCTAGAATTCCTTTTATTATTTAAAGGTGCTGTATTGACAATATAGTTAGCTATTGTCACTTATGGTTTCATCATCATCATCATCATCATCATCATCAACCATTATCACTTATGGTTTATTATACAATAAATAGACTTTTTAAATCTTCATATACAACTTTTAACAGGATTGTCATAATAGACCCTATAGTATTTATGATCTCAGGATGAGTACCATTACTATACATATTATTATTATCATAATCATCATCTATAGGAAATACTCTCTCGAATTATAATTCTTTATTTTCTAAGGCATATAAGTTGCTTCAATTTTGTAATTTATTAAATCTTAAACAATATAATTACAGACTGACACTAAGTTAGAATCTACTATATTTAAGTAACATCAATTTGTTAATATTTTTAACCCTTGGTGAAGACCTATATGGTTTAGCACAATGACAGCGAGGCAGTCTCTTGAGCTAAAGTCGTCAGACCGATTCCAGTTCTTGTATTTCCAGTAATCAAACTTCTTATGAACTCCTAAGCAATAAAATCATTCATTTTATTTACCCTCTGTGAAAAAAACCAATAGACAAAAACTAGATAATATGTAAATATAACATAACAATCTAATGTTCATTATTGACTTGATCTGACATCAGATGGCTCTAGAGTAGACTAAAATTAAGCGAATTACTGCTTCTAATACAAATATTGAAAATGAGCAGAGTAGGTCCTGTGATTTCTTGTTTCGAATAAACAGTGCAGTTTAATGAAAGTATATTTTTGCCCATTACGATTAATATAAAAAAGTAAATTATAAAATTTCAAATTTTATAGATATTTTACCTTTTTAAATTTTTAACAATCTCATTTAATGTTAATAAAATGAAAATTTGCATATTTCTTTTTTAATATAAATATGCTCATTATCGTTAGAATTATAATTAATCGGTTTTAGAGATACTGTATATATTTGAAATATACACAGTATATTATTTAGTGATTCCTGAAACTTACAAATTTAACAATTTTAAAACTGCACACATACATAAATATTTTATATTTATAATATACTGTATACGTATTTTTAACAAAATGTGCGTGCAGCAATTAAAATGAGTGTTACATTTGTTCGTGACTTGCGGTTTTCAATCATCTGAAATTTATTGCATGTGGCTTTTATATTAAGCAAATTGGACTACTCTAGATATAAATGATAATTTAATCCAATAAATCTATCGCATATGATTATGATTATAAAAAAAAATCTTTTGAAGAAAAATATTGTTTTTTTTTTTTTTTTTACAATAATTTAAACTTCGTCACTAAAATAAAAAAAAATAAAGGTAATATTAACGCTATTTCATAAAGGCGAAAGTATTGAAAACATTAAATATATATAACTTTAATCCATTTCGCCGCTGAGAGCGTTTGATCTGGTCAAGAGCGCTCAGCTCCGAAGACGCATTAAGGTTATATTTTTGTTTTCAGTATTTTTCCGAGTATGAAACAATATTATTATTACCCTTAATTTATAATAATTTGTTTATAAGATTAATAATAGCAACATTAATAGGTCTATTAAAAACTAGAATTTTGCATTCCTGTTTCGGGTTTTTTACCTTTACAAAAGCTTTTATTATTGTTGTTATTCCTTTCAGTTAAGATTTTCTCGCAGTCCTCATCAGAACTGTAATTGGAAAATGAATTGTATTGTATTCCCGTCCCCAATAACACGCGCACATAGACACATCTCATATCAATGTTAAAACACATTATGTTTATGTAAGCATATGTGCCTATATACATATTATATATATTATTGTCTTTTAATGTAATATGTTAAAAGTATGTACATATTCATTATAAGCATTTATACACATGAATTTCGTATTAACATATATAAAATATATAGACATGTCTATATATTTTCTAGGTTTTTGGTTATACTATTATGTACCCCATCTTATCACATAATATTGTGACCATTTGTATGTACAAAAATCTCTGACAACCCTTTCTCACTACGCATGAATCTTGCGAATGGTTTACTACATTATCGTATAAAAATTAATTTTATTATTATATAAATATTGAATGAAATTAATAATAAATCAATCCAGCAAACAAAATAATATAAAACATTATTATATATATATGAATGCATGCTGATATCAATGAATTTTAACATATGTACAGGGAAATATTTTAATATTTATTATACTATCATTATTATTTATTTATAATTTCTGGTTTTATCTTAAATTAATTAGTGTTGCTGAGTCTTTCTTCATAGTTGCACTATCCCCTCTTTCCCTTTTAAAATCCTTCTTTAAAAATATCAGTAGTTCACAAAGCTGTACTACAAATTGATTATTATATTAACCAATTTTTTCACACCTTTTTTCACCTAATAACCAAAATTTTACTGGATTTTTTTTTAGTTTCCATATTTTGCAATTTCTTTGTATATTTCTTTTCTTTTTTTTTTTTCATCTTTACCTTACAGTTTTTGCTTTGTGAGATTGTGCAAGTTTGCTGCCACTTATTATTCTGCCAATATTTTATAACAATTTTTGTAGAACAATTGATCCATAAAAAAGTCACTAATGTGAATGTTAAAGATTTTTGGATTGATTTCCAGTAAAGAAAAATAAGAAAAAAGTCTGTCCGGACAATTGATTGAAATTGTTGTGTTTAAGGTTACTTTAAATCCAATTGGCATTGACATTTAGTAAATAAATGACTATCTTGTTTTTGCTTTAATAGCATTCTTTATTTGGATAGATATTTTTTGAATAAGTTGCAAGATGTATTTAATATACACTAATTAAATTATATGCTGTCAATACATATATAAATAAATAAAAATATTAAAATTCATAAGTTCATTAAATTTTACAATACAACTACAGCCATTTTTCTATTTTGGAGAGCAGTTGCAATCACATATAATAATAATTTTTGTTCAAGTTGATCAAAAACATTTATTTTTGCTTCTTTCTATAAGTGCAATATTTTATGTAATAACGTGTTTTCTAAATGTAAATTTTATGGAGTTTAAGAAAATTTCTAAAATATCTTTTTTAATCCTCTTGAATTCTGACATTTTCTTTTGTTCCACCTAGTGAGAGTTTATAAAATAGTCAATCTTTCGGTTCTATATAAAATCTTTATTTTATACTAAAGCTCAATAAATTGGGCTTGATTTCTTTTTAATTTAATTTTATAAATAAATAATATTCTAAAAAAATCACATTTGACCTTTTTAAATATTTAAAAACTGACCTGTAAATAAGAACAAAGCACCATAAATGTCATCATATATATATGTAAACACTTTCTAAAAATAACCAAATTATTTTTTTAATGTTTTTTTTTCCCCAAATGTGAATGAACAAATGTTTATTTATTATAAATCAAATTTTGCTTTGAAATCTGATATTTGTTTTATTACTGATGTGAAAATTTTTTAACACCATGTCAATTCTGACAGATAATAACATGTCACACTGTGGACTTCTTTCTTTATATTATGGTCAAGGTTTATTAATTTCTATTTCTAAAAATAAAAGATAAATCACTATATTGAAAGGGTACAGTATATTTCTTTCTGTTTTAGATAATAATCAACCAATTAGTGTGTAAAAATAATCAAAAATATTTTATAAATGAACAAAAAATTATTCTATTTCAAAAATTCCAAAAACTTGGCATAAAAACAAGTCCACAAGGAAGTGAATGCCCTCTAAGAATTTTTTTTTGTCATAGAACAATAGAGTAAAACTTTAGATGCTAGCCACAGTCTGTAAGATATTGATCTCTTCAGTTTTTTTTTTCAATTAAAAAAAATCAATAAATGCATTATGGGAAAATCTAAATTATATAAAAAAAATATTATGTTAATATCATATATGACATTGTTAAAATGGTGTCTTAACACATTGAAACAGTGACACCTTTTGTACAGGAAACACTCAACAATTCCCAATAAATATGAGTTATCAAGTAACAAAATGAAGTAAAACTCTCCATACAGTAGCACCACTTAGCACAAGTCATAATAGTCCATGGATGCAGGAATATGACTTGCACTGAGTGGTTTTTGACTCAAAACAACTTGTGTAAGCATAAAGAATGGCAATCATGTGATGTTTAATGGTTTAATAACAAAATGAAAGTTATGAATTTAATAGTGGCAAAAAACATTCTTATATTGTATTAGAAAGCTTAAAATTTGAAGAATGTAACTAGTAATATGAAAGAATGACATCAAGTAGGGGTAAGTGCATAAATTTAAAAGTCATGGTAGACTTAAAAATATCAAAACAACTAAAAAGATAGCAATCTATTGATAATAAAACTGCTATTACATTTTCAAATGAAAAAAATATTGAAGAATATGGATATCCTCTAAAGTTTGTTTAATTATGATGAAAGTCTGATTACTATTTATTTTATTTTAAAAAATAAAAATATTGTCCAGTACGTTTTAGATTTTTATTTTTGATGGAATGCAAATGAATGGGTGTACAGAGTAAATATATAATTAAATGTGATCCCTTAATATTTTATAGATAACTACACATTTATTTTTTTAAATATTGTTTTTACTAAAATCTTAATTTATATATGCATACTATACACATTAAAAATGCCTATGTTATATATATATATATGTGTGTGTGTTGAAAAAATTGTACACTTGCAGGTTAAATAATACACATTGTATTGCAATTAAAGGCTTATAAACAAAATTTACATGATGAGGGTTTTAGAATGAAATATAATGGGTATCACAGCTTCACTCTGCCATTAATTTTGACATTATTCAAATTTCTAAAAGTGCAATCACTTTAAAAATGGATTTTGGTTCTATGTTGCAACAATACATTACATGGCATTTTATTTCTATTGGCAGGAAAATCCATAATTTTTAAAACTTCTTTTCTAAATACATTCATTAATTTTACAAATTTGTTAGTTTAGTTATTTTGTTTTTATAAAACTTCTTTCAATAATATCTCCAAACTTTTGCTTAATTATAGCTTTTATAATAGAATTGTAACCAATCAACTGTACTTTATGCTATCTTGTAGAATAAGATGTTAATTTATTAAAGGCTAGGTTTTATGTCTGATTCATACAGACTTTGTTTTGTTTGTTTTTATTCCCCATTTCTTTTCCCATATTAATTTTATTTACTTAGGTTAATATAGGACCCAGTTATCATGAGTTTTATAAGATATCAAACTCTTTCTGCTCTAGCTCTGCCAATGGATTGTGTATTTATGCAACTACATTTTATTCCTCTAAGAATCATTCTGATTCCAATTTTTCCTTTTTCATTTTCTGCAACTTTTTATTTTTTATGTTTTTTTGAGCTGATCTGAGGTAAAATCGATATTTGTTTATAAGTGGTTTCTAATGATTATAGTGATTTTTATTATCATAAAAGATTTTTCTTTTGCATTTAATGTCCCATTTTTGAATGTATGTTAGGTTCTCTACCTGACAACAGATTGAGTAACTGGAAATATTCTTTTGACAACAGAATAATAGTTACTGACAATAGAATACAATGGTTGATATTTTATACCAGATTGGGATAAGTAGCAATAGAGCATAATGTCCAATATTTGCATGTATGTTAGGTTCTGTCTGAAAATGACAATGGCTAATATTTTTATGTATGTTACATTCCTCTATGTGATGATACATTGGAATAATGAGCAATAGAATATAATGTCCAATAGTTGTTTGTAGATTTCATTCTATGTTTGATACAGATTGGAGTAATTAGTCATGGGGTGCAATATCCAATATTCATCTGTACATTACATGATGTTAAATGACAATAGAATTAAATGCCAATATTTGAATGGATGTTATGTTTTTTATGTGATGCCATGTTGGGATAACTGGCAATAATATGACCAAGTAATAATACTCAATGCTATCAACTATCCGTTAAACATAATTATAATAGATCAGTAGCAAACTTCATACAGTAGTCCCATCCAGTGCAACCCATAATAATCAATGGATGCAAGAAAGTTTGTGCATAAAATCATTATCTACTATTACTAATCCAATATCCTCAAACTAGTTTTTAGCTTGTGTGTATACATAAGAAATGGTGACCATGTGATATTGAGTAGTATAATTATAATAGCATACAATTTTAAAGATTATTCTTTTTAATTTTTTTATTATAAATGGATGAAATAAATTGAATATGTCCGTTAATATACTTTTGGATGTTTGTTATATTTCTAATAGCAATCATTATGTTCCACTGAAATCGTAAGTAGGTCGATTGCTAATAGCTAATTTATTTCCTGATCAATATTTCACATTGGTTTATTTAATAATTGCCTTATAACTTCCTTTATATAGTTATACTTTTGTTTTTTGGGGATATAAAATAAAAGAATTATCTATGAAGTTTAAACAAATTATACGTTAGTCATAACTTTTAGACGATGTGGGAAGTAAAAGTTGAAGTGAAAAAAAAAAGATCACGTGTTTAATAAAGATATCGTTAAAAAACAATTTCAAAGGTATTTGAGTTGTTTTTTTTTAATTATTATTATTGTTATAAAATAAAATCAGTATTAAATTGTTGTTTAATTACTTCATTCATTTTAAAACATTAATGAAATAAACTATCACCTTTTTTTTTATATTAATCTTATTACTTTAGGTTATTTTATGCTTCCAGTATTTACGATATTTGAATTGAAGGAAATATTAATTAACGTCTGCTTCATTTTAAGCTAAAATACTGCAAGCTTAACAGGTTTTTAGTCATTAAAAAAAGGTAATAAAAAATATTGTAAGCTTATATTAAAAAATAAATAAATATTCGAATGGTTAGTCATTCAGAGATCATGCGACATACAAGTGCTGTAAGCCTCGAACCAGAAGTTTAGAGAACTTTGGCTATCACCTTTGACAAACTTACTGTTTTTAAGAACTTTAAACAATAAGCAACACTTATTATTAAAGTTCTATTTGCAAAAATATTTTAGTATAAATTTGTTTTTAGGTTTTTATAGACTTCAATGGGGAGTGGTGGCTGAGTTTAAATCACTTTGATAAAACGAACGTGGTTTTTTGAGAGAAGCCAAACTGTTTATATTATAAAGATTACTTCAAAAAAATTCTGATCTGGAATATTGGTTGCGTCTTTTAGAAAATGGGACTGAGGATAGAATACAGTGTTAAGCTATAATTTTTTGGTCATGGTGCTGAAATTTTTCACCAAAAAAAATATTGCCAAAACAAAATAGGTTAAAAGATAGTATTATATTAAGAAAGACACAGAATAAAATACCAGTTTTATCTGAATCTTTTTTGATTCATGGATTGGTTTATATAGCCTTTACAAAGTTCATTTTTAACTTGTAATTTATCCAATTAAAGTGTCTATTACTTGTTTATTGATGATTTCTAGGTTTTCTGATTAATTTTTTTTTTTTTACAATTTAGAAGTTTTCAAGTTTTTATTTAAATAATATTTATTTATTTACAAAAAGTTTTATTCATTTTTAAAAAAGTTTTGGTGTGTACATATTAGGGCTGTGGTGATGGAAGTCACTGGCACAAACAAATGTGTATATAAGGACTGAATTAAATATCTTTACAATCTTCTAAAAAGGAAATGAATTAATTTTTTTAATGAATATTAGATAATATTTCGATCAGGAAACAGTTGTTAGTCAAAATTATTGGTTTTGTTGCTAATTTTACCATTTGCAGTATGTTGTGATGTCATGAAAAAATGCTGGAATGACTTATCAATTATCTGATGAAAGTAGGATGTACACACGATTTATTGTCCAGCTTTAATTCCTGCCAAGTGAATTTTTTGAATAACTTTTTTTGTCTAAAGAAATGATTAAAATTTGAGAACTGCTTTCTACTTTCAAAAGATAGTCATATATTCGAATAATTATCTGCAATAAGTTTGTCCATGTAGCATGTTATCCCACGAAAAATGCAAAATCCTGCAAAAATGACAACTCGCAAGCTGCTCAGTATGAACATTTTCATACATATCATAGCTATGCTTTCATTTGAATTTTGCAGGATGTAAAAAAACTTCAGTCCACTCCAGGGATTGTAGGAAACAATCTTTTGCCTTTTTTTTTTATTGGAATAAATGTGTATTGCTGAAAGTTTAGTTGATGCAACATCATTTCTTGGCAGGAAAATATAAATTCATGTTGTTTATATCCAGTAAATAAAGTTATAGGTTGCCACTTTGTATGAAATAAAGTTAGTTCTCATCATTTCTGCAAAAATTCAATTAGATTCAAAACATAAATACGTCTTATTTATTTTCACTAAATAAAGTTATAGGTTGGCATTAGTACTAAATAAGGTTACTTGTCATCATTTATCAAAATTGATGAATTAAGTTTGTTATGATTCAGTGCAGGCATTATTTTATGACATCACAATGTTAGAAAATTATTGCTGGACTAATATGTATGTGAAATCTTACCATTGGACTGATATGGAAGTACCAAAAGTTTATTACTTAGTTATAAACACAAATTTCCATTTATGGCAAAAATTGATAAGTAATGGATTATGTGATTTTTTAATGTTTTTAATATTCACCTATACAAGATGGATAGTAGTAACAAAAAAAAATTGAAATAGTAATCTATCTGATATCTTTCTCTTTTACCTGGAGTTTTCCATGAATACATACTTGGATGATTTTAAACCAGGTGTTTGCAACCACAAAATTGTTCTTTTTTTTTTTTTTTTTTTACAAAAATTCCATAAGATGACTGCCTCTTTCACTCCTTTTTAGTATTAATTTCCAACAATTTTTCCTTGTTTAACTTTTCCCACAATAGCATCCCAATTACCGACAGCAATATATATGCCATTTCACCCTCTCAGATTATTTCTTCTATATTTTCATACTGTTAATCTATTTCTACAACATAATGACTAATAGTTAACAGATAAGCTTGTATTAATACTAAATCCTTAGGACTTTTAGTTATCCTCATCATCATAAATCTGTTATCAACACCATCTGCCTTTGCTACACTATTTCCGATTTTTTTTCCAATAGCAATATCAACTCAATTTACAGTTCTATCACCACCACAATAAAACAATTTAACATTCTCATTAGTTACTTCACATTTTTCTCACCTCACTTCACTTAATCCTATAATATCAATAATATTTATTTTCATTCCTCTTTTCAAATTTTCCAATTTCCAGCACTCCTCAATGATTTGTCTTCCAAGCACCAATTTCCAATGTCTCTTCTTTTATTGCACCTTATTTGGAAGGATTACCCAGTTTAAAATCTGAATAGCTACATATCTACTCCTGTCAGGTGAGACACCAAAGCCTTCCTTAACTAAGTCTTAATGTCAATCTGAATCAATCTTGTATTAGTACCCATAAACAAAATCCAAGGGAATTACAAGGCAAAGTGGTTTCCTGTTACCTTCTTTGCCCAGAAATCATCTTTATTCTTATTGCAGGCTTGATGCACTATCCATTTCTTATAAAAATAATCTATCACAAAGGCAAAACTCTCCATACAGTGATGCCACTCAGAGCAATCCAGAATAATCAACGGATGCAAGAAGGTTTGTGCATAAAATCCATATCTAGCACCTACTCATCCAATATCCCCAGACTAGTTTCTAGCTTGTGGCTTTCATCATGTAAGAAATAAGAATGGTGTTCATGGTGTTTAGTGGTTTAATCTGACTATCACATTTAACCTCACCATTGTCATCTGCAGTGATCTTCCTGCAATATAAAAGAATGCTGGTGCTGTCCCAGCATTCAGCTGGATGTTGACTCATTTAATGGTGATCAGCATTTACCATTATATACCATTATATGAATTATGGCATTTTATAGGAATAGACCCATTTCTGTCCACTATTTCCTGATAGTAAATGCTTTCCCATTGACATTGACTGCTTATTTGCATTTTCTTTGCTTATGCACAGCTACCAATCATGTATAAAGACTATTCCCTTATCCACAACCTGGATATACCCTGGATAACATGGAACCCATCCTTGGAAATCATAAATCATGAAAATAAATGTTGGTGCAATTAATATTTTGTAGTATGTATATAAATGTGTAGAAGTAGTTTCTTTGGATACCCATCTTTCAGTGATTATATAGGATTAGATTTAAAATAACTTACTTTAAAATAATTCAATAGAATTTATTCTGTTTAAGAGGGCATTTTTTAAAAAAAAATGGAAAAAAAGAAATGAGAGAATATATTCTCTTCATTACAGTCAAACATTAAATGCAAAATAATAATAATAAAGGAAGTAAATTTTGAGTTTTATTTTTGCTAGTATACATTCATGTATGAAAATCACTATAAAATTAACCATAATGCCCACAGCATCTTGGATTAAATCTGTAGGCAGGCAGATCACACGGTATGGATACTGTGTTGGAATATTGCACCTCCTATAGACTAAACTGAAACTATTATAAAGGTTGGAAATGAAAACATCTAGTTAAGAAAATATTTTATTTTACTTAATTATTAATTCATTATTTGCACTATGCATGTGTGTTTAATGGAAGTTTTATACAGTCATTTAATATACATTTTTGAAAATGTCCAAGGGCTAGATGAGAGTTGTTAATGGCTGGAGATTCCCCACCCCTGATTTCAACAAATAAATAAGGATTATGTTGAAATAGTTTGTAAAAAGAAATATATTGAGCTTGAACTAAGTTCGAAGTCTATATCTGAGTTATAAGTGATATAAAAACATCTACCTTGATAAATAAAAATCCTACTAATATTCAGTATCTATTTCATACTGTTTTATAAATCTCAATCTCTAGTCATGTGGTTTGAAATATCAACTCTAAGCATATACTCTGAAATAAATATGAAATTGTTTAAATATCAAAGAAATTCAAGAAATAGCAGCATGCCTTGACTTTTAACAGCCAGAAGTGAATTGTATCATGCGTTAATTTGAAATTTTATTTTAATTAATAAAATATATATATAGATGGTTAATGAAAGACAATAGCAAACAAGAATATAACTTGTAGGCTAAATTATTTATCAATTCCACATAATTAAATTTGCATAATTTATTTAATCAAAATATTTTTTCCTCTCATAAATATTAGATAATTAATATTTTTAAAGCTGAATACAAGAAACTCACATATTTGTAAGCCTACAACAATTCTAAATATTGTATAAGAGCTGTTAATGTTTATCTATATAAAAAAAGATAGTTGCCATTAAGGTATGTGAAGGTTGAGTATCTGATGACTAATATATGATAAAATTGGTGTATATCATTATATATAAATCCATGTGAATGTTTTTTCATAAGGCTGTCACATATCAAATTCCCAATTAATTAAAAAAGCTATGTTTGTCTGTAACACTGTCAAATTCACTTTTGAAAAATTGAAAAAAAAAAGAACTTTAAATTTGTTTTTATAAATAAATAACTATACGTAACTAAATCCTAATTTATATTACGAGCATTTTATGCAAAAGAAGTAATTCCACCCTTTATATTTACTAATCCATAATTTTTATTACAAAGAATATTTTATGTGAAGGCATTAACAAACCGTAATTTTTTTATGAAGCAGTTGTCCATAATGCTGTCAATTTCACATATCAAATATAATAGGTGTACATTTAAAATTTTAAGATTTAATTTAGTTTCATTACCGGCCAGATACATTTCTCACATTTACTTATATAATATTATAATCTTTGTTTAATTTACATTAAATCTTTGAAAAAATTTGTTAAAGCAAATGATTAAAAAAAATTATTATAAAAATGACAGCCTTTCAACCCAGTTACATTTCTCACCTTTATTTATATAATATTAAAATCTTTTTTTTCCCATATGTCAAAGCATCGGCTGGGAAGCGAACCCATGACAACTGTCTGCAAGCAACTGCTTACTTGCAATTATTATTTGTAACTAAACTTAAGTACTTTATGTGAATTTAATGCCTATAATACAAATAAAATTCTCACTTTTATTTATATAATATGAAAATCTTTTGTTTAATTAATTTACATTAAATCTTAAAAAAATTGTTAAAGCAACCAATTAAAAAAAACTATTACAAAAACGAGAGTCTATCCATATGTCAGGCACCGTCTTGTATATATAATAAAGATAAAATTATACTTGATGAAATCATAACAGTTAGCTATTTGATTTTATAAGTTGTCATTTTATTTATATTTTTTAATTTATGCCCTACATTCCATTTTCTATTGGTGCAATATTCTCCATCAATGTTTCTTTGCCTGCAGTCATCTATGAACCATGCCCAATTCCATCTCTTCTGACATAGAAAATTTTTAATATTCTTTTAATAAACTAATAATCAGCTTTCTAAGCTAATGCACATGCACTTTGTGGATCTTAACAATGAATGAAGAATAGGTGGATTCATTCTATTCTTTCACCAATACTTTATCTTGTATTGGAAAATGAGAGTATTCATTCATTGTTAAGATCCACAAAGCGCATGTGCATTAGCTTAAAAAGCTGATTATTAGTTTATTACAATTCAAAAACATCGCGCTATATAAAATAAATATCTCATTTAAATATTCTTTTAACAAATTTGCAATTATTTTTTTACATCTATTTTTTTTTGTCTATGAATTAAAACTTTCTTAGCAAGTTTATAATTATTTTTAAATTTGCAAATGCTAACATTATTATTACTTTTGATTTATTGCTGGTTTAGAAATGTTATAATTAAGTGCTTTTTTTTTTACTTACAATATAATTCTAACATTTCAATTCTTTTAATGTTTCCCATTTATAATACGAAAAGTAACGGGAACTGTTTATTAAATGTCTTACTACATCTTGATAATGTTATTTTTAGTTTAAAACTGATTTAATTTTTACTATTTACAAATATAGAAAATAATAACTTATAAAAATGTTTTTCTTTTTTTTTGCTATAGACTAATTACTTCTTTATTGGCTAACTTTATACTTATTTCGAACATCAAAATAACAGTAATTTAAAAAAAATATAATGTTAAATGTTTTCCTGAAGGTTTGTGATAATGATATCTTAATTGTATTTATATATTGGATTATTTTCATCATTAATATTAAGTACTGTATGTCTAAGAAAAAATTATTTAAATTTCCAATTCCATTCAACTGTTAGTAATATGCCTAACGTTTCCAGTGGTATTATTTTCTTCTCTTCTTCAGGTGTTGCTGGCCTGACCAGTGACCGTACTAACATAGAAATCGAACCTGGATCATTAGATTCTTGAATATTGAATTTTAAGTTATCATGCTCAGTTGGTTAGAGCGTTACTTTAAAATTCAATATTCAAGAATCTAAGGGTCCAGGTTCGATTCCCATACTAGTACTGCCACTGGTCAGGCCAGCAATACCTGAAGAAGAGAGGAGAATAATATCACTAGAAATGTTGGGCATATACTAACTCATGTGCTATTATTAACAGTTGAATATAATTGGAAATTTTAAATAAAATAAAATTTTTCTTAGACATTCAATACTTAATATTAGATGATGGAAATAATCCAATATATAAATACAATTATAATCTTTAATGTTATATATATATATATATTGTGCCCTTGTCTGTAGGTCATAATAAGGTAGAAAGGTCAATTACTAAAAAATTTTAAATTTTAAGTTATATTTGTATGATATATAAATAATAGTAGGATAATTATGTTTTATAGTACAATTTAAAGCTGAAAATACCTGGTATCTAAAAATGTAATAGATTATTTTAAAAGAAAACAGTTAAATAAAGCTTAAATATATTCTTGCTTATGGTTGTAAAAGCTGGCCATATAAAATAATACAGCTATAGATAGTTAAAAGCATATTAATAATTGGAGTATAATATTTAAAACTAATAAATTAAATAAACGCTATATGTAGTGTTATAAATATATTTAATAGTCAAAATTAATAGAGTATATTTTAAAATAAACTTTATGATGGTGAGAATTATATTTAGTTCTACATTTTAAAATTATTTTCCAAATTTTTTATAAAAATATATTAGTTTTGGTAATTTAGACCGAGACGTAAATAAAAAATCATTTGATAAAGTTAGTAAACACGTGACTGTATATTATATACCTTTACACACACGCTTGTTAAAATAATAATAAAGTTTGTGAATTTAAAACTAGATATAATTGCCATCGATCCTTAAAGTAAAAGTTTAAATGTTAAATATTATTTTAATAATTATTTTAAAAGCTTAAATAATTTTTATAAAAGCATAATTGAATTTAAAAAGTACTAGTCTAAATAATATTTGAGACGTTACGTCATCAATTCTTTAATTTTAAACGTCTATTCTGTTATAAAACTAAAATGGATAAATTTGTTCGCGCTAAAATAAAGTTATTAACCAATCAACGGAGGTAAATTAGCAAACAAAAAAGATAAGAATTATACAGAGCGGAGAGAAGGAATGTGTAAGTGAAAGAGAAAGTAACACATTTTTGTAGCTGATAACACCGTAGCTGGAAAAGTGATATAAATTTAAAATTTGGTATTTATTTTAAAAAAAAGTTCTTCTGTAACATATAATATATTTTGACTGTATCGATATGAATTGCTAATTTTAAAAGTTATCTTACCAGGGAATTTATTCGAATTTAATCAAAACCTACAGTAGAGATGGAAGTACAAGGGAAAATACCTAGATTAATTACCGAAGGAAAAATATTTGGAAATTGTCTTAATACAACTTTATTTATGCTCAACCAGAAACTGATTGTTATAACTCAAAGAAATATAATTGGGACGCTATGCGAAATCTTAAAAGAGAAGTTTCTTGCCGTCAGGAAAAAATTATGACGAAAAATTTATAAGGCTACTTTAAAGTTATTTTGTTATACTTCTCTATGGAAAAAATTTAATATGTGTTTTATTATAAAGAAAAATAATGATGAAGAAAGAATGTTTATCTTTTAAGGAAAAAACATTATTAAAAATATGGTACCAGAATTTTAAAATAAAGAAAAAGTTAAAGACTAATATGAAGGTGCTATTATGTGTCTTAAGGAAAAGAACAGAAAAACTTTATCTAAGAGAAATGAGGAAAAATATTATAAAGAAGTCAATGGAGAAAATGCTTGATTGAGAAAATATAAAATTAAATGACTTAGTGAAAATGGATCCATGGAAATCAGAAAATTTTACTGAAGATTTAAATAAAAGTACGTACAAGATGCATCGGGGGAAAAGTCGCGCGGGAAAATATTAGCAGACAATGGTAAAAGAGAATGCCATGAATTAATAATTATATACAATATTGTGAAAACCAAGGATTGTCGTCGATGAAGATTTATTAAACAGAGCTATTGTTTTACTTTAAAATAGAACATTAAGTGACTGAAGAAGAAATAAAATATATTTTTTTTTTTTAGCTTAAATATGAACGGTTCAAGAAAGTCTGGTGAAGAAGTATCGTAAATATAATTTAAATGTTTTTTTTTATTGATTATATTTAAAATATAAAATGCTATATTAGATTAGGGAAAACATATAAACATAAATTTAATAATAATGAGATTTAAATATAATAGCTTAATAGAATGATAGAAATATTGTTTTAAAAATAAAAAGTATGTATGGAATTTTTTATATCTACAAGAATTAATGGAATGGTGAAGCCTACAGAACACGATCGAGAAGATCAAGATCGTTTTGGTAATTTTGGTATTTATTCATAATGCATAATGTATTTTTTTTAGATCATCTATTGAGTAAGAATGATGTGTGAAAGTTTTAAAATTATAAGTACACATTTTATACAACATTAAAACATATTCTGAGATAAGAATAAATTTAAATATGCATGCAATAAGTTATTTCAAGTATAATTAATAGTATAAGTTGTCAAAAACAATTGTGTGATTCTTTTGAACTTTCATGTAACAAAGTATTAGATATTTTAAGATAGTTTGTATATAATAAATATACGAGAAAAGTAGTAAAAGATTTTTCTTAGAGAACAGCTGTATAGTTTTGAAATAAAATGAATTTTATTATTGTTAGAAAGGCAGATAAGAATTTGTCGATGTACTGTATAGAAAAATCTAGAGAAATAAGATCGGATAGTGACTTGGTAGTACTAGTGTAGAGGAAACCAAGATGATGTTTTGCTAAGAAATAAGAAAATAAAGTATTTGGATCATAGTTAATTTGTGTGATTTCAGTATAGCTAACTAAGTCCTATCACTGAACACATATATTTTGGACAGTGTCTTTACGTATCTTTTAAACTCTTTGATGTTATATAAAGCTGAAGAAATAGCTTTAGCATCACTCCTATAATAGAGGTGGGTAGACAGACAAAGGTCACTCCTCTATAGTGTCTTTGAATTCACTGTGCCATTATTGTTAAGGTTTATGACGGATAATATTCTAGTTATTTTGATCCTGTGCATCTATTTTCGCTATCCTTGTTTCGTGAATCTGCATCGTCAGAAAGATATTTTACAGAAATAATGAATAAAATAGAACTGAGGGTATGTTATTGTTAAGTAAGAATAGTTTATTTACTGGAATGTGTTAGAATTGTGTAATTTTAAAAGTGAAAGTATAAAAAATCATAAAGAGAGAAAGAATCATATAATACAGTTTAAAACCAATTTGGAAACGAATATAAGCTTTTAAAAGTGAAATCTAAAACAAAGTTTTTTTTTAAGTGATAATAAAATTTGAATATTTTTTATAATAATATTTAGAAAATGAATATTGCATGTTTGTTAAGAAAATAATTCAATAATGTGTAATAGACACATATATTTGTGCATGGTGTGTTAATAATTGTAATTACCATCCGAAGCAAGGCTTGAATGAGTATATTAGATTAATCAGCATTGTATAGTGAACAATAAAAGTAATATAAAATGTAGAAGAATGTTTTTGAATCTGTAGGATTCCATATAACTAATATAAAATTAGAGTTTTATGATTTTGTAGAATGTTTACTACGAATGTAATTTTATAAAATATAATTTTAAAATATAGTAGGGATACAAAGTATTAGTGATAATTATAAATAAATACATTTTGTAACAAGCTAAACTAAAATAAGAAATCCAATAATAATAATACTGTACTTTCTTAAGTACTTTAAAAGATAAGAATTAACTAGTAAAATAAGTAGAAGTTTGGTTTTATTGTATAAACTAGTAAAATAATTTTGTGATAGGAGAGTAAGGATATCCAATGTACATAATGTAAAATAGTGTTTTTTGTTTATGTTATTAATAAACTTTGTTGTAAATTTATTATAAAGCTTTGTGTCTTCGTTATTATTTCTCCACATGGATGCATGATATCACAATACACATTTATAATTGAGACAGACATATAGTTTTTGCACAAAATAGGTAAACATAAAAGTGTTATAATAATTTTGAAAATTTATTTGTATGATAAAATTAAAAGATCATAATTATATCATTTATTGGTCATAAGTTGGTTGCCACAATATTAAAATAAATTATATGCTAATGTTACCACACGTATTTTGTTGTCGGATTATTAAAATACTGCCACGTACGTAATTATTTATTTCATTTAGGAAGTAATAAGATCATATTATACTATTATTATTATTATTTATTATTGTTAGTTGCCGCGTAGTGAATTTATGACATAAAATACCCTTTTCATAGTTTACTACCGTAATTTTAAATCAGTTAGAATACAATTTATGAACCTGAGATTTGATTTTATTTTATTTATTTTCTTCATTTTTATTTAATTGAGCTAGATTCTTATTATGAAGAATATAATATATGGTTATTATTTTAATCGTAGAGAAAAGAGCTTAGAAAGTCGTAAGAATACTATAAGTTAGTTATTTAGTATAGTAAAAGGGGGAATAGTGTTCTTATGCCATTGAGATAGTATCAGGTGGATAATATCTCAATGTAGTCTGTCTCGTTCTCCGTGTCGTCACTCCAAGTCTCATGAAAATGATAAATATTTATTAATTCATTTTAAAAATATAACCGTATTGTATTTTAAAAGTTAGAACCAGTAATCATTTTAATTAACGCTGAATATTTCATTTATTTATTTATTGTTAAACTGAGCTAGAACCCGGAATATATAATAAACACTATATGAAATTTTATGGAGAGGAAGTGGACGGACGGAGGAGGAGGGCAGAATATATATATATAATTCTTCGATTTTCTTAAAGCACTCAAAAAGACCAGTCACACATTTGAACCCTCCAACCCTAGAATAGTTTGCATTGAGAAAAATGACTGTAATCCAGTGTTTCCCAACCTTTTTTGTGCTGTGCCCCACCAAAGTCTTTCTAAAATTCTTATGCCCTCCTGACATATACATAATTTTTAATATTCAAAAATTAAAATGTTTACTAAAAAACTTGAATGATAGGTTTTAGGACGAAATAGCTAGGAAATTATTGAGCAAACACAGTAAGTAAATTTTCAAAACATATAATGGAGAATTGAAATTCAAGTACAAAATAATTTTAATAAAATATTTTTCTATATTATTTTAATTATTAGTAATTATTTAAACTTAGTGAGATCCTTGCACTTGATGCTTGCTGCAAAGAGATTTTATATCAGGTTCCAATTTAGTTAACTTCAGTCTCAAATCTCCCTGTTTTTTTCTAACCAGCCTATTTCTTTTTTTTAGCAGCGAATCATTTATGGCACTAAATCTGCATTCAGCTAAATATGAAGATGGAAATGGCAGCAATTGTTCTCTTGCAAATTTAGTTGCATTTGGATATTTGATTTTGTCACAAAGCCATGCCATCGCTCCTTTTATATTAAATAAAGTTTTAAATGATTCATCATTTTGCATTTCTGTGAGTTCTTCTTGATATGTCAGACAAATCCATTAACATTGGCTGCATCATCCAAGTTGGAAAATCAATTTGTTTCAAATCTGAAAATCTTTCTTTTAAATGAGCCGATAAAATTTTCAGATGATCAACAATAACATGCATAGCGGTATCAGTCACTTCACATTTTTGGAGCCAATGAAACTTTTCAAAATTTTTGTTATAAATATATGTTTGACATAATTCAGTAAAGGTAAGAAAACCAAATATTTTCGCTTTTTTATCGGCAAGAGGTTTATTTGTTCCTTGAAGTTGTTTATTTAATATATTTAGTTTTTCAAAGATATTGGCTAAATAATTCACAAATGCCTTACCATAGATCGTTAACAGATTTTTCATTTCAGGTTTGTCATTTAAAAAATCACTAAGTGTATCAAATAGTTCCATAAATCTTTTCAAGCAGTTCCCTTTTGAGAGCCATCTTACTTCAGTGTGAAGTATAAGTTTCATATGATCTTCATTTTGTTCTTCACAAAATAACTTAAAGAGATGTTCACATTTAGCACTAGCTTTAATAACATTGATATACTTTATGACAAAATTTAGCACTTCATTTAGAACAGGAGAAATGTTTTTAGCTACCAGATTTTCCCTGTGAATAACACAATGTACAAGAAGCATTTCTGGATTCTCATCTTTCATCAATTTTAAGTAACCATTTTTTCCCCCATCATCACCATCTGCAGCACAAGATGTTATATTTTTCATTGGTATATTATTGACATCTAAGTAATTTTTTAGCTTACTATAGATATCTTTGGAGTTAGTGGAGCTTTCTAACGATTCACAGAACAACACTTCTTCAGCAAAATCACTTTTATCAATATATCTTATGTAAGTTATAAATATGGCCTCACTGCCTCTCAAAGTTGATTCATACATTTTCATTGAGGATTTTCTTGTTTTCAGTTTTTCAACAAGTTGTATTTCAATATCCTCACCCATTTCATATATTCTTCCTATAACAGTATTGTTACTCAGTGGCATAGCTTTCACGTTTTTATTATCTTTTTCCACAACTGTTTTAAGAAATGCTGATATTGATGGTTTGATTAAATTTTCTCCTATAGTATGACTTTTCCCAGATTTAGCAATGAAATTTGATGACTAGCCTCAAGAATACAATTGACAGTTGCATTATGAGCAGTAAATAGAGACTTTAGTGTTACTCTTTTTTCAAAGTTTTTCTTTAAAGTTTGAAAGTAATTCAAATCTGAATTAATATGAGCATTGTGTTTCATCTTCAAATGTTCTTCAAGACAACCTTATTTCACTGATTCATTAATCAAGCATTGTTGGCATAAAAGACAAAAAGGTGACCATACATCGTTGACAGTGGGTATGAAACCAAATTTTAAATATTCCTCTGAATACTGACACATTTTTTTTTTACTTGCTCCACTCATTTCACTATGGTCTGAAACAAATAAATATATAATTAATTAAAACCTAAAAAAATAAATATGAATTGAAGCAAACATAGAATATGTATGACACATTTACTTCACTGCAAAAAACATACTTTTTCATTTGACAAATTTTTCTGGAAAATGATGCTTCTAAAACTGAAATTAATAAAAATTACCATTTAAATTTACATATCATTTATATATCACTTATACTTATACAATGTATATATTTTTTAAAACAACTAGACTTTTATAACAATTTAGCATGCACTTATTTCAAATTACTGCATGCTTATTTCAAATTACCACCAATGGTAAATACTGAGTGTTACTATGAAACATTGCTAAAGTGGGATCCCAGCATAACCAGTAGTTCAGTTTAGTGTCTAACAATGAAATCATGGCTATAAACTTGATGGACAGAAATTATTTATACTGGATGTTTACCCAGTTCTAGTAGTGACTGAGAGTCGCCATACAGTTCACTTAAACTCTGGATGAGTCCATTTTCGAATTTCCCCCTTAACAATCAAATTGCCCCCCCCCCCGTGAGGCATAGGCCCCACATTGGGAAACACTGCTGTAAATGGAAAATCAAGGGAGCATATTTTATCACTAGCAATAATAACTCTATTAACAGATGCGACATTTGCTTTGATATTTGTAAGTGTTGGACAAATTAAACAATTTACATATAATTTGCATATTATTATCTGCATACTACTCCATATTATTGTCATAGCTATGAATATGAGACAACATGCCTCAAAAGCACTCAGCTTTTACTTGTTTATTTATTGATTTATAAGAGTACTTGATATAGCTTCTCCTGCCAGTGCCTCAACACGCTTGCAATTTTGTTATATATATATACAACTTTTCGTTTTTATGTTGAATTAGTGGTAACAGGTGAAATTTCTATTTTCAATATTTATTTAATAAAAAATAATAATTTTAACAATGAAGTCTATGCATATCAATTAACTAACTTCCCTTTTTTTTTTTTTAAACAACAACTTGGATTATAATGAACATTTCCGAACTTTCATTAAATAAGGGCGCTGCTCTAAAAAATAAATTATTCAGAAACGACAAATAGAGAAGTTACCTTGCTTACAATCCAACAATGAAAAGGATAAAGTTTGAATTCAAAATGGTGCTAATCTAGACGAATCTTGGGGGTGGAGTTGAAAAATAGTTACATAATAACTTTATTCCTCAACAAAAATCAAATAGAATTTGGCTAGACAAATCTGCCTCAAACATAGCAAAGATATTTTAGTCTAATGTTGGTGCAATTTTCTGATCAAAAAGGACTCCATATCTTAGTTTTAACATAGTACTAGAATAAAAAGTTTCAAACTTTCTGGTGTGTTTCAGTTATTACATAGTAGAGATGTCTGACCATCCCTTGAATATGCATTAAATGGATTATATCCTGTACATGATGGGTTAGATTGATCTTAGGTCAACATGGGTGTGACAAGAATCTCAGCCTCAGGGTGGCCTTTGAGCATTCCATCATCAGATTTTCAATTGGATGGACGGTTGAAGAGTTGGAGTGTGGAGTAGATTGAAGCCTGTCCATTAAAGTATGAGGTTTGGCTATCTTAATATATATCTGAGCACTTATAGCATATATGTGTAGAGATGGTAATCTGGACCAAATGATAAATTGCTGGTTTAGCATGAAATATGTATATTGGTGATTATTTATCTTTTCAACATATATGTGTTCAAGTATATCAGTGTTATGAGATAGTATGGAGAGTGGTGGGTCATGTGAAAGTCTGTGCTCATATACTGTTTTTTTTTGTTTTTAAAATATTAGCCAAAGCAAGGTGATTCAAATCATGAACAAAAAAAATCATATAGTCAATGATGACTGAATACTACCAACATGGAAGACTGAGCATAATAGATCTATTTATTTAACCAACATTAAAAAAAATCCTCAGAAATAGAAGCAAATACATGTATCTTGTCTATTCTTAACTTAATGTAAGTATAAGGGACTTGAACTCAGACTTTCAAACACTCTACAGCTATCCAATTCGGCATACACAACTGATGCATATGTCCACACACATGTGAAAAAGATAAATATATTTTGTATGACAATACTATCGGCATCATCAAGGGTTTTGAGCATTTTATCCAGAGATTTTCACTGGTATGGATGGCTGAAGAGTTGGTGAATGGAGAAGATTGAAGCTTGTCCATTAAAGTTTGCAGATTTGATATCTTAATATGAACTGATCAGTGATTTTAGATATGTATTGGAGATGGTAATCTGGACTAACTGTTGAATGCTGGTTCAGAATGAAATACATATATTGGAGACCATTTATCTTTTTCGCATGTGTGTTGTCATGTGTATGAGTTGTATAAGGTGGATTGGATAATAGTGGGGTGTTTAAAAGTCTGAGAGTTCAAGTTTTTTATAATTACTTAGGAATAGTTCAGTAACTTTAATTACTGGGTATTGCAACTTTAAATTATCATAATAGATTTCTAACTATAAGATCTTTCCATTGACTGGTTGTAAATTGAAAGATTTCGCGAGTATTAATGAGTAATAAAAAATGTGGACTTAATCAGTGAAGTATTAAATAATTTCACACTCTCAGATCTAACTGCTTCAGCTTCACCTATTTATACAGAAAGTAGGTCAAAGTAAAGAAGATTCTCCTCTTTTCTTCCAAAATGTAAGCTTGTGGTTAAGACCTGTGGAGGTCCCTATGATCGCATTTTTACATGCACATTCTTGAGGTTACAGCTTTAGTAAATATTACTAAGAATGATGTAAAATTTAATGTCTTCAGAAAATCATCAATACATGTAGAATGTTAACTGTTAATGAGTACATGCTATTTCCATCCTCCATAAACTTTTTTTGAGGTCAGTAGTAAAAGATGGGTCAACTTCAGCAACAAAGATGATGGTTCTAAATTTGGGCACTAATGCAGATAAAAGATATGCTAGTGTATGGATAATTCAATATCCAATCTATCAATTAGTCTGTTCTTAATCATTAGGTTTGCAATTGCCTTTGCTCTGGTAACCAATTCAGATAATACAAATTGTAACATCTGAGCAAGTTTGACCTTAGTTCTACAAAACTTAATCATTACATACAAGTGTGACACTACTTTTACCAGTGGTCAAGGTTATAGGCCAATTGCTTGGAAAACTTTTTCAAGCCAGATTCAAACCTTGAATATGGGCAATGCCAAAAGAGTCTTTTTTTGATAATCAGTACAAAGAAAGTGGAAACAATAACCTTTATAAACTGTTTAAGTTTTGGAGAAGGATCTTTATCCAAAATGCATTACTTTCCTCAACCATCTTTATCACTGATTGTAGCAATAATCAATCCAAAGTTGAAGATAGCAGATTATCCGAAAAAGTGGACTTTTAAAAGCTGACCTGCACTGCCAATTTTTCAATATCTTTTCATCTTTTGAGTATTTGTATCAGTAAATGTCTATATGAAAGGAAGTAAGCATTTTATTGAAATGACACTTTGTAACTACACAACAAATATATATATATATTAAATCGAAGAATTTTATGGGCTACAGATATAAATGAAACAATATCCAGGTGCATCCGTGTATAATTTACTATAAAATATATATAAACCAACATTTCAACCAGTTCACACTGATTGTCAACTGGATAATAATATTGGAAAATAATTGTAGAGGCGCTGTAAGCATTGATGTATAACAATAATGATCATTTTAGTAACAGAAATAATAAATATAAAAAATTATTTAGATTAATGAGATTTAAAAAAAAAATCCAAATAGAAGCTAATTTGCATGTATATTATGTAATATATATATATTGTTGTGATATTTGACATCTGTATTTCTTTGAAGTTATGTATATAATCTTGTAATTAAATATTAATAAATACAGTAACATAAATATATATAAAGTACAACTTAAAAACTTTTATCCATCTAGAAGCACTTTCAACTAGCTTCATAGTCTTTGTCAACTAACATTTTCAAACACACTTTCAAAGTCTAATCTTCCCACAATTCATTGATTTTTACATTTGCTGTTAGTTGATAAAGACTATGAAGCTAGTTGAAAGCACTCCTAGATGGATAAAAGTTTTTAAAGTTATGCTTTATATATACTTATGTTATTGTATTTATTAATTACAAGATTACATATCATCATCATCATCATCCACCATTATCAGTCCACTGCAGGATGAAGATCTCTCCAAGTTTAATCCATCTTCTTCAATCTTTAGCTTCTCTTCTCCACATCACCCCTGCACACTTTCTTATTTCATCCATCCATCTCACATGTCTCTTTCTGAGTCTTTTACAATCTCTTGGAATCCAGTTTAAAATTTCAATTGTCCATCTATTATCATCTCTGCTAGCAATATGTCCAGCCCAACTCCACTTCAATCTTTTAATTTTTTCAATGAGGTCAGTAACACCTGTTTATTCTCTTACCCATACATTGCGTTTTCGATCTCTTCTTGTTACTCCCAACATACATCTCTCCATACTTCTTTGAGTGGTCTGGAGTCTCTGTATTGCTCTTCTATTAAGTGTCCAAGTCTCAGATCCATAAGTAAGAACTGGTAAAACACATTTGTTAAAAACCTTCTTTTTCAAACACATAGGCATATTTCCTTTTAGTATCAAGTTATTTCTACCAAAAGCACTCCAACCAAGTTTAATCCTATGATTAATTTCATCCATTATGTTTCCATCTGTATTAATAAATTACACACGAATGCACCCGGATAATATTTCATTTATATATATAATTTTAAAAATACTTTTATTCACATAAATGCACTAACAAAGTAAAAAAATTTATTCTGCTTCCACAGTATTCTTGATATTATGCGTCCAAAAATAAAAGTGCAAAATATCATTTAAATAAACTTGCAACTAACACATAATTTTTTGCACCAATGCCAATCTATTTATCTGCTAAAAAAAGTAGATATTATTTGCAAATTTAGTTAAATCATTTTTTGATCTACGGTTTTATTTTTTTATTTTTTAAGTGTCATAGCATCGGCCGGGACGCGAACCCGCAACCTGGGCAACTGCCTGCAAGTGCAAAGCAGTCACGCTGACCTCTCGACCACCAATGTTGCATAATGCTAAGAATACTCAGAAAGCTGAAGAAAATTTAATTTTTACTTATACTTTTTAGTACATTTATATGATATAGGTAAAAGATTCAAACAACATATTAAGAGCAAAGGTTATTAGTGCAGACAATTATGAAGTGCTGAGGGTGCTTTCGACTGGATTTAATCATACACATAGCAATGAATGTAATAGAGATGGGAAGAGTCTGAAATAAATGAAATAATTTGCATATTGTTTGCATTGTAAATTAATTTGTTACATTGGGCATATTTTGGAGAAGGGAATGGAGGATTCTTTTCAATTGATGGTATGTTTATCCCCAGAGATATCCCAAGTCTCATTGACACTATGCTTGGTATCTTTGTGCTCAGTGCAGACAATGCTGAATGAGGTAGGCTCAAACATGTGACTGAATTTAGAGAAATGGCCGAAGAAGGTGGATTTTACATCAGTATGAGTTTTAGCTCAGTTATACTGAGCTAAGTGGGTGGATAGATTGGCTCAGGACTCGCCATATATATATATGAATGATAGTTATTTATTTTAAAAATAAATAATTTTATTTTCTATTTTTTAAATTTATATAGTTTCATTTTAATATCACTAAATGGCAGAAGTGTAAAAAGTACTGAATCACATATAAAATTAAAAAAATTTTTTTTACTCTAATACGTATGCATGTAAAGTTTCGATAAGATTGGAAATTAGTGAAAATTGAGTTACAAGATTTCAAGCGTTGGTGACCTAGTGGTTAGCATAGCTGCCTTCTAAGCAGCTGGCCCGGGTTCGCTTCCTGATCAATGCATTTGACATATGAAAAAAAAAGATTTCTCAGTCAGCCAAAAGAGTAAGTTAAATAAAAACATCTTTAAAAAAATCTATGATGTCTTAAATCCAATCCCATGATTTATTAAAAGATTGTATAGCAAAAAATACTTGCTATGCTAAGATGTCTAAAATAGAAAAACTCTCTATACAGTAGTGCCACTCAGTGCCAGGCAGAGTAATCAATGGATGTCAGAAGGCTTGTGCATAAAATCCCCATCTAGTGCCTACTCATCCAATATCCCCAGACTAGTTTCTGGCTTGTGGCCTTTGTCAGTGAGGAGCCTTGGATCTGAGAGCACTGCATTTAGATCTTAGGATCTAATGCAACCCTCCAGCAAACATCTTTTATCTCTACTTAACTACAAAACGATGAGAATAAAATTGAAAACACAATAATATTTTTAATCTAAACTCAATAGCTTATATAGTCATATGGGTCTGAACTCAGTTCAGTATCCATACATTTTGGTGTTTTTTGGCTCTTTAATAACCATAACCACCACTATCCTATTAGGCAGGATTCACATGATCACCATTTCTTATGCTTACACATAAATGTTATTAACAAGTCAGAAACTAGTCTGCGCATATTGGATGGGTAGGCACTAGATGGGGATTTTATGCACAAGCTTTCTGGAATCCATTGATTACTCTGGCTGGCAGTGAGTGGCACTACTGTATAGAGAGTTTTTCCTGTGTTGATAACAGTTATGTGCAAGCATAAGAAATGGTGGTCATGTGATATCTAAAATAGTTAAGATAATGGTGCATAAAGTCTTGTTGTGGAACTTGGGGAAAATCATACTAAAAAATTTAAAAATGCCACACAATAGATGAAATACTTCATAGAATTATGTCGATCATCATCATTAATTTTGCTGGTCACAAATTTATTTGTTTTCATTGATCGCATAAGGGATGTTACAAATGAAGAGGTGAGACATATAATTAAATATATGAAGATGGAAGAAGTTGATGAAATAGAAAAATTGTTGGCAAAGGTATATATAAAATACCAAAATAATAAAAATGTACCAGAGGAATGGAAGAATGAAGTTGTAATATCGATATTTAAGGAAGAATTAGAAATTATTTGAAAAACCTTTTATCAGTTCTATACAAAATCTTTATCCAGATAATTTCTACTCATTTACAGTGAACTTTGTATGCTAATTGACCGAAAGAAAAAAAAAAGAAAGGAAGGAAAGAAGAAAGGAAGGAAAGAAAAAAAGATAGCAAGAAAGGAATGAAAGAAGGAATAAAGAAAGGAAGGAAAGAAAGGAAGAAAGGAAGGAAAGAAAGAAAGGAAAGAAAGAAAGAAAAAAGAACTAAAGGAAGGAAAAAGAAAGAAAGAAGAAAGATTTAAAAAGTGGTTTTAGTGTAATGGATCATATTGAAGTATTGATAAAAATTATAGAAAGGATCAATGAATTATGAGTGAGTATTATGCTTTGTATTTGTAGATTATGAAGAAACATTTGGATTTTAAAAGCATTTTCACAATAATTAAACCTTTGAAGCATCAGAATGAGTAATGATTAGTTTATGAGGGTATATTAAAAGATTAACATTGTGACAAATGTAGAACAGATTGATTTCATATCTCTAAAATTTTTTACAGCCGTTTACAACGTTATTTTTTTGATTAAAATGAAAAGTTAAAGGGATAAAAATAAAATGACATAGAGATTACTTAAGCCATCTAGATTTTTCAGATGATGTGGTTATTTTAATGCTTCAGAATTTTTGACAATGTCGCAAAAATTAGATGAAACTAAGAAAGTAGGATTAAAGGTAAGTGCTAAAAAGATTAAGCTAATGTTCAGTAGATTTTCTCAGATGAAACCAAATATTAATAGACATAAATTAGAAAGTAGCAACTACATATATCTTGGTCAGATTATTAATATAGATAGAAAGATAATGGACAAAATTAATAATAGAACTTTTACTTTTTCTTTCTTTCCTTTATATCTTTCCGTCCTTTCTTTCTTCCTTTTCTTCCTTTCTTTATTCCTTCCTTCATTCCTTTCTTGCTATCTTTTTTTCTTCCTTCCTTTCTTTTCTTCTTTCCTTCCTTCCTTTCTTTTTTTTTCTTTTTTGGTCAATTAGCATACAAAGTTCACTGTAAATGAGTAGAAATTATCTGGATAAAGATTTTGTATAGAACTGATGAAAGATGCTAATTCTTATTAACAATTTCTAATTATTATTATTATTATTATTATTATTATTATTAATAATAATAGAACTGAGCACTTTTTGATTGAAATAAAAATATTAAAAAAAACATGTTATGTGTTTGAAATGAATGGTTTTTAATGTATGTGTTTTATCAGTTCTTACTTATAACTCTGAGAATTGGTTATTAACAGAACAGCAATGGATAGATTTGTGTTAGTTATTAAAAAATATGGGTGAGAGAACAAACAACTATCACTCTCATTGAAAAACTTGGGTTGGAAACATAGTTAAAAGAAATGAGTTAAAATTTTAAATTAGATTTCCAAGAGATTTAGAAGTTATAGAAAGATACTGTAAATAACTTCTAAATCTCTTGGAAATCTAATTTAAAATTTCAACTCATTTCTTTTAACCATGTGTTAGCCAAGATATCAGCACAGCCATCTTGCAAGCAAGCAGTTGGTTGCAGATGGTTGTTGCAGGTTCGCCTCCCAGAAGATGCTATGACATATGAAAAAAAAGATACTGTATATGAGATTGGTAAATGAAATAAGAGAATTTGCTAGTGTGCTGTGGGGAAGAGAGGTGATAGATTAGAGAATCTGGATTGAATTTGGACAGACCATCCTGCAGTAGATCACAAATGATTAATAATGATGATGATAATGAACAACAATGAATTGTTATATAGAAAATAGTGCCTCTACAATTTTCAAAATCTTTACTTCTATAGATTCTCTATTGTTTATTTTATCTTATTATGAAACTAGTGGTCTGTTTTGGAGCATCTACATTCTGAGAAAAGCCACATTTGATTATCCCTTAATAATTTCTCTTAATAGGGCTTTCTCCTGGTTTCTGTAGATACAAGATTTCAACAAGATTTTTATTATAGAGTGAAATTCTCTTAGTTTATTCCATAAGTCAATCAGCTAATTTTTTTTAGATAGCTGCGACCAAAATGGTCATTTGGTTTGGCCCTCATTTCACTGCACATCTATTCCTCAAGTACTTCTAGATAGCAATCTCTATCAACTTTTGACCACTGAAACAGTGTTAAAAGAGTTACTTTTAGAGCCTAATAAGTATTACTATTCTTCGGTCTGCTTGACATAAAATGGTCAATTTGCAGAATCCTCTGTATCAAATTCATTTTTGCCCACTTGCAACATAGATGCCACTTCTTTTGTTATTCTTTCATGAGAAATATGTTCTTATATTAATTATACAATATTATTTAGTTTAAATTCCTAATCATGGATTTAATTTGCAAATGTGATGTATATTTTATCACTGTTGACTGGCAATTTTTTCTTCATGCAGTTTTTTTTAATATCACACAGATCCCCTCAGACTGTTTCTTACTACATCAGTTGCTATTTTTTTCATCTTATGCAGGAATATATTAGTCTGTGATTGACAAATTACTGATTTTGTCAGTTGTTTCTTTTAATTCTAATAATAGCCTTTTCCTGGTTCTCTGACTACACCAATCTACTATATCACGTTATGAGTTCACCAGAGTTTCAGTTCATTTCCTAACTTAAATTCTCTAGTAAGAAGGCACAATCTGGACAAACGTGAGTGGGAGAGACACACACATATTAAAATAATTGGACAAACTTAATGTAACACATACACAGTCCCACATGCATACCTTCACATTCAGTAAGATGTGCATTAAAATACCTAACTAATTATATTGAATGCCATAGATTGTAACAATAATCTAATTATCTTTGCAATAAGCTCTAAAGCATTCACAAAATATAGTGAGGGTGATCTTTGCCATGCTTTTTATAACTTCAGATGTTAGAGTCCTTAGGATTGTCAGAGCAACACCTCCAAAAAAAGATAAGAGGTATCATTACTTAGGGGTTTTAATCTCCTTCACCCTTGTTTCTCTGGATCTGAAAATCAGGATGATTTGAACTTACTATCAAAATGATGTAATCATATAGAATAAATTTATATACTTCTTTTGAATATTTGAATACTTTTGAATATTTGAATACAAGTATATATATATATACTGAACTTTAGATGTAATTAAAGGGGATTTGATCATAGACTTTCAAGCTCCCTTCAACTATCCCTCCATCTTATACAATCGATGTGGTTATGTGAATCAATTATATAAGATGGAGAGGATAGTGGAAGGAAGCTTGAAAGCCTGTGTTAAAATCCCCTCTAAATATTTCTTTTTACTATATATTGTTCAATTTATTCTGCTGGGATGCAATTAACATCTCAAGATAATTTGCTCACATATCAGTACTTCCGTTTTCTTCAGTAATCACAATCAAACGTTATTAAAATAATACTTTCCTAATGTATATATTTTTATATTATTAGAAAACAGTTAACACTTAGACAATCCCAATATCAATAACAATCAACAATTTCAAACTGTTGTCAAGGCAACTTCCTTTTAACAATAAAGGTGGAATCCCACCTTTATTAATGGTCTAATATACTTATATAGACATGAAAGATTGCAACATATACTGGAGATTTTGCTATACAGCACCAGCCTGAACCTCAGTATATATTGAAAAGGTCAACACATCAATTATCCCTCACATCCATCCTGATGAAACCTCTGAGATGGATGTTGCCGACATCACAGCAACAAACAACAAAAGGAAAGCTGCTTCCTGGGGAAAACCAGCTCAGAGGATGAAAAAAAAACCCTACTCCCTTCTTGAAGAAAATCCAAAACTAAGTCATCATGCAACAGCTAATAAACCTAAATCAGTTAAAGTGCTGGATAAAAAAAGGAAAATGGAATCTCTCCCATTACAAGTCAACACTTATGAGGAAGACACATGCTCCCCAGTTAACCTAATACTGGCCTTTTGCTCTGAAGATTCCATCAACTTATTGTCTAAACCCAATGTTTACTCCAAGGATCCAACCTTAATCTCATCTGTGGTACCTGATATGGGTGATAAGATGTAAATTAAAGTTTAGCATCCCCCAGCCAGAAGCAAACTGTTTCTTCCTTGCAACACTTTCAAAACAACAAAAGAAAGACAGAATGCTCTCCTCAAAGTTTCTACACGAAAACACATGAAAACTGTTCAAAACACCCTATCTACAAAATGACTCCAATCCTAATGATTGATAAACTATATAACAGGTAAAAGAAACAATCAAATATCTGATTAATGTATGGCCATAAAAAATGTCCTAAATACACACTAATTTTTCTCTGACCTATGATCTGACTAAACAAACAAATCAGATCTTGTCTCATTCTACACAAACTCTTGGAGAAATTATAACAATGTAAACATTTATAACTGTCATTGAAAACTTTTGTATATACCTATTATGAATAAATCTAAATTTTTTATAAAAAAAAAAAAAGATTGCAACTTGACCAGAGAGCTCGAAATTATTCATACAAAGAAATTTAAATAAATCTCTTTAAACAGGTAAATATATATGCAGCTTATGTGTTTATGTTTATTTAATATTCGCATATATTTTATATGTATATCTGCTGCTTATATGCATATTAGTATACCCACCTTATGTATATATGTTTATTTAATTTTCGCATATATTTTATATGTATATCTATTGTTTATATGCATATTAGTATACCCACTTCATACATGTGTTTATATATACACTCAATAAACATACACACAAATATTTTAAAATATAATAAGCTTTACATAAATGTTTTTGTCGAATCGCATGTATACACATGCACTATCTATTTCATAATAAAAAAATTTAAAAAATCGAATGAGTTCATAATAAATTTAAGCACCGGAAGTGACATCTGGAAGTGCGATTCATACAACTTGAACTCCAGAGACAACCATGATGGGTATCTATTTTATACGTAAGACAATATACATACATATATTACAATAATAATGGTTCTTATAATGAATTAAAAATAATTAGTTGCTATGGCGGTCATGATATTTGAATATCAATAGTGATAAGTTGAGCTTCAATCCAAGAGCCTTTAGTCCTCAAACTATCACTGAATCAAAATACACAATAAATAATTACACATTATAAAAAAAGAGAGAGAAAAAAATAAATTTCTTTTGCTCGATCCTATATTAGGTATTAATTATGTATATAGAGCTGTTAATTTATGTAATAGGTGTGTCTAATTATACTAATAACTATTTACTTAATGGTTTGGCTTCGTCAATTACAAGCTTGTCTCCGTCTAAAAACATAGGTGCACTTTTATATTTGCATACTAAATGAAAATAATTGTAATTTTACCAATTATAATTTACTCTCATTTCATCATAAATTTTTTTGTCAAGTTATTTTCAAAATCTGCATAATAAGATTAGGTTTTTTTTTCTATTTTTATTCACACGCACATACATTTGATCTCTTTAGGTTTAATTTTAAAAGTGATGTGAAGCTAATTAAAAAATTATGCTATTCTTAATTTATATAGATTATACTTTATTCTGTGGTTTCTAATGATAATTAAATTGAGTGTTCATTTGTTAATTTGCTCTTTTCTGTCCTTATTATTTTTAAATAATTGATTAATGACAATCTCATGCAAATAATCATAGGTGCAATTATAGGGTCGTCGAGTGATTGATATTTGATGGTTGTTTTTTTTTTAATGTTAGACTGTGCAGTTGTTTTCTCCGCTCTTTTGATTACTAGTTTTAGAATTTTTGATTTTCTATTTACATTTTTTTTTATTAGTTTAATGTATTTTTAGGAACTCTGTTTTCATTATCATGTTTTTTAGTTAATGATAAATTTCTTGTTAATATCTGAAGCCCGTGGAACAGCAAGAGATTTATTTTAAAACATTATTGAACCATTAGTCATTAGTCTCTCTGGCATCTAAATAATTAGTGGGAAAGGGGGGGGGGATTGTCAGCAGCTGTGGGTAAACAGGAACAATTAAAATCTTCAAATTTAGAGGTAATTGTTGGATTACGAGTTCTACAATATATTTAGCATACAAAACAAATTTAAATTTAGATCAGCGAATTGACTTTTATTAATTGTTATTAAAATAAATAAATTAGCACAAAATGAAAAATTGGAGGAACTGACTAAATTTTAAAATTATTTATGTGAAAAAAAAAAAGTAAAAGCAAATATATTTAGATCAGCATAAGCATTTTCAATCATTACCGATTCAGTATAGGATGAAGGTCTTCTCTGAACTCTAGCCTCTCTTTTCCACAGCACCCCAGCACACTGTCCTTATTCCATGCATCCATCTCACATGTGGTCGCTTTCCAGGTCTTTTACAATCTCTTGGAATTCCCCAGCACACTGTCCTTATTCCATGCATCCATCTCACATGTGGTCGCTTTCCAGGTCTTTTACAATCTCTTGGAATTCAGTTTAAGATATCTCTATTTAGATAAAAATTGGTAAATATTCAGCATTATTATAATTTTGTGTTTGCTCAACACTTTTTCCCCACACCATACATTTTACTTTTTTCTCATATTACAAGAATTATTATCCTGCACACACATACATGTATGTATGTATACGTTAGCAAACTATACACGAGTATGACCAAAGGGGGGAAAACTGTTCTCAAGATGAATTTTGCGGTGTCTATACAAACCAATGCTCAACATGTAGAATATTTTGTTTTTATTTGATATTTTTGCAATATTGTCTAAATTTCTTCTGCAGAAAACATTTCTTTTTGAAATACTTTAACAGCATGACTATTAATAGCCCTCCAATGCATTCTGTTCTCTGCTATATCTTCCAAATGGAAACAACCAACATTGCATTCCTTTAGAATATCTGTTGTATTATATCAATAAATCAGTGTTTGCTTACTTTCTGACAGAAAACACAAAGAATAACTAGGAAAATAAACACTATGATCAAGCAATATCACTGGATCATCAGCAGATGTATTTTGTGGCTGATTGGTATCATCTTCACACAGTTTTATTCTAACATCTTAGTCTCAATGCTTCATCATAAACTTTAACGACTTCTTACATCATCAAAATGAGATTTACGAGAGTGACACGAAATGACAGATTACCATTGATCATCAAGTGTTATCACTTGGTCAAAGTACTCTGTTACATAATTATTTCTATATCTGGGCAAGAATTGAATATGCATACTTAGTTTATTGATGTTTGACTATTGATATAAAATTGGCAATGCCAAGTAGTATAAGTTTTGAGCATATACTATTTTGAAATAGAAAGTAGAATGATTGTCTGGGGATTTGTGATGATGACATTCTAATAGTAGTTATATGTAGAACTATATTCACCATCTAATATTAAATATTGAATGTCTTTAGTTAGTAACAGCACACCATTAATATATAACACAATGTTTTAGTGGAATTACTCTCTCTTCTTCAGTTCTTGGTGACAGACAAGTGACTATATAAGCATGGGAATTGAACTTGGGCCTTTAGATTCATGAATAGTAAATTTAAGGTAATTCTTTAACCCACTGAGGCATTCTGCTAAAGGCAACAGTCAGTAGAAATTTCATACTTTTTCCTAAGGGCATGGTTAATTAGGGTTTTCCAGACATTATGTATGATTACACTGAATTGACTTACGAGATTATTTGCCATTGCCATGTGAACAACTTCTTTAAATTTTCGTCTTTGTACTTTTTTCTCTCTATCCAATATTTCTGTATTTTTGACAATCAAAAGAAAAAAATAATTATCGGTACTGTAGTATATCCACACATACTAGGAATAGCCGTCAAACTAAAAAAAAATTGCAATCAATAAAACATCAGAACAGTTTTCGCAAGCCATAATACCCAATGAGGAATTTTAACATCTACAAAAATTAAATAAACTGCAATTATGAAATACCATGTGAATGTGGTAAAATGTATATTGGTGAAACCAGTCACTCTAATAAAAAGTGATTGAAAGAGAACAAACTCATGATTTGAAAAAGAGAAAATTGACATATCTAAAGTAGCAAATTATGTATATGACCCATTTAGCCTTGAACATTATTACACTTACTATTTAAATAATACTTTGGGTGCAATTTGAAAATTATAATTGCAGTTTGCAGTGTTATAATGGATTATTTATTAGTCTGCATTTAGAACAGGTTATATTTACCTATTTAAGGAGGTTTCTTTAAACGTCTTTGTATCAATAATTTTAATTTCTGTGGTCAAGTTACAGTCATTAAAATCTATATTAACACATTAGAACATAAATAAAGGTGGGATTCCAACCTTATTGTTAAAAGGAGATTGCCTTGACAACAGTTTGAGATTGTTGATTGTTATAATATTAGGATTGTCTAAGTGTTGACAAATTTCTAATAAAAGAGGGAAAAGTACAAATTCAAAGAAACTGCTCCCATGACAATGGTAACTAACCCTGTAAGTCAGCCTGGTACAAAAATACATAATGTTTGGAAGCCACTAATTACACTTGTTCTTGAGAAAAAGTGGAGAAATCAAGAGGACCTTAAAGTTTACTGGCTGTCACCTTTGGCAGAGTAGCTCAGTTGGTTAGGTTGTTCATTAAATTCAAAACTGATGAATCTGAAAGTCCAGATTTGATTACCATGCTAGTATTGTTACTGATCAGGTCAGACACACCCAAAGATGAATAACACCCTTTGAAACATTATGTTATACTGACTTGTGTGTTAGAAGTTAACAACTATATATACCTTGGTCAGATTATTACTACAGATGGAAACATAATGTAGGGAATTAAACGTAAAATTAAACTTGATTGGAATGCTTTTGGTAGAAATAACATAATATTAAAAGGAAATATGCCGAGGTGTTTGAAAAGGTTTTTAATAAATGTGTTTTACCAGTTTTTTACTTATGGATCTGAGACTTGGTCACTTGATAGAAGAGCAATACAGATACTTCAGACCACTCAAAGAAGTATGGAGAGATGCATGTTAGGAGTAATAAAAAGAGATTGAAAATGCAATATATGGATAAGGCAACAAACAGGTGTTACTGACATCATCGAAAGAATTAAGAGACTGGAGTTGGAATGAACATATTTATAAAAGAGATGATAATAGATGGACAATCAAAATATTAAACTGGATTCCAAGAAATTGTAAAAAAATCTAGAAAGAGACCACATGTGAAATGGATGGATGAAATAAGAAAGTGTGCTGGTGTGATATGGAGGAGAAAGGCTAGAGATTAGGAAAAGTGGATTAAAATTGGGGACCTTTATCCTGCAGTGAATCAATAATGGTTGAAAATGATGAGGATGATGATGATGAATGTAGTAAAATGCAGGTTGATCATAGACCCAGTATTTGTACTCTTTAATTAACACTTGTGAAGGTTGTATTTCACTCAATATTAATATTATTCAAATAATGTCTTTTTATTATTTGGTCTTTGAAGAAGATTATTAAGTGATAGAAATAATTTATTTCCTAAATTTAAACATTGCAAGACTTAAATGTGATATTAGTAATTTCATTATAGATAAAAAAAGATGTTGGGTTACGCTGTGCTATGATATAACATCAAGATAGATCCAAAGTACTGGCAATAGACTTAGTCATCCAGGTTGAGAAGCATTAATATCTGTCATATATTTTCAGAAAATTCAAATACAAAAAGTGAAAAAATTAAGAAGGAAATACAAAACATACTTAAGTCGGAATATGTAATAATTTTATAAACATTACTAAAATTTAAGTCTTTGAAAAATATTATTAAGCAATCAAAATGTCACATTATTTGTAAAATTTAAACACTGCAAAAGTTAAAGATAGAAAGAAAATAGTTAGTTGCCTAATGCAATATTTTCTATTGATTAAGTTGACTGCACCTTATTGCCAATTTGACCCATGAAATATTTTCCATTCCTCCAGATTTCCAGATAATAGAAATTAATTGCAACACTCATGATAGATCAAAATTGTTTTAGTATACATATGCAGTAGAGCTGTGAACTATGCTATATTTGGTTTCAAGCCCCTTCATGTTCAAATATATATGGCAAGGGTGGCCAAGATGTCAACTGCAGTTGACCAATCGATCGCAAGGTCTCTGGAAGTCAACTGTGAAGCTAACATGAACATTGCAGTTGACCAATCGATCACAAGGTCTCTGGAAGTCAACTGTGAAGCTAACATGAACATTGCAGTTGACCAATTGATCGCAAGGTCTCTGGAAGTCAACTGTGAAGCTAATATGAACATTGCAGTTGACCAATCGATCACAAGGTCTCTGGAAGTCAACTGTGAAGCTAACATGAACATTGCAGTTGACCAATTGATCGCAAGGTCTCTGGAAGTCAACTGTGAAGCTAACATGAACATTGCAGTTGACCAATAATCGATCGTAAGGTCTCTGGAAGTCAACTGTGAAGCTAACATAAACATTGCAGTTGACCAATTGATCGCAAGGTCTCTGGAAGTCAACTGTGAAGCTAACATGAACATTGCAGTTGACCAATAATCGATCGCAATGTCTCTGGAAGTCAACTGTGAAGCTAACATAAACATTGCAGTTGACCAATTGATTGCAAGGTCTCTGGAAGTCAACTGTGAAGCTAACATGAACATTGCAGTTGACCAATAATCGATCGCAAGGTCTCTGGAAGTCAACTGTGAAGCTAACATGAACATTGACAAATTATAGTGATAAATTCAGAGCTGATTTGAATATAAAAAATAATAAACAAGAAAGAAAAAAATTCAAACTTTTTCTCATTTAAAAATAGTTAAATTTAAAATAATACCTGTTATTGTCAATCTCAAAAATAAACCCAGATTGGAAGAAGCTGAAAAGAATTAAATATAATTTTAAAACCATATTTTTATATATATATCTCCTTGAATTTTTTTTAAAATTCAGGATCAGCTCTAGAAAATAATTATTTATAGGTAATTTAATAACTATAATTCAATAAATATTTTATAAAGTGACATGGACAAATTGTAATACTGGAGAGAGCTGAGATAATTTAATAGTAGTCATAGTAAAACATCTTCAAAAGTTCGTATTTTATAGAAAAAAAAATCATCATTTCGTATCTTCTAAAATATGTAAAAAGCCCTTATAAACAAAATATCAATTTATAAGTACATTCTAAAAAAAAACTGGACTTTGAACCATTATTTTTTTCTGTTGCGGATTTCATTCTGGTAAAATATATATATATTCTGGTTTCCGGTTTGAAGCCCTAAAAAAAAACATTGTCACTCTCAGGTACACTTTTACCAAAAAAGTCACCCCCAATGTGTAAAAGTTTGGCCACTCCTGATATTTAACATATAATAGCTTACCGTTTGTTGAAAAACATTGAATAGAATAAAATAGGTATTGTTTATTGAACTGGAAGTGTAAAGTACTTATCAACATGCACATATATGTATATAACACAGATGCTTTATATATAGAAATAAAACAAACTAACTCCTTCTTTTTAAAACTTGATTTATTATGACTATAATCATGAAAAAGAAATCTGACGTTTCGACTATTTTTTATAGTGTTTTTCAAGGCACACTAAAATAAAATATATATACACAATAAATATCACATATTCCAAAAAAAAAAAAAAAAAATTAAATTAATTAAAAATTACAAAATATATCCATAACCAAAATTTTTTTTTTTTTACCTTATCTCACTCCCCTTTCCTATTACAATCACAACTTAAACACAACTAATTCCTTTATATAGAATTTTAAAAAGGAATTAGTTGTGTTTAAGTTGTGATTGTAATAGGAAAGGGGAGTGAGATAAGGTAAAAAAAAGAAAATTTTGGTTATGGATATATTTTGTAATTTTTAATTAATTTAAATTTTTTTTTTTTGGAATATGTGCTATTTATTGTGTATATATATTTTATTTTAGTGTGCCTTGAAAAAGACTATAAAAAATAGTCGAAACGTAGGATTTCTTTTTCATGATTATAGTCGTAATAAATCAAGTTTTAAAAAGAAGGAGTTAGTTTGTTTTATTTCTATATTAGATATATATGAACTATTTTGAAAAGAAGAACTGTGTGCTGGATATATTAAATTATTAGATGCTTTATATATATTTTACAGTGTATGTGTTTATTCATGCATTCAATGAAGCAGTAAGAATAAAGAAATAATATAATTACCATATTTTTAATTTTAAAATAAATAGTGAAATATCTGACTTTTATAGTTATTAAATAAGCTCTGGGTGATATATATATTTACCAATAACTATTTCTCTCATAGAAATGTAACAGATTAGTCTCTTTATTAAAACATTGTGATCTCTCTAATTATTTTAATCTGTTTAAATCAATATTAACTTTAAGCATGTTTTAAAATTTTGTAAAACTCTTAGCATAACTTGTAGAAAATATTTTATTACACAAAATATTACACATCAAATTCAGAAAGAATAATAAAGGCATAATAAAATATGTGCTTTCAACATAAACTACAGAAATTTTATTCATATATTTATTCATGTATAGTACTCCAAATGGAAAAATAACTACTGGTGTATTATAAAATTTATTTACAAATTTTACTTTTTTAAAACATGATAACATATGGCACTCAGAAAAGAAAAAATGACTGTCGAATATCATAAAATTTGCAAAGTTTAATATTTTTTTTGCTTATTTATTTACATTTTCGTAGTCGAAACAAACTATAGAAAGTAATTATTTTTTCTTAACAAGTGCCATTAAACGTTGGTGTTTATTCTGCAAGGATACTCTCACACCAGCCACAATATAAAGACCTTAAGTAAATAATAGTGACTGTCTTACTTCCAGACTCAAATGTAATTGTACGAACCAATCTTAAGAATCTAGAAATGATAGTGTGAATTTATAAATCGTTTACTTTAAATCCATTTCTCATTTTTAATATTCTTATTAGCATTTCTGAAATTTTAAATTTACTTTGTGCCAGTATTAAGCAATCTATGATAAATTTTACAAGCGTTATGTGTTAGATTGTAACAAACTATAGAAAGTAATCATCCTACCCTGGCATTTCTCTCAGGAGTGCCAAAGCATGAAACCATGGTCAGGGGTGGGGAGGGTTCCTGACATATTTTAAATGCTTTCTCTGGCTAAGCATTTATCACAAAGCTTGTTGAGGAATTGGCAATCCTCATTGTTTATAAGTTACAAGCTTAAGAGAATAGGGTCATGTGATCTATGACTCTTATTTTGACTATTTATAATCATCCTTTTCTTTGTAGTTGTTAAATTTTTGAATTCATCATCATCAATCTTTTATTTTCTTCTTCTGAGAAAATCCATTGAACATTATTATAGACTTTTTAGCATTTATCTTTAGTCCTATTTTCTTAATTTTATGTGATAACTCTTATATTTCCAAAAACAACCACATTGTCTATAAAATCTAAATGATTTAAATAAATTCTATTTAGTTTTACTCATTTAGCTTTTTATTTTAATCTGCGTAATATTTTTCATAAAACTGCTGTAAAAAGTTTTGGGGACATGGAATCACTGTTACACATCCACACTTATTAATCTATTTAGTATCACCATGTAATTTAATAACTACTGTTGCATTTTGATAAATATTCTTCAGAATGTGACATTATCCTGAATTTTATACCTTATTAGTCCAAAGCTTTAACTACTGTAGAACTGCTTATAGATCAAATACCTTTTCATAAGCCTGAAAATGTTATAATCTCCTGATGAAATAAAACCGATTGGCATAGCATTCTTAACACTTACAAGAGAGCAGTTACTAAGCCCGGTTGCAGTTCGTTCAGTCCTTTTTAAGCATCAGAAATTAACCATGCATTTGTTCACACCATCTTCAATACTGATTCAGAATGTTGAAAGAGACTGCTCAGGGTGGAAAATTAGTGAAGCATATTGCATAGCCAACCCCACCCATGCTATTAATTGCAAAGATTCATCCTTTCCCCTCTCCATGAAGTGGATTCTGATATACTTTTTTTTCCCCACATAAATTTAAATTTTCACAGGAATATATTTACTCTCACACACTTTCACTCCATCACTTTATAACTGAACCCAGCTATGATTATGAGAGTAGTGTAACTCTTGAAAGCACTCAGCATTATTTTGATATTTCAATTATAAAGAATAAACTTCTTTTCAGCTGTGTATTAGTGCACATATTAATCCATACCTTTTTATATGTAATTAATTGGTATCCATTGAGATCATGGCAATTTTTTTTTCATTCTAGTAACCATAATAATTTTGATATTGATTTGTAAAACTGTGCACTCTAAAGATATTAATGTCATTTTTTCTAAAATTGGAATGAATTAGAATTTTTTTCCAATTGTATGGATTTATTTAGGACATAATTTGTACATGTTGTGATGATAGAAGGTAACATTATAAAATATATTACATACATATAGAAAACAGCCATTCAAAAGCAATTAGTACCATTCTAACTCAAAGTAAAGAAAAGAAAGGGATAAAAAACTGTTCTAGAAATGATTTTTTTAATGCTTTTACAAACCAACCTATGAAACACAAATATGTCCACATGTAGAACCTGATATTTTGTGGTGCTAACTTTTAATTTCATCAGTGGACAACAAAATTCGTGCAATACTTGGAACACCATGTAATTATAGTTCTCCGTATATTCTACTCTCTGCTATATCAACATCATAATTTTTTTAAATGTCTTTGAAGTAATCCTTATACCAGACAGGTCTACCTATCCCACAAAAAATATACTCAAATTCCCCACAAAACATCATTCATTTATTTTACACATCCACTCCAGCGCATTGTGATTTTCCAATAGTGGATTGTATATCATCACACCCAACAAGTTAAAAAACATATTGATTAGATTAATGGTCTTACCCTTGTGTTTGTAAAAGTTTACAGAGCATTCTTAAATAAAACTTTTCTTATAATTTTATATTGTTTCAATAATGTGCCCATGTTTCACACCAGTACAATAAATTAGGTTAATTAATAGCTCTACGTATAGCTACCGTATTTCCTTGTGATGAAATACTCTATCTTTCAACTTGTTAAAAGTGGCAGCTGCATATTGGAATCTACATTGAACCTCAACATCCAAATTCACCTTTCTACTTATAAAATTATAAAGGTGTTGACATTTGTTTACATTTTGAAGTTGATAACTGTCCAAGCTAAAATTTGCTAAAGATTTTTCTTTTATCACTGGCTGCAAAACAAAAGTCATTAAATGTTGCATTCAGAACACTAACGGTATTCTGTATATCGCCTTTTGAACTGGCCAAAATAACACAATCATCTGCATGCTATAGATCCAGCATTTGTTTCTGCTTTTCAAATGAACAATTCCATCAGTCAAACCTGTGCTGCATCCAAAACTGTTACATTAAGCCCCAGATAAATAGTTCCAAAGACAACTATCATGTTAAAGCAACTAGACATTTCTGTTTAATACCAGCCTTTATTTCAAATACCTCAGATTTTACACTTATAATAATAACACTTCCTCTCATTCCATCATGTACATTCTGTATAACATGAATAAATTATAGTGGATAAATAATTTTAAACAATTCCGTAGACTTGTCCTATTAACTAAATCAAATGCCTTGACAAAGTCAATAACAACAATATATAAACCATTCTTTTGCTTCAAATACTTTTCTTCCATTTGATATCTGTAGTGTTCCTTGATTTTATAATATCATATTGACTTTCTAATAATCATTCACCCAGTCATGGAACCAACCTATTTAATTAAAATCCTTGAAGATACTTTGTTGTATTTTATAATAATGATAATTACTGATATGCTGTCTTTTTACTTTATTTTCTAAAAATTGGAACAAGAGAAACATCTTTAAGATCAGGTAGAATAACTTCATGAGTCTACATATGTGTAGAAAATTCCCATATATTTTTAAATCTAACATCATATTGTAAAACTTCATATATATTCCATCAGAACTTGTATTTTCATATTTAAGATTATAAAGAGCTATTTTGTCTTCACTAAGTTGGATATTCATGTCCAAATCTAAATAGTAGATAAAATGGATATATTATTAAAAGATGTCATCTCAGTTATTATATCACTATTCAAAAGATGATCCAAATACTCCTTTTACCTGGTGTAAATATCATTAGCATATAAGGGAGTGCCATTTCTGGATTAAATGGGATTGTGATACCGTTTCTCAGGCCCATATGTTGCTTTCAGCGTATTACAAAAATCTAGATTGACGATGATATTAATTTTGGAGCCTTTGTCAAGTGTTGGATTTCTGCCTTCAGATTTCTATATTTATTATGAAGTTCCACATTATTCATTATTCTGTAAAGCAGAAAAAGGTCACGTTTCTTGATTCAGTTATATGACAATCCTAGAAGTCCAAATTAGTAATTTTAGTGTACAATAGCTATTAAAACAGGCAAAACTCTCTATACGTATTGCCACTCAGTGCAAGCCATAGTAATCAATGGATTCCAGAAAGCTTGTGCATAAATGGTGATCATGTGATGTTTATTGTTTAATAGCTGTTGAAATTTTAGTATTTATAGTAAAAGAATGCATGGCAATTTTTGGGGGAATAAGATTTACCTTTTAATACATCTCTGATTTAAATCTTGGAATATATTAGTAAACTTTTCTTGTATTGACTCCTAAATATAATGTAACTTATTAAATGCCATTGTTTTAGCATGGGTGTATCTGTGTTTGTATATACAAGTTTGACTGCCTAAACAAAGTGTTTGTGATAGTCAACTTATATGTTATGCAAAAATTCAATAACAACAAATTGTTTGAATTTACAACATCAATACTAGTATTTTCAACAACTTTTTACCATAGTCTACTATTTGTACCAGCATGTGTATTAAAGTCTGCAAAATGGTTGGAGTATAAGGACTAATAAATTGAGTACTAGTACTATTTTGCAAAACAATATTTTATGATATTAATCTTTGTTTGATAAAATGAGGAATTCCAAAAATAGAAGATAGTAAATTAGACTTTATAGCAAATTGAACACTATGTGTTCTCCTTTCATGACAGGTTTGATCTTCCCAAACAAAAACCTGTGGCTGCATACATTCTATAAACTAAACTTCTTTTATAGCAAATTGAACACTATGTGTTCTCCTTTCATGACAGGTTTGATCTTCCCAAACAAAAACCTGTGGCTGCATACATTCTATAAACTAAACTTCTTTTTTTGGAGATGAGTTTCACTGAGAACAGCTATATCAATCCAAAATCTTGATGGCTCCTTAGCCACTGGTTCAGTCATCCATTCTGCTTTTAAAAAATTATATCAAATAAAGTTTATACCATCCATGTACTTGTACTTGAAGAATAATTATACCAAACTTGTGTTCAAGTTAATATGAAAAGGTAAAATAAAACTAATAAGAACGTCTTAAATGCCCTGAGCCAGATTTCTGCAGATTGCTGCCAGAATAATAGTGCTGATTAGAACTATGCTATTAAATATATGCTTATATAGTAAGTAGCAAAGGCCATTATGTAAATCAGACACTGTATGTAAATTAGATGTTCCATTTTTTTGATAATTGGACACATGAACCTTTTCTATTGATGGAATGAGAATTTCTTGCATCAACCTAAGCCTCTTTATATTTTCCATTTTCTATCATCCTTTTTGGAACATATTGTTATTAGATTGGAGGGAGGAAGGGTGTGTTCTGTAACTAGCTCATAATCAAAAAAGATCAATTTGTATTCACGATTCAATTTAGCTTTATTGTATAAATACGTATGCTGGGTGACTCTTGTTGATATGTTGCACGAGATTTGCCATAATACACAGAGCTATAGAATGGGGCACAACATGAAATTTTATATATAATCTGGGGATCATGTTTAAAAGTATTCTGTCTTTTGTGTTGTTTAAAAGAGTATTGAGGGAGGGGGCAATCTGAAGCTAGCTTTGAATGGCTCAGTGCATTTAAGACTTTCTTACTAGTTTTATTTTACCTTTTATATTAACTAGAACAGCACAAGTTTTATAAAATTACACAATTGTATACAAGATCAGTATACTATTAAAAATTGAAGAATAATTAACTTTGTATTACTTATCTTTAGTGCTACCATTACTTTTTACTTTAACACTAATATTGATATTTTTATTTCTATTGTTGTGAGATAGGCCATTTCTTAGATTCTATTTTTTTAGGTCTCTTCTACTTCTGTAATAGCAGGAGGTTCCTGAATAGGCCAGCCTTTCATCAGGAACTCCTGTTTCAAATACAGCTCCAAGCTGACTCATTGGTAATTGTACTGCCTTGAACAAAGATCACAACTAAAGATGACCAGCTTACTATGTCTGCCCTCATCATTTCTTTCTTAATTCTTGAGAGTTTGAGCTAAAATAATTGTGGAGTTAGAAATGAATGTACATAGTTAAAGAATGGAGTTGAGGTTGTACAAACACATAATCCCACTTTACCAAATTATTATTGTGCCTGGCAGTTTGGTGTAGTTAGTAAGGCATCCATTTTGGGATCTGGAGATCGCAGGATTCTGGTGCTCACAGTTCTGGCACTCGAACATCATATGAACTCTGGTATTTTCTTTATTTATGGTAAGATTATTGATGGCACGAGAGGCTTATAATATTGCATCTTACACTAACTTAAGTGATAAATATATAGGGTATATGAGCACAGCTTTCACATGACCCACCACTTTCTACACTATCTCATAATACTGATACACTTGAACACATATATGTTGAAAAGATAAATAATCACCAATATCCGTATTTCATGCTAAACCAGCAATCATCAGTTGGTCCAGATTACCATCTCTACACATATATACTATAAGTGCTCAGATATATATTAAGATAGCCAATCTTCATACTTTTATGGACAGGCTTCAATCCACTCCACACTCCAGCTCTTCAACCGTCCATCCAATTGAAAATTTGATGATGGAATGCTCAAAAGCCACCCTGAGGCTGAGATTCTCATCACACCCATATTGACCTAAAGTCAATCTGACTCCTCATGTACAGGTCATAATCCATTTAATACATATACAAGGGATTGGCAGACATCTCTACTATGTAATAACTAAAACACACAAGCTTATTATATACATGTGTCTATATATGTAATATATAGGGTATATGAGCACAGACTTTCACATGATTTCAGAGTCAAAAACAACTTTTGGGATCATAAACAGAATATAACTTGTGATGAACCAGCATCAAATCATGTAAAGCAACAGAAGCTCTTACTCAGACACAGTTTATTTGTTATTTAAGTCAACCTTCATATTAAAGATTCATTCCACTATCTGACACGTGTAGAAATGGGCTTCAATTTTACAATCTTTTCCACTTCAGCTTTTATCTTTTAAACTCTCATTAAATATTAAAACCAGTGTTGTATTTATATAGGCTTGAATTTCTTATGAACTCCTGAATAATAAACCACTCAATTCCTATTTTCTTTCTACCTTCCCAGCATGCTTTGCTGCAGAGATAGAGTGGCAGTCTCTGGAGCTCAGTGCTTGAACTTCTTGTAAACGTCTGAATAATTAGCATGCTTTGTTTCAGTAATAGAGTGGCAAGATTCTGGAGCCAGCTTTGCTTGAACTTATGTACTCCAGAATAATAAATCATTCAATTTCTATATTTTATCTAAATTCCCAGTGTGCTTTGCTTCAAATAGAAAGATTCTGAAGCTCATGGTCCATGAATTGCAGCCAAGCCATCACTTCTGATGCTTGAATATATTATGAACTCCTGAATAATAAAGCACTCAATTACTATATTCTTTCTGAATTCCCAGCATGCTTTGGTGCAGGGAGAGAATGGCAAACTATAGTTTCAGGCTTCATGGATCACAGACTAGTGCTATCACTTCTGGTGATCAAACTTTTTACAAACTGTTTGGTGCAGTGATAGAGTGGCAGAATCTAGAATTTGAGGTACATAGATCATTGCCCAGGTATCACTCTTAATGCTTGTACTTATGAATTCTCGAGAAAATAATTATTTGATTTTTGCCATGTGTTGTTTTGATGCAGTGATAGATTGGCAAACTTTGAAGCTCAAAGTCCATAGATTACAGTGTCATATCTTGCTTCAAGTACTCAACATCTTATCAATTTTGATTTCATTATTATTATTATTATTTATTGCAGCATCCCTTGCCTTTATTTTTAATTTGTTACATAACTCCTGTGTTTTTCCTAATGTTCTTAAATGTGCCAAAATGATCCATATTTTCAAGAATGACTCCTATAATTTTGTTAATAATTACAGACCTATTTCTTTTTTACATACTATACTGTTAGTAAAATCCTTTCTTCTTCACAACATGATTTTATTCCTAATAGATCTGTAGAAACTAATTTGCTCACAATTTATGATCATATAGCACATGCAACTGAGGGTCAGCAGAGACCTGATATTATTTATTTTGACTTATCAAAAGCCTTTGATAAAGTAGATTGTATCATTTTTCACAAATTACACAAAATGGGTTTTTCCATAAAACTTATTTAATGGTTTCAATCCTCTCTTTGTAGTCATAATACATATGTCAAATTTAACAATAATATTTCATCTTATTTTCAATGCAATTTAAGTGTTTCTCAGGATAGTATTTTATTACCCATGATTTTTAACATTTATATTAATGATCTTATCTTCTTTTATCTTTTATACTATGCTGATGATTAAAATCTTTAGAAGAATCATAGCAGTGATTGATTGCACCCTCCTTCAGAAAGATACTCATAACTTTAGTGCTTAGTATGATCTAAATAATATTTCAGTTAGTTTTAGTGAATATTCCCTTGTTTCATATTCTAAGAAATCTGTGATTTCACACTTTTTTAATTTTATTAATTCTCACAAAATTAATCTTGTTGAATTTCAAACAGAACTGGGAGTCTTATTTTCTAATAATGGATTTTTTCTTATCTCATATAGATATGATTGTTAGCAAAGCATTTAATGTCATGGATGCCATTTTTAGGCATGGTTATCATTTCAGTAATGATACAAAATTCAAATTGTTTTTGTCATTGTTGTTCTCATCATTGAATATTGTTCAATTATTTGGAATTCTAACTCTAAACAAGGATGTAGTTTATTGCAATCACTGTTTAATAAATTCTCCAAAATATGTTTTCTGGAAAATAAAGTTGGTCTTCATCTTTCTTCTAGACAGAAATATAGAGGTTTTAAATTTCTTTACAAAATCATAAATCAGGTAGTTATTTTATCTTATATTTCATTTTGCTTCTGTCTTTTATATTCAAGGCCTAAATTTTTCCTTTTATTCAAGCTACCCTCTTTATATAAGCAATTTTGCAATATTCTTAAATTGAATATTATTTTTACTTAATTTAAATTTATTTTATTTATTTATATTTTTTTACTTCCTTTTATTATTATGTTATATGCATTGTTGTATATTTATTTTATTATTTTAATGAGCAAACTCGTAATTGGTTATAAGCTATTCTTTAGCACTTAAATAAGTGAATCCAATTATTATTATTACTACTACTACTACTACTACTACTACTACTACTACTACTACTACTACTACTACTACTACTACTACTACTACTACTACTACTACTACTACTACTACTACTACTATTATTATTATTATTATTATTATTATTACTATTATTATTATTACCACCACAACGTTTACTACTACTACTGCTGCTACTATTACTATTAGTACACCCTGTGTTAATATGGTGGTAGATTGTAAACTCTGGAACTCAAGATTCATGAACCATTGCTTTGATTGCCACTCCCACACAATAAATCATTTAATTATTATTAATATTGTTTATATTAGATACTAGCCTGCGTGTTTTAGTGCAGTTAATTATAAAGTCTGGAGTTCAATATTCATGGATCTGTCCTGCATGGACTGTGAAACTCAATGTTGATGAATCACAGCTCTAGAAGTCACTGCTGGTGTTTGAACTTTCTTACGATCTTCGGAATATTAAACCATTTGATTATAATTATTACTTATGTTCCAGTAATTTAGTTGCAGGAGTATATTAATGGATTTTAGAGCTTAATAATTATGGATCATCTCTCCTGCATGGACTGTGAAACTCAATGTTGATGAATCACAGCTCTAGAAGTCACTGCTGGTGTTTAAACTTTCTTATGATCTTTGGAATATTAAACCATTTGATTATAATTATTACTTAAGTTCCAGTAATTTAGTTGCAGGAGTATATTAATGGATTCTAGAGCTTAATAATTATGGATCACAATTCCAGCTGTCACTTTGAGTGCTGGAAATTCTCATGAACTCTTGAGAAATTAACTACTTGTTTACTATTACAATTTATTCCTACCCTGTGAGGTTTAGTGCAGTGGTGGAGTGATTCACTCTTGAAAGTAAAAGTTCATGGATCATGGCTCAGATATTACTTCCACTGCCTAAACATTTGACAAACTTCTGTAATACATCAGTTAATTATCTGCTGTGTATGGTTTAATGCAATAATAAGCCATTATGATGTTTGTCTATAAATCATGCCCAGTTGTCTCTTTTACTTTGTAAATCTCTTATGATTTTTCAAGCAATAGAAGAACTGTTGATTATTTATTTAATTTAAAATTAAATTTTTTTTTCAAAAATGCAGTTTTTTCCCCTTCAATGAGTTTATTCTCTTTGATTAATTTAATCTGAAATATTTAAATACAAATATAGTATATATACTTAAGATAGATGTAATTAGAGGGGGTTTGAACTTAGGATTTCAAGCTCTCTTCATTCATCCATTTTATCTTATACAACAGATACACAAGATGACATACATATGAAAAAGATAAATGATCTCCAATATACGTATTTCATGCTGAGTGAGCACTCATCAGTTGGTCCAAATCGTCATCTCCCACACACATATATAATCAGTGTTCATTTATATTAAGATAGCAAATCTTGAAACTTTAATAGATAGGCTTCAGTCGTCTCCACTCTCCAACTCTTTAGCCATCTATATCATTGAAAATCTGAGGATGGCATGTTCAAAGACCTTATTTGCTAATTTTGTTGTCATTATCATGTTGACCATAAGTTATTCTGACTCCTCATATGTAGGTCCTTAAGACCATTTAAATACACAGAAGAGGGAGGAGCAGAAACAGGCCGAATTTGTAACATTTTTTTTAATACAGGTAAAGTATATATACATAAGCTAGTTATAATTAGAGGGGATTTGAAGCCAGACTTTCAAGCTCTCTTCAGTCATCCACTCTATCTTATACAATCAATACACATGTTCACATACATGTGAAAAAGCTAAATATTCTCCAATATACATATTTCATGCTGAGCACACACGCGCACACACACACATATATATATATATATAACAATTTACTCAGTACTGACTAAATTCCATTATTAGACCACGTCGTATTACATATCACACTTATCTGGGCCATATTATATTATGCACCACACTCACCTTGGCCATGTAATATTATGCATAATACTTACCTGGTCTCATTATATTATATATTACACTTACTTAGTCATATCATATTATGCATAACACTTACCTGGTCACATTGTAGTATATATTACAGTTACTCGGTCATATCATATATAACACTTACCTGGTCACATTGTAGTATATATTACAGTTACTTGGTCATATCATATTATATATCATATTTACCTTGGCCACATCATATTATGCTTAATACTTTCCTAGTCACATTCTATTATAAATTACATTTACTTGGTTACATCATATTATATATCACATTTACCTTGGTCACATCATATTATGCTTAACACTCTCTGGGTCACATTCTATTATATCTTACACTTATTTGGTTACATCATATTATATATCACATTTACCTGAGCTACATCATATTATGCATAATACTTATCTGATCACATTACATTATATGCTACATTTACTTGACAACAGAATACTATATATCACATTTACCTGGCCCACATCATATTACACTTGCCTAGACAATGTCATACTATTTATCACACATGAGCTACCTCACATTTGTATCACACTTACATGAACCACATCATATTATGCATTATAACTACATGGACCACATGATACTGTATATCACACTGACATAACCTGCATTCATCTGCTTAAACTGACTTTTATCCTCTAGTAATTAAGAATAACTAGATCTGACTGGCAAAAAAATCATAAGCATCTTTGTACCTTATAAAGATTTATCAAGCTTAGATTCAAACACCAGACAGAGGCATTAACTACTACACCTTACATATATTTATAACAATATTAGTATCACCATTTTCTATTATCATTGATCCACTGCAAAATGAAAGGCTTTCCATGTTCAATCTATTTTCTTATTTCATCCATCCATAGTATATGTGGTTACTTTCTAGGTCTTTTACAACCTCTTAATAACTTAATAATTTATAAGTTAACATTATACATATAGCGAACACACACATTACATGTGGTCATCCTAATTTTTTTACATAAAAATTTAATCTATAAACTAATGTAATATTACAAATCTTTTTTTTTTTTAATTAAAGCTCAGAGGTTTGGTATCAAATTTACATAATTAATCTAAAAGCATTGATTCAGTTATATTCCCGGGATCACTTTTAAAGTCCAATCAAAAAACTATACGCTCAGCATAAGTGCAAAATACACTTTAGTTACCTTTTTTATGATAGTCTTTCATCATTGCTGGAGGCTTTCTTCTAGATTTATAATTCTTTTTTTTCTATTAGGCCTTTTATATTACAACAATCTACATGTCCTTGATTGAACAACTACCAACCAATACTGAAGCATTATTGTTAACCCCTCCTGGTGGCCGCTATAATTATCACACCAGATAAGATAATGATTGGTTTACTTTGTCCAATAAGGTAATTTAAAAAGAGAAGATTAAAAGTATTATATATATGAATATCAATGAAGCAAACTGAATGAAGCCGTAAGCATTTTTTTCCACGTCTTATTATTATATGCTTCATCCTCCCACCAGACTTTCTTTAGGGGAGAATAATTTTAAAATGAAAACTTGCATTCCTCAATAATGAAAATAAAAAAAACACAAAATAATACCTTTGATTATCAAAAGATTGAGAGAGAAAATATTTTTGTCTATTGATGCAGACACACATATTATATATATATATTGTGGATCAGATGTTTCAAAGAAATCGTTTATCTTTGGATACCTGGAATAATGGAATGTGCAGGTTGTGTTTTCTATAAAAAAAATATCTATGTGACATCATATATATAATACAATAGTAATAATAAAAACAACATGGCTATTGTACTGACAAAGACAATCATATTGTTGTGTTTGGTTAGGCTTATAGGTTCGTTTCCGAACCCAACAGACACAAAAAGAATAACTACTCAGCAATTAATAGTACAATTTATTAGTGCTTAAAATATACACACATTAGTTAAAAAAACGAATAAATATAGTTGATACTATTGAATGCTGAGAGAGTTGAGCCGAGTACGGAACTCATGCTAAATGATTAGCCTGCCTCGTGAACCTCTGGTAAGACTTTTCCAGCCATGTATTTAGCTTGCCTTGAATCGGCTCTAATTCAGATGTAGCAGTTTCCAGTCCATAGGTGGAGTTGCCTCACTGCATGGACATCGCGATAATGATTAGATAATACCTCTGCTGATGGCAGAAGGTTTAATGGAGAGCATGTTCTGTCGTTCAGGTTAACAGAAATAATTGCTTTCTGCCTTGCCTCCAAAAATCTGACTATTTAAGGGCAGATCCCCTACCTTACTGGAAACATGTGGATTTTGTGCCCGAACCCCAATGAAGGATTTAATCCCTTTGGATAGCAACTGGGTGCTAGCCAATCAGGTAAGGAATCTGGAATAGTCCACTTCTAAAGGCAAGGTCAGATATGACACATATGTTATATAATATTAACAAATAAGTAATACATAAATGCTGAGCACTTTCAATCTAAGACCTTATCAAGACAATAAACTGTTTAAAAAACTAATCGATAAACATCAAAATGGTTATTATTTAGACCAGGATGAATTAATGGGGAAAAGTAGCCAATTTAGAATTTTACATTATAATGGAATATTTTAGATTACATATTATTCTTTAATTTTACGCTTTTTATCCTGCGTTTCATGCATTAATATCTCAAAAGATTGTGGACAAAAAATATGCCAGATAGAAGATTGACGGATATAAAAAGCAGAATAAACTGAATCATCTGTTAATGCTTTATTCTAAGTATGATTATGTTGCTTATTTCATACTGGCCTTTGTTTTACCAATATATGCAGCACCATATTATTGTCTCTGAAAGTTACAGCAGTCCTGTTGTTGTTTTTTATTATTTCAAGTATAGACTGAAGTATTTGTTTATTATATTTATAATAGCATAGGTATTGCCCTTTTAACTTAAGAAAGATTAATTTTACTACATTATTTTAATATATGAATTTTTTTCTACAGTACAGGCTTTTTTTATACCTGCACTCCAATAAGTAATATATAGGGGATTTGAACTCAGACTTTCACATGACCCTCAACTACTCATGCTATCTCATACTGCTGACATCCTTAATCACACACATGTCAAAAAGATAAATAATCACCAAAATGTGCATTTTATGCTAAACCAGCACTCGTCAGTTGGTCCAGATTATCATCTCTACATATATATATATATATAAATATATATATACAATATCCGTCCAGATTATCATCTATTATTATATATATATATATATATATATATACACAATCAATGCTCAGCTTAAATTAAGATAACCAATCTTCATACTTTAATGGACAGGCTTCAAACCACTCCACCTCACAATTCTTCAACCATCCATTTCATTGAAAATCTGATGATGGAACGCTCAATAGGTTTTACTTCTTTCCTTATTTGTTTGTAATTCAATAAATAGGGAAGATCCACTATACAAGAAAGATTAAATAATTGTAACTATTTTACACTTTAGCACTCTTAGTATAAAGTTAGGTATGTGGGAGAACAAATATTTAGAGTAATTAATATGCAAGTTTATAAATTTACATATACCACTTGTGTGATAATGCAATACTGCAATAAATAAGAGATTTATGTATTGCACTATCATGCAAGTAGTATATGCAAATTTACAAACTTGCATATTAATTAATCCAAACCTTCATTCTCCCACTTACCAGTCTTAGTGCTATGAATACGGTTGGCCTGGTTAAAAGCAGTGCTGTGCTGAATAATAGTTACAATTATTTAATCTTTCCTGTATAGTAGATCTTCTCTATTTATTGATTGACCAAATTATACAAACCAATTGCTGAAGAACAAATGTATTCAGATAACTTAGTATTAAAGGGAAATATGCCTATGTATTTAAAAAGAATGGTTTGTAATATATGTGTTTTACCAATTTTTACTTATGGATCCAAATCTCAGATATTTAATAAAAGAGCGATGCAGAGATTTCAGATCAAATATGGAAACGTATGTATTAGGAGCAACAGGAAAAGATTGAAAATGAAATACATGAGTGAGAGAACAGTTGGGCATCTATGATATCATTGAAAGAATGAAGAAACTGAAATGGAACTGAACTCACCATATTTTTAGAAGGAAGGATAATAGATATAGCGTTTTTAATTGGATATTAAGAGATCGTAAAAAAACCTAGAAAGCAATTACATGTGAGATGGATGGATGAAATAGGGAAAGTTTACTGATTCAATTTGAAAAACATAATATGAGAAATTTGAGAAACTGAATCAAACATTGAAAGACTATTCAAAATAATGATGATAATATATCCTGATCCTTTAGTCTTTTTATATCAAGCAATGCTACCTTTTAATTCTTCTGAAGCAAGATTTTCTTTTAAAATTCTTCAACATCTAGCATAATTGCAGTTCTCCATTATATCTTGGTCCATATTACCTGATTATTTATATAGTATATGGACATGGATGGGCTGCTCACCAACATGCATGCCAGCATGGTGAGTTTATTGACTTGTTAAGCTCTGAGTTTAAGATCAAGAAACAACATGGTCTTTCTTCTCAGTTGTCTGATAAGGCAGAATGAATGTGTGTATGAAATAAATCATAGCCCATATTTTCAAGAAGCTGTAAAGTCTAAGGCAGTGATTGGTGGCTGAAGGTGACAGACACTAAAAATTTCCTGATTGTAAACCCAAGTTGCAATTTGATGATGACTTTTTATTTAGGTTTGTACAACTGCAGATCACTTTCAAGTGAAGGAAGATTGCAAGAATTGGAAGAAAAACTGTCTCATATTAAATGGGACATTATAGGACTTTGTGAAGTTAATAGAAAAGATAAAGAGACAATTGATTTAAAAGTGGGCATGTACTCTATTACAAAAGCACAAATATTTATTATTGAAAGTACAAATGGAGTAGAATTCATTATAAATAAAAAGTGGAAGAACAACGTGCTAAAGATTAATGGTGTATCAGACAGAATGACAAGATTAGTAATTCAACTTAACAGCACATACCAAATGCAGAAAATTCATGTTTATGCCCAACAAGTTCTCATAGTGACGAAGTAATAGATTTTTATATGGATGTACAAAAGGCTTTTCATCAGAGTAAAGTGCTGTAGTTAAATATGATTATAGTAATAGAAACGAGAGAGGGCATAGAAAAGCTTTATATTATGAATTCAGTTTTTGAAAAAAATGTTTAAAGGAAATGGACATGGAAGCATCCAAATGAAGATACAGCAAGAATTAGATAATATTCTGACTAACAGAAAATATGTATTTCAAGATTGTAATGACATTAGTAAATTCAACCCAGGAAGAGATCATCAATTAATAAGATGTAAGAGTGTGAAAGCAAAACTAGAGAGACAAAAATTATTAAAAAAAACTATTTACAGTTGATATTCCTAATCTTCAGAAATACTCTAATGAATTTAAATTAGAATTTGCATATATCATTAGATTTTGAATATGATTCTGATTGGAATAAAATTAATAGGAAAATAATTGAACACTTTTAAAAACTGTAACAAAGATAGCTGGTAAAAAAAAGAAGCAATTGACCAATAAAATTTTTATTGAGACAAGAGAATTTATGGGGAAAAAAGAAATATAAAGATATATAAAAATGATGCATTAAGAATGATTGACTATCTAGAATTTTGTAAAATGGTGCGAAAAAGAGTTGAAAATGATGTAAGAAAGTATAACTGTGAACTAGCAAGGAAAGCTGTAGAAGAGAATAAAAGGCTCAAGAGTTTAAAACAATATTTTGGTATTAGTAGAAAACTTATATCTGCATTAAGAAAACAAAATGGAACTATTACTAAAGAGAGAGATGACATCATGAAATGGGTAGAAGAGTTCTATCAAGAATTATATAGTAATAAAGAACCATTACTTCCTACATCTATTATATCTTCTGAATTGCCCAATATTTTAAATGAAGAAGTGAGACATGCAATTAAATTTATGAAGAAAGGAAAAGCTCCAGGTAATGATGGAATTAAATAATTGACATATTAAAAGAAGCAGATAGAGAAACATAATTTTTTTTGGCAAAGTTATATACCAAATGTCTAAATGATAAAGATGTACCAGATGATTGGATGAATGCAGTATTAATATTAATATTTTAAAAAAGTAATAAAGAAGATATTAGAAATTACACACATATCAGTCTTTTATCAGTTTTATATACAATTTTTACCAAGATAATTACAACTTGTCTACAGAGAACATTGGATTTAAACCAATCAAAAGAACAAACTGAATTTAAAAGTGGTTTTAGTATAGTAGATCATATCCAGGTATTGAGAGAAGTTTTAGAAAAGACAAATGAATATGAGTTGTCATTATGCTTTGGATTTGTAGATTATAAAAAGGCATTTGATTCTATAAGCATTTCTTCAGTGATTAAAGCATTGGATCATCAAGATATAGACTCAGGATATTGTCATATTCTGAAGAATATTTATAAAAATGCAACAGCAACAATTAGTAATATAATGACACTAGGAAGGTTAACATTAAGAAGGGATGTAAGACAGGATGGCTCCATATCTCCAAAACTATTTACAGCATTGGTACAATAAATATTTTATGGAATAAAATGGGAAGCTAAAGGAGTAAAAGTAAATGGAGATTATTTAAGTCATTTAGATTTTTCAGATAATGTAATTGCTTTTGCAAATAATGCTTCAGAACTTCAGGAAATGTTGCAAGAGTTATCAGATGAAATAAGAAATTAGAACTAAAGGTAAATGTTAAAAAACCTCAAGTAATGTTAAATGGATTTTCTCAAAAGATGTAAATAAAGATTGATTATGATGAGTTAGAAGAAGTTAACAACTACAAATACCAGGGACAGATTATTACTACAGATGGAAACATAATGTATGACATTAATTATAGAATTAAACTTGGTTGGAGTACTTTTGATAGAAATAACTTAATATTAAAAGGAAATATGCCTATGTGTTTGAAAAGGAAGATTTTTTAATAAATGTGTTTTACCAGTTCTTACTTAAGGATCTGAGACTTGGACACTTAATAGAAGAGCAATACAGAGACTTCAGACCACTCAAAGAAGTATGGAGCAATGCATGTTGAAAGCAACAAGAAGAGATTGAAAATGCAATATATGGATATGAGAAACAGGTGTTACTGACATCATTGAAAGAATTAAAAAACTGAAGTGGTTTTGGGTTGGATATATTGCTGGAAGAGATGATAACAGATGGACAATTGAAATCTTAAACTAGATTCCAAGAGATTGTAAAAGATCTAGAAAGAGATCATATGTGAGATGGATGGATGAAATAAGAAAATGTGCAGGAATGATGTGAAGAAGAGAAGCTAGAGGTCAGAGAATATGGATTGAACTTGAAGAGACCTTCATCCTGCAGTGGACAATGAAAGCAATATAATTCACATCTTTTTAGAGTATCTTTAAAGCAGTCTTTATAACATTGTTTGAATTTGTCTTACACAATTCTCCATAAAATACTTTTTAAGAAAATCTGTCACCATTCATTTTATATGCCAAATTCAATGGAGTTGTCTTTTTAAACAGTAGATTTAATGTTGTCTCTTCCAGAAAGTTGAAAAAATATTCTGTTTTTTATTCCATTGTGTCTTATAAAGCATCTTTAAGTATTTTTTCCCCATTGTCATTTTTTGCTATAATAATAAGATCCACACAATAATGTAATATGAACATAGTAACTAAATGGTTCTACATCAAAGCTCAAACAGTCACTTTTGATGGTTGTTTGTCATTCTTTCTGAACATATAACCATTTGATTAATTTAAAATGGAAAAAAATCAACTAATTATTTGGACATAGTATATCATATATTAATTATTTTGGTAGTAGTTTAATATTGCTTGTCACTCTCTTAGCACCATTTAATCTATGATGTGAATCACCTAAGCATTAAGATACTGAAAATTTTATTCAATAATTCTTTACAATATATAATTGCAAAATCATAAGATTAATATATATTTATTCCTTTTTTTTTCTTTAGACCTCAGTTATGCTTTTTAATGAGTTTGGTGTTTAGATATTGCTTTATGATAAATTTCTCATTAAGTTCAAGTTATCACTTGACCTAAATAAGAATGCTATATCCACAGCCCAGACTAGTTTCTAATATCAATCTTCATCAGTAATTCATACACCAGTTGCCCAAACTACTTAAGATGGAATTATATTTAACACTTTCATATTTAATTTTTTTTCTGCCCACATTCTAGTGAGATTTGAGTTATAGTTCAACTTTTTCATTTTAATGTTTAAAACTTTTATTTAATACTATAAATCAATAAATTGGTCTTGATTTGTTGCTAATTTAAGTTTACAAACAAAAAAAAAACATTCTAAAAAATCATAGTTGAACTTTCCGAATATAAAAAATATATAAAATGTGAAATATGCAACAGGAATAAGGTCTTTACATTTACAAGTTCTTTAGCATAATGCTATTGCAAAAAGAAAATCGATAAAATATTTGTTGAATCAATTCCAATTTTTAAATCTAAATGAATTATTATAAAGTTATAATAAATCTATGAAATACATTCTATGAAATTGAAAATTGCATTTATTAAATTATCATAAGAATTCAGAATTACCACTATTTGACAGAATGTCATGATTGTAATTATTACTTCTTCCAATATAAAGTCGCTTCAAATTTTTTAACTTGTATTTTTAAAAGTGAAATATATTTCAAAAATATATAAATGGAAAAAATAAATATATTTTATTTTTAAAGACTTTATCATGTGTTTGAAGTGTTATTATTCAGTCATTTATAGTTAAAATCTGCAAAGCACATGTGCAACAGCTTAATGCTGTTTAAATATTACAATGAATATATTTTGTAAAACTAATAAACAGTTAAATATGCTATAAAATTATGCACCCCCCCTTATTGTTGAAAGCATAGAATGGGAGCTTTTTAATACTTGTATTCAAAAAAACCTGCAAGCTCTAGTTTCATCAGTCTTTTCATCTTATACTTGGTAAACTGCTCTTATTGATTCATTAGTTACAAAACAAATCTGAAGATGTCAGTAGTTCACAGAATAGTTTATTCATGCTCTAAGTGCTGAATGACAACTGTAACATGATAGCACTTCATACAGAACTGTATTATAACATCAGCAAGTTAAAAAGGTAACATAAAATTTTATTTTGTAGTAATAATTGAAAGGTTGCTAGTCTTTCACATGCATCTACTATTGTGTCTCAGACAGCCAATCAGGTTTTAAACAGCTGTCTTAAGAACGATCAGGCCTTGACACATGACAGAGATTTTGATAAGAAAAGGATGATACCAATCATTTCTCTACTTAACTTTACATATATATAAACCAGTCTTAAGCATCTTGGCCTGATCGTTTTTAAGACAGCTGTTTAAAATCTGATTGGCTATCTGAGAGACAATGGTAGGCGCATGTGAAAGACTAGCAACTCTTAAATCAATATTTTTTATTTTAAAGAAAATAAAATTTCCAATGAAAATATAGATTAATATAAGATAATGTTATCCAAATGGATCTAAGTGTGTAAAATGACAGGTGTGTTATTATATAAAAATAAGACACTACTTTTTCAGTGATCTTATAAATTAAGAACATTGTTGAAAATTAATGGTAATGCATTTATGTTTAGCAATTGCAGCCTATCTTTATGGAATAGCTTGTACTCTGGTGTATGCTTTGTTTGGTGCCAGCTTTTTAAAGATGTACTTCTGTTAAACAATGCTCTTTTGGGAAAAAGCATATTTGGCTATAATGAAAGTAGACATTCAGACCTAATTTTTTAACGTATTTGTTAGATGAAATTTTTTTTATTAATTATATTTCTATAAAAAATATCTTTTAAAATTAAAACAAACAAAAAATTAAAGCATTTTGAAACAAAATAAAAATTTGAATATTATTTCAATTTTGCTTCGCAAATTAAAATATTATTTACATACTTTACTGCTTGTTATGTATTCTAAAAACTGCTACGTAGTAAATCATAGGATTTTGTGTTGTATGTTTATGATTTAGACTCAGTGAGTTATTTGTGAATATATTTAAACTTCAAACTTTCAAATCTAAATATTTACGACTGGTTTAGATATATAGAAAGAAAAGTTGAGATAATGGTGGCTGCCCTTTTCTCATAAAATCTTTGTTGTGTGGTTAGGTTTGATTGTTGTTTAGATGGCTATCATGACATTCTGATTGGCTGTTGTATACGTATTTTAACGAGTGCAGTGAGGTTCTGCAGTATCTCAATTTATTTCAATTTTCAACTATCTGCGCTTCGCAAATTAAAATATTATTTACATAGATTTATATAGTAATCTAATAAATGCTTTTACTTTAAAACTTTAAAAATAGGAAAAATAAATAATTAGTTATAATTCTATGAATTAATAAGTACTAACTATAATAAAAACTAATATGAATTGTACTTACTTATGAAATTCATAAAAAAATATTGTAATGTATCTAAGTTTAAAAAAACAGGTACTAAAACAAAATTAGAAAAACATATATGGAAAACATAATTTTTTTATAAGAAATTCCAAATATTGATGAAAAGTATATCTAAAATTAAAAGAATTTTATAATGAATATATAAATTATAAAACAAATGATATTGTTAACAGAGATAAATGCTGTTAAAGTTTATCTCTCTGTAATCTTTTGTCTTGTATAGGATTCCAATTGTATGAATTAAAGAGAGCTTTTTTGTAGTATTTTTAATGGTTATAATATTTTTACTCAGATTTAAAAAAATTAATTATGTAATATTTATGAAAGAAATTTTTTTTGACTAGAATTACTTTCAGAAATATAAAATAAGTACTGACTTGGCATCCAGTGTAGATAAAATAACATTAACGTCTATCTATTTCCAATTCCATTTATTTTATTAATTAGGAAAAAATGTATAATTAATGCAACACAAAAATGTTTTTCACTTCTAATTATCTTCACAATCTATATCTAGTCAAATTATGAAGTAATAACAACTCAGAAAAGTCAGTGTTTGTTTTGGAACTTATAGATAATCATGGAACCCAAGGTTGGTGGCCATGTTTTTTTAATTATACATTTTCAGGGCATAGTTATTCCAATAACCCTAATGAATATGTTTTACTTGTTAATATTAAAAAATATCCATAAATTGATTATAAATTCCTGTTAACTTTAAAAAATAGCAATAAAATGTATTATAAATTCCATTCACAGAAATAACACAAAAGTACAACAATAAATTTTAAATAAAATAAATTTAATAATTCAAATTGCAGTAAATGTATCTTTTACAGGGATTTTTTAAGATCAAAAAGTGACCAATGTGGGCTTATCATGTTGGTGGCCTGAAATTCCTAATGGCCTGCAAAATTGCCACAAATATATCTTTTTATTTATGCATGTGTCCACCACATTTTGGGGTTATGATCTTAAAAAAAGCAAACACATTGATGGCGATACTATGGTAATCTTACTCTGAATGTAAAAAGACAATGTTACAAACCTGTTAGTGTTCATATGTGTAGTGATATAAAAAAAATGTAATTAATTATATCTTGTGTATGAAATTTATAATAATTTATTGTTATTTTTTAAAGTTAAAAAGAATTTACAATCGCGTTATTGATATTTTTTAATATTAACAAGTAAAACATATTTGTTAGGCTTACAGAATTACCTCTGAAAATGTATAATTAAAAAAAAACATGGCTGCCAATACCTTGGGTTCCAGGATTATCCATAAGTACCTTTGTTTTTAAATATCTTGCTGTGATCTGTGAGCAGCAAGTAAATAATTGACAAAGAGAGAATTGAGATGGTAAGTTAATAGTTTAATTTAAATAATGTACAGCATATTTACATAGTATTTAAGGCGTATTAAAATAAGAAAAGGTCATGGTGACCTGCACATAATAAACCCTAGTCCTGCTTTTGAACTTACAAAGACAGGAGTCTCTTATGTACATTAATACTAGAACATATAGACCAGATTCTGGGGGTTTATATACCCCTCAAGACTTCTGGAGTCTTTACATGCCTAATCATTTATGACGTTTTTACATGCATATAGTATTTTTTTATACCTCTTGCCACTCCTGATCTAATGAGGCCAGCTGTGCAATCTATAACCTAACAATATTGCTACACATCGATAGCTGCATTCTACACATTTATTATTACAGTTATTTATATAATTATTTACACACAATCATTATTGTACAAAGTTATTATTTTTATTCTATACAATTATTATACATTTATTGTTGCATATATATATACTTGCTTGACCTTGAACACTGCATAACTCCATACTTATTTCAGAGCACATAATATTTCAGAACATGTGTTAAATTTGATGAAATGTTATTAAAGTAAAATGTAGGTGATTGTACAACACGAATATGTGCCATTTACTATTCGAACTATAATAAGCTGTACTATTAAAAAAAGCATATAACCGTATTTTTTTCTTTTGTTATAGAAATTTTTAATAATTTGTAATGTAACTCCAATTAAAAAAGTGGAGTGTTTATTAAGGCAAAGTACTGAACCATCGACGCCGATTTTTATGACTTGGTCGTAATACTCTCTTCAATTTGCTTTGAGGTAAATACCGCGACATACATATATACTATGCATATATATATATATGAGGTCCGTATACAATTACCAATACAACTTCTATAGACACATATAATTATAATAAGCACATATAAATATTCCAGTGAGAGAAAGGCAACGTCTGTATGTGGATAAAATGCATTTTACACGTGTAGGTGAATTGCTCGTCTTTTTGAAAGTTATAACTTGTTTGCTTCTGATTTCTAATGAAGCAGTAGTTTATCTCCATTACAATCATTAACTGGAAATTCTATATTCTAGCATTTTCACAATCCCTACAGAAGCTTTGCAGCTATATGCTGGAGGCAAAATCTTTTGAAATTTTTTAGATAGATATAAACAGGTTAAATTGCGAGTGGAAAGTGTCACATGTGACTTGTTTTGATTGTTATGAAATCTTATTGAAGAAAAATGAAATACACAATTTTATTTGACAATGCATTTTAAAAATCCGAATTTAATTTTATTTATTTTAAAAAAAATAATGAATATTTTCTCAACAAAAGCTCAACCAAGTATTTAAAAAAATTATGGATAAAGATTAAAATCATTGATGACACTATTGTTCTACGTGCAAAGAGATCTCAACTTGATAAATCATGTTAAATTCCAATTACTGAAAAGACATACATCATTTTAAATGACATATATTGAAAATTCTTTGTAGTTAGAACTAACTGAGTAGAGATGTCTAAAGGTGGAAAAGAAAAAAAAGATCTAAATGATATTGAATTCAAACAGCTAAAACCACATTCACCGAGCTAAAACACAATAGATTCATTGGTGAATACTGAGGCTTCATTTTAACGTTATTGTACCTTTTATTTATTGAAAACTGACTAATACCAACTGTTCTTTTTAAAAATGTATTTTTTTAAATATTTATAGGCGAATTGTAAATAACCTCTTTTTTCCCCCTCAAACATCAATTTATCTTTTAAAGAAATTTTCTTTTGTTTACAAGCACAGTATGTTTAAATTTTTTATATTTTTAAATTTCAAATTCTATTTTAGACATACATTAATAATAAATAAATCTGAATGTTTTATCTATTTTCAAAAGATGCACAGATGTATAAGTAAATAAAGATGAATAGTTCAGTTGCTAATGAAGAAAATAAAACTGGAGATTAGAGGAGCAGAAAAATAGACTTTCGTTTAAGCAGTAATAAAAATAAATACAAACAGACTTGTTAACAATAGTACTATTAATTTACATATATCATATATATTATAAACCACTAAACATCACATGATCACCTTCTCATGCTAGCACATGTTAGTAAACAGGCAAAACTCTCCATATAGTAGTGCCATCTTGTGCTAACCAGAGAAATCAATGGATGGCAGAGGGCTTGTGCATAAAATCCCTATCTAGTGCCTACTCATCCAATATCCCCAGACTAGTTTCTGGCTTGTGGCCTTCATCAGTGAGGAGCCTTGGATCTGAGAGCACTGCACCTAGATCTTAAAATCTAATGCAACCCTCCATAACATGTTCCATCATCTGTCATTAATTGCAGAATGTCTAGAAAATTTTAAGCTTTTCAAATTCAAACATTTGTTAATAATAACTCACAAATCGATAACATAGTGCATTAAAGGTCTGCCTACCCCTCGTATATGTATGTAAAATGCATTATTCTCCAGTACATGCGGGTCAGAATGATTAAACATCAACATGGATAGGATGATAACCTTGGCACTAATGTGGGTTTTGAACATTCCACCATCAGATTTTCAATGAAATGGACCGCTGAAGAGTTTTGGGTTGGAGTAGTTTGAAGCCTGTCCAATAAAGTAAGAAGATTGGCTATCTTAATATAAAGCTGAGCACTGATTGTATATATGTGTGTAGATGGTAATCTGGACCAACTGATGATTGCTGGTTTAGCATGAAATAAGTATATTGGTGATTATTTATAATTTTCAACATGTGTGTTATGAGGTGGGTCAGCAATATAAGATGGCATGGAGAGTTGAGAGTCGTGTGAAAGACTGAGTTCGAATCACTTATATATTACATTATATGTGCAGGTATGTGTAAGTCTGTATGGTGTATTAAATTACAACATAGGTTAGTAGACTACACAACATTTTGAGTGATATTCTCTAATTTTCTTCAGGTGCTGCTGCGTGATCAGTGGCAGTGACAATACTAGTATAACACAGGTTAGTAGATTACACAACATTTTGAGTGGTATTATTTTCTAATTATCTTCAGGTCTTGCTGGCCTGTCAATGATAGTACTGACATAATAAACTGTGTTGTCTAATTGTGTGTTATTACTAACAGTTGTTTGTATTTAAAAAGTTTAAATAAAATTTGACATTTAACAATAGATGATCAAACAGTCAAACATTATAATACTTGATATATCATTACCACGACTTTCAGGCAATTATGTCATATATATGTTTGAGCTTTAAATTCTCTACTTAAAGACAGCTTGGGATAATTAGAAATTAGGATTGCATGATGAAGTAATAATATATGATCTTCATTAGTGAAATAATGATTGCTTACTGTTCACTTAATATAAAATGATAAAGTGTCTTACATCAATAAAAATGCAAAAATACAGAAAAATAAAATAGACTTTAAATTATCCCACTGACTTACCTGGTTCACTGCAGTGGTAGAGTAGCCAATTCTGAAGCACCCCAGGGCTCAAACTTCTTATGAACTTACTTGATTATTATTTATTAGCTCACAACAAAGCAACAGTCCTAGAGCAGTAAAATAGAAAGTTGACTATCTCTAAATAGTGAACAATGATAAAGATAGGTGTAAGAGATTGTGATCTGGGACAACTGATCAATGATTGGTTCAGCACAAAGTGTGCATTTTTGGGAATCAAAATCTTTTTCATATATCTTTGGTCATGTTTATGATTACACCTCTTCACAAGGTGTTTAAAGTGGATATAAACTAATCCCTACATTGTGCGAGAGTGATGTAGTGAAAATTAACTATATAATCAACTTTGATAAGATTACAAAATGTAAACAAAATCATCTTTCTTATTACTTTTATAATGCTCATTTTATTAAAATTAATCAATCTGACAGTTTCACTTAACTAGCAATCTTCTTCAGGGCTACAAGATATATATATCAGTGACAAAGCATGACTTTTTTATGAACAGAAGTACTTTATATATATATATATATATAATGTTTTTATTTCACTTGCCACAACAATTTTTATATAATAATGCCTAATATATTTTAATGATCGGGGAGAAGGAGACTTAACGTAATCTGCACTACAGGGTGCCACTAGGCATTTGAACGTAGAAAATTTATATAGTAGGCAGATACGTAAGTAAAAAAATATAAATTATTTTATACTGGTTGATTCCGATCGTTAGCCCATTGTCACTAGCTCAGTGGAGATGCAGAGATAATAATATATATCTTTAATTTATATCTTAAATATAAAAAATTAAAAGCCACTGCCAGTAATTAACACACAAACAATATTTATTTACGCACATATATAATCATTTTAGAATTCGAGAAATAACATTTATTATTTTAAATTTTAATATTAACATTTAATTTAAATTATTATTTTAAAATTTTAAGATGGTCCGTATAAATGAATTTAATATTTTTTTATTAAGATCGTCGAGTATGAATAGATTACATAGATTTGTATTTGAAAAGAAAATATTCTATCCCTTATTTAACCTTAGGCCAAAAGTTTGCAGTCAAACCGGCATCAATCCATCTGATACATTAATGTATTCAATGTAGCATGAAAATACAACAGCACTAAATATACTATACTGTCAGGAATATACATCTGAACAGTATAGTTAGAGAAGACATTGACTCTTGTCCAATACAGGAATGTTACATCTGTATGGCAAGAAGAACAATAAAATAAAAACTCCATAGGAAAGGATTGCGGTCCTTTTTGCCAACTTAAATCCCATCCATAGGCAAAAAGGTTTGTGTGGGGTATACAGTGATTCTGCACATAGTGAACCTCATACTACATCTACTAATTACTTCAATATATCCAATCCATTGACCCAATTTAACTATGAAACAAATAACCTAAGATTACCCTCCCCTAATTAATTAATATAACTTTACAAATCTATATAGCCATTCATGCCCAACTTAAATTTAACATTTATTTAAATTTGCACAGATGAAATTTATAAAATTTGTTTTATAATGTTGAGTATAGATCGGCTGCATAGATTCCACGGTTAAAAACATTCCAAAATAAACATAACTGATCAAAATACAAAGTCATTGATAACGTCAATTGCAGAGGGAATACAAGAAACCCAATGGCATTCATCATAAGATGCCGCATTGACATTGATGACTTATATATTCTAATCGAATATTAAAACCACAACATAATTAACTGCTAACGAATCCATGCAACATCCATACCCAACTTAAATTTATGCATTTATAATAATTTATACAAATAAAAAATAATAAAATGGAAATGATTTTTTTTAGCAAGCAAATATGTAAAAATTAAACATTTATAATTAATTTGAAACATAAGTCAGATATATATAATTTAAACATTAATTGTCAATTTGAAAATCAGATAAGAGTTCATTTTTAAATTTAGGTTAGCTAAATCTTAAAAGTTTGAATGAAAGTTCTTAATTATTTTTAAATTTTGAAATTGTTCAGTTCAATAGCTTACAGAAGAAGAGTCACGGTTCTTGGTGCCGATTCCCATGATGTCCCTGTTGGAAAACCGGTCTGATGTTATGGAGGCGATCTTAGCTGGTTTCATTTCGGAATCACAGTCATTTTTTTTTTTTTAAAATAGAGAGTGTAATATGTGCGTCCTATCACAACTCTCAAAAACAATCAAGCTGGAACTCTCTGGAACTCAATATTTCTCTTTTTATAGTATCCACACAGATTCAACCAACAAAATGTCACTAATCCATCATTTTCATTAGGGTCTGAGCTGAGGCTTGGTGCTTCCATTGGTCAAGCTAATTTCTTTATTTTCTTATCTATATTTCATCAGACTTTTTAATTATACAAGAGCCCAAGGGCTAGCTTGCTTTTCAATTAATTTATAAAACAATCATTTCCATTTACAAGAATATTTTATTTTTAAATCTTGTACTTTTTTATAACAAGGTACGTTCAAATACTTTTATTTATTCAAAAAAAATATTTTTAAAGTTTTGCATCTGTGCGAATATATACGTTTAACAACTCTTTAATTTTTTTTTAGCTTTTAGATTTTTAATAAATTTATTTTTATTTTCGAACTTAGTTTTTATTTTAAATTAATGTAACGGCATATTTATATATCATTACAATATATTACACATATCTAGAAAAATCTGAAACTCATCTGTAAATCAAAGAATATATTATCAATATATTTTTATCTACTAAATCCTTTTACCATTCTTAAAAGTTTTAACTGTAAATTAAACCTTAGCATTGTTTGAACTTCTTATAATCTATGGAAATGTGTTAGTCAAGTTCATTCTTTCTGTATATAAAAACAATTCAACTGTTGGTAAAAAAATTGAGAGTAAATTTTTTAAATTGAATTTTAATTAAAGTTTTTGAAAGTTTTAGTGAATTTTTCCATGGAAGCACTCATTCCATTCAATATATGGATCCTTCATCACTTATATATATATATATATATATATATATATATATATATATATATATATATAATATATATATATATATATATATAATATATAAATCAAAATTACCCCAAATTTACAACTCAACCAGACTAGCAAAGAAAATAAACTCTACAATACTACCAATGGTTTCACTGCTACAAGCAGACTTCTCAAGTGTAAAGAACTACAAAATAACATATTTAAACTAAAAATTACCTACAATTCCACTTCCTATATACCATTAATATTAAAAGAACTTTTAAATAAATTAATTGCTTCAGAATCATAAATTTTTAATAATAAATATTCTTTAATTCTTCTCTTTATTTCATTTTACTCAAAGAAAACAATCTTAGCTTCATCAAAATTAATAGTGTGGCCTTATTATTAAAAAAATATGATTCTAAAGTAATCAACTTATTTTAAAAGTTCTTTTAATATTAAGGGTGTATGGGAAGTAAGTAGAATTATGGCTAATGTTTAGTTTAAATATGTTGTTATTTTGTACTTCTATACACTTGAGAAGTCGTGAATCCACTGGTAGTGTTTTAGAGTTTATTTTCTTGGCTAGTCTGGTTAAGGTGTGAATTTGGAATAATTTTGATTATTTATTGACTAGTTTAGCTTAATGCTTTTAAAGTTTATATATATGTTAATGCTAATATTCTCATGGATAAATGCTGAATTCGTAGTACTATTTCTGGGAGCTTCCATGTAATAAAAATATAATAGCTAAATAGCTGATGTTTTAGTACAATAACAAGTACTTTCCTCAGAGTTTCTTCTTTCTGAAATCATAAGAATGTGTGTGGTGAGATTTAAAATCATTATTTTTTTTTAGTTATTTTCTCCTCATATTCAAGTTCTATTGGTTGAGAAATTTTAAAAAATATTTTATTCTCCAATAGCTTTTTCCAAATATTGTTCTATATATATTTAACATTGTTAAACAAATTTCACATAATTAGATGAAAACATTCAAGGCTATCGAAGTTGATTGAAAATAATGCTTTATTAGTAATTGTATTATCATTTATGTAATATATGTACAGACAATATATCAAATGTAAAACAATAATAAAAAGTAAAAAACTTTGGAACATACATGTAATCACATACTAATTCAATATACTGGTGAAGTTTTGAAGCAGTTTAAATTAAATATGTAATACAATCAAACTATAATCTGGTATCTTATCAGATTTTTGCTTTCTCTCTCTCTCTCTCTCTCTCTCCATATATATAAATACATGAAAGCAGTCAATATTTAAACAATATCAATAACATTCAACAATCTCAATCTGTTGTCAAGGCAACCTCCTTTAAACAATAAAAATGGAAATCCCATCTTTATATATGGTCTAATATATTTATATAGACACTAAAGAATGCAATTTGACTACAAAGAATGAAATTATTAAATTAAAGAAGTTTAAATAAACATTATTTAATAGATAAATATATCCTGTTCTAAATGCAGATTAACAAATAGTCAATTATAACTTTCAAATTGCAATTATAACTTTCAAATTGCACTCCAACTACGCATTACTTACATAATAAAGCTGTGTGTATGCATACATGCACAATCTGAAATATTTTGCCTGAAAATACCAAATATGAAATGCATAAAATATTTTATACAAAATTTTCTCATATTACAGTTATCTAACTTATAAATGTAAAGCATAATTTCTGTAGATTTTCAGAGCTACTTAATGGGTTTACTTATAAAATATAATACTATAATGTTATGTTTACATAACTGCTTCATATTTCCATTTTCCAGCACAATTTTTCACTGTTATCTTTGTATCTTTTTTATTTTAAGCATCTTTGCATACTTCTATAATCACTAATTCTTTTGGATTTTATTTTTATTTTTAAAAGTAATCTTATTTTAAAGATTTTTTCACTTTCAGTCATACTACCCTGGCACAATTTTATTAAAATATGCCAACTAATATTCTCTATTTTTTCATTTCATCATTATTACCATTTTTACTGTTCATTCTCTACTCTTTTTGATTACATATTTTTATTTTATAAGTTTTATCATTTCCATCTCATTTACAAATTGCCATTTCTTTCACTGGTTGAATAAATTTTTATATTTTTCTTGTTTGGTTCCTTCTGGCATATCTTTTTATCCTGTATTCATTTCAAAGCTTAAGTATATTCTTTTCTGACCCTCTCTCTCTCTTTGTCAGTACCATATCCATTAAATATTTTCTAATCACTTTTATGTGCTATCAAAATTCCTTAGTTCTTTTTTCTGCTTCTTTACTAACATCTGAAAATTTTCTTGTAATGATTCTTTGAGCTTGTTTCTTTCCATGCATACTTTTCAGTTCTATCATATTTTTTGATAACATTCCCTTTTAGTAGATAATTTATAATTTCTTTTTTTTTAAATCTTATTCTGAATTATTACTTATATATTGCCCAATTTGATTTGATGCAGTGGTATAGTTGTAGAATATGAAACACAAAATCCACAGACTATACTCATTTTTATGACTTCTTGTGTGCAGATTTCTTTGAATCCCCAAGCAATAAAGTTTTCAGTTACTTTTCTTTATCCTTCCTTTAAATTTACTGCTAACTCTTTTTAAACATTCGATGCAAGTATAAAAGAAGGGTTCATCACTCATAGCAGAGTGATATCTTTCTATTACTGTAATGACCATATTCTATTACAATTTTTATTTTTGCAGCCAGCATGTTATTATTGATCATCTTAACTTAGATATAACCTTCCAGTGTAGTTAATAGCTAGATACTTACGGACCAATACTAGGTGGCTAACAAAGGTGACCATCTGCTTAAAAAGAATACTATATCGTTCTGCATTCAAGTATTTTATTATATATTTTTTAATTTTCAACTTTCTTTACAGTCTCCTATACTACACTCATTTTCCATGTCAACAGTGCTCCCATCTAGTGGCATTCCCATCTATAAACACGGATTAAACGTTGAAATAACGAGAACTTTATAATCAAAACAATGTATATATATATGTGTAATTTTTATATTTACTGTCATTTTCATGCCTAAAGTATTGTCAAGCGATGGTGGCTTAGTGGTTAGCATAGCTGCCTGCCAAGTGGCTGGCCCGGGTTCGCTTCCCGGTCAACGCATTGACATAGGGGGGGGGGAGTTTTTCACTACGTACTTTATTAATAATAAAATTATTTATTTGCTAATATTAATAATAATATTAGCTCAGTAAGTCTTAATCTATTTTCGCTTATATGTGTTACTATATGTAATTGTAATAAGAATAAAAATAATTGGTTTAAACCGTTATTTTTGCGTGAAATAAAGTTATTTTAATTAAAATCAAAGGTATTCTAAATTTATAATAACAGATCTTTCAGGGTAAGTTGTAAACATGTGCGAGAGAAGAATTTATATACGCTGAAGACAATCTCTGTAATTGGTTTCAGCAGGCAAGACAAATAGGGAGTTTGCCAATTATAAGCACACATTTTCTAAAAAGGAAAAGACTGGTGTTTTTAGTTAAAAGTTTAAATATAATGATTTTCAGGTCAAAAATGACTAACTGAACTATTTCAAAGATAAAAAATAAAAAAAGTAAAATAAATAACAAATATAAAAAGAAAACAAATCAGGTTTTATGAAAAGCAAACAGAAGGTAATCACGGTTAACTACTGCGATGTTATAGGACTCACATAAATAAATACTGTTTCTGTAAATACTGATTAGCTAGATATCATTAAATCAAGAACTCATATCTAACTTGTCACCAGGATAATCTAATACGATCTCTACTTCTTTTACTAAAGAGAGCTGACGATTTACTTGGCTACTGGGAAGGGCATTAAAGTATTAACATCTGATTTCTACGTTATTAAACACGTTAAAATGTAAACATGAATAATAAAAGATACATAAAATTAAATTATAATTATTGATGAGATTTTTGACACTGCTTCGTTCAACTTTTGGGGAAAAAGAAATGAATAACCCATTCGTGAAAATGGTTCGTTGGTTCAAGAAGTTTCAAATTTTTGAAATTTACCATATTCATTTCTAATAAACTAATAATCAGCTTTTTAAGCTAATGCACATGCGCTTTGTGGATCTTAACATCCACAAAGCCATGTGCATTAGCTTAAAAAGCTGATTATTAGTTTATTACAATTCAGAAACATCGCGCGCTGTATAAAATAAATATCTCATTGACATTCATTTCTGAAAAAAAAAAATTTTTTTCTCATGTGTCATAGCATCAGCCGGGAAGCGAACCCGCGACAACTGCTTGTAAAGCAGCGGTCGCTGACCTCTCAACCACCAATGCAAGCCATCGTTTTAGGTGCAATATTTATTACAATGGAATATTTACCTTTGCTGTGCTTCCAAAGGAATTATTTCTATTTCACCTGCTAATCATTTTGAATTTTAATTATTCTTCTCTTCAGAACTATTTGATTTAGAACAAGATTAACTTTAAGTTTCTATTATATTTAAATTGTTTTGGAATATTACATAATTTCTATTATTTCCGAGTATTAACAGTATTAATACACGTAGTAGATCTAAAGATTTCATTAGATGTAAAATGCAGAAAGAAAATAAGTGAAGTAAAGTGAACAGATAAACATCTTCAGCTCTTAAACTGAGATGCTTTAGATTGGCCTATATACACAGAGGTAAATCTTTATACAGTAGCGCCACACCACTCAATGTTAGCCAGAGTAATCAATGGGTGCAGGAAGCTTTTGTGCATAAAATCCCTATCTAGTGTCTACTCATCCAATATCCCAGACCAGTTTCTAGCTCATGGATTTCATCAGTGAGGAGAGTCTTCCTGCATCCATTGATTACTCTGGCTTGCACTGAGTGGCACTATTATTGCCTCTGTGAAAATAACTGCACTACTATATGAAGAGTTTTGCCTATGTGAAAATAGCTTGTGTAAGCATAAAGAATGGTGATCATGTGTTGTTTGATTGGCTCATATAATTAGAAAGTAGCTTTTAAAGATAAGATGGCTGCTCTTATCTTTTCAAAAGACCTTATCTTATGTCTTAGTTTGAGAGTTTCCTCAATACTCAACAAGACATTTCTGAGATATAAGAAAAACCAGTTCAGTGCATGGATGAGAATAAAAAACCTTTATTACTTAATTAAATTGTTTTGATAAAATCTAAACATATGTGATGTGAGAAAAAGAAAGATCCCCTGAAAAATATATAGTGTGTAAACAAGAAACCATTATCACTTGATTAAGTACCTCGATATTACACAAAGTTTTGGCCATTTTGGAAAAAAATATTTTTAATGGTTTGTTTTGATCATATCGCTTTATTGTTTATTAAAATCTTTACATCATCATCATCATCATCATCATTATTATTATTATTATTATTATTATTATTATTAACAATTTTGTATTGTCTATTGAAACTGCACTAATATTTTTTTAACATTATGCAAAAAATAATAATCATATAATTAATTGCTGAAAATGTTATAAGATGTCTGAGCATCAACAAAAAGGAATGTATCTTTTTAGTTTCTAATGTTTTTTTAAATTGATCCGTACTATGGTTAAAAAAAAAAAATTATAATCAGGCACTTTATATATTTATATCATTAAAAACCAGTCAACACTTAAACAATCCCAATATCAATAACAATCAACAATTTCAAACTGTTGTCAAGGCAACCTTTTAACAATAAGACTGGATATAGCCAGACCATATAAAAAACAGACCAAATGAAGAAACTAGACTTGATGATGAAACCAGGTTAAAAAAACACAAGAAAATGACCTAGGGATCCATCTCTTAAAGTCCATGTTTGTCAAAGCTAACTTTTTCTAGGAGGGGGAGGTGTTGTGAACCCATCATAATGTAGCAAAAGATTATCCTTAAATAATGGACTTGTCCCCATTACAATCTTATTAATAGTGAATTCAATTTACAATAAAATTCACCAATGATATAATAATAAAAGAAAATGGCATAAATAGGCCAATTGGAAAACTAGGTCTGTAAATCTGTAGTTTTTAGTAAGAACGGGGATCTCATTATAAATGGAGATAGCAATTTTTAGATGCTCAGACAACATGAAATCACTGCTAGATGTGGAATAGCAATATGGATGTTAACCACAATATTGTAGAATGTGGGTGCTGCATGCCACAACTAGGGGACAGTAAGCTACTAGCTGCAGTCATTACTATGTCTGACCATGAAGCATCCACTTGTAAGTTGGAAGGGTTAGGGATCTATAGAAAAATCACAGTATTTTTCCCAATCATTAACTGTAGTAACAGCTAAATTTCCACAATATACCAATCACAACAGAAATGAACCATCATAAATAAATGTCATATATTCTCTGAATATAAATACTGCCTCACTGTCAAAAGTCAGACCTAGAAACTAGTCTGAGAATAAGGATATTATGAAAAGCTTGTTAAGAGTTATTGGCATACCCATTATATAATATTTGTAATACAAGTTTATTAAATTAAGTCACATGATATATGACTTGATTTCCTTGCAATTATTGTTAATGCTCTTAAGGCTCTGGAATTTTATATTGCTAAAGCTATTAATATATGATATATCTGAACTTAGTTCAGTGCAATATGTTATATAGCTGGATTTAAAGACTGATGGATGTCTGAAAATTTCCGATTTTCTATTTAATAGTTAAACATTAGATAAAGTTCTGGGTTTGACCTGGTGTTTTAAATCTAATGCTTGAATATTCTAGTGCCTCACTGATGAAATGCAGAGCTAGAAACTGGTCTGAGAATAAGGATATTCTGAAAAGCTTGTTAAGAGCTATTGACATGCTCATTATATAAAATACTGTATATATATAATTTGACTTGTAAATAAATGAAATAAATATATTTTTATTTATGTTCAAGTTGTGTATTATTCTTAAGTTACCAAAAATATTATGAATATAATATAAACACAATAGCTGCCCATGTAATTAAAAGATAGGAATGTGGTTGCATAAAGACATTGCAGGGAAATGATTATGAGTGAAGGCCATGAAATAAAAAGATTGAGAAAAAAATAGCGATCATTATAAATGTTAGTATTAACAATTAGTAATGTAAATTAAGAAGTATACAAATATCATTTTTTCACTTAAATATTGATTTTTTAATTTTAGTATATTTTTATATTTGAACTAGCCTATGCTTTTGGCACTGACTAAATTACATTATTCATTTTTTCCAAAAATAAATAATAATAATAAAATGCTGATTATAAATTTAGTCTTTTTTAAAATAAAAAAATTTAACATATATTTAACACATACACATTAAATTTTACTCTTTTATTAATTAAGCAAGAGGAAAATTACTGTTAAATAAGTAAGTAATTATTAATTTTTTTTTATTACAATCATACCATCAAAAGAAAAGACATATGTTACAATATATTCAAGAAATGGAATACATAAAGTCATTTGCATAAATTTGCATTGCAGTTAACCACTGTCTTCAGTTACAATATGGCTATGACTATGAGGGCTGTGTCCCTTGAAAGTGCTCAGGCACACTTGTACATATTTGTTTTATATTATTTTGTATTATTGTAATATATAAAGAATTTAAAAATTTGGCTTTGTGTGTGTATGTGTCATTAGCGCAAATCATATTTATATAGTAGTATTTAACCACAAAGTTTAAACATCTAGCTTATTTTACTACATATGCTATACTTCTATTTAAAAGTTTTATTTTACCCACAGTTAATTCCAAAATCATATGTGTTAGAATCTTATAAAATAATTGGCAAAAAAAAAAAATCATAATAAAATATTGTTCATCTGTGAGCAGAAATTCAAATTCTATTTTTTCTACTTTAAATATATCCATAACTATCTCATAAAATGGAACTTTTTTTCTTTAACATGTATTTAATTGCCACTATAGCACATTTATTGTTAACTAAATAATTATTAATATGTTTTCAAAATACGGTATATTTTTATTACAGATGCTCTTTTCTGCCAGATTTTTAACAGTAGTTTGTTCTTTTTTATAAGTGTAAACATTTTAATTAATTATAACAATTCATATCTGAGATTTTTAGTAAACTATGTCATTTGGTATTACTTCTGGTTCATTTATCATTTTGTAGATATAGAATAGATAATGATTTTTTTTTACATATTTATCCAAAGAAGCAAGAGAAACCTTTCTTTATAAGTATCTCCAGGTTTAATAAACTGTAAATATTCTATATTAACACTTCATGTATATCATTAAAAACCAGTTAACACTTAGACAATCCCAATATCAATAGCAACCAACAATTTCAAACTGTTGTCATGGCAACTTCTTTTTAACAATAAAGGTGAAATTCCTACACATGCCTATTTTTTAATTACATGTGCAGCTATTGTCTTATTGTAATATATATATATACTGGCCACATCAGATATTACAAGCTTATTAAATAAAAGTTTAGAATGGGGAAATGAAAATATTTAATTTTCTCATGTTTTTTTATAATAAGAAGCATTAACTTATTTAAAAGCTTTCAATTCCTTAAATGATAATATGAAAATTCCAAACATTTTTAAAAAAAGAAATATGAATATTTTTAATTTATTAAGAATAGTTGTAAAATGGAGGGGAAAACATAAAAAATAAAACAAATAATTTTTTAATTCTCCAGCTTCAGTAATTTATCTAATAATTTTAATTTTTTTTTTTTAAAGTAAAAAGATAAATATTTTTTTATCTTTTCAGTAATTTATTGATTAGTTTTAACTTTTTAAAAAAATAACAGTAATAAGAAAGATAAATAAGTATAATTTTAGCTACTCTTTATCAAGTTTTAAAAGAAAAGAGAAAAAAGATTTTAACATTTTTAGGTACTTACATATTAGACCTGCTGCCCATGTTTGTGACAGCAAATGCTGTGCCTTTCTCCAGTGTGAGGAGGATGTTTGTAATAGCAGAATTTTATATTAGAGAGTCACAACTATGGTATTCTGCTATGCAAACACCCCCGTTTCCAAAAGGTATGAGATTCTGCTACCATAGCAGGTCTTATACATAAGTACCCATTTTTGTTAAGAAATATTGTTTTTATTAATTAAAGTTGTTTTTCTCTTTATCTTTTTCTAAAAAAGTGATGTTGTTCAAATCAAAGTATAACTGAAGGATTATCCTCATTTTTGGCAATTAAGAAAAAAGTAACTACTGAGGATTTTTTATATGATAGGAAATTTTTAATTAAAAAAGAAGGGAAATAACAAATAACCTTTTGTAAAAATTGCTATCATGTCTGAAATAATAAATGATTAGATCAATAAAGGATTGTTCCAAAAATAAGATTGGGGCAGGCTAAAGGACTAGACTTCAATGTCTTGTGAAAACCAGTTAATTATGATACAGCTGTTGAAGAGAATAATATCAATAGCTGTTGAAAATACAGTAGCTGCAATTTAGCTGTGAAGAGAACAGTATGAAATAGTTTTGTAGTCTAAAGTAAGATTTCTTTCATTAATTTAAACAAATGAATTTTAAATTGAAGTCAGAAAAAACCATGTGCTAAGTTTCATCTAGAAGCTGAGAATCAACAAATCTGAGTATGTAGCCTGTTCACTAAAATAAAATGTAGAAAAAGAATAACCTTACAGATATCTGCATCAAGCCTTGTTTCCATACATAAGTATGACTATTTTATTCTGTATGTTAGTTTAACCTTCAATTTAGTAGATTGAAAAAGAATAATTTTAACCTATGTGAAACTTGACTTGCAAATAATTAGATTGAAATATTATATTGTAAAAATGGATAAATTTAACTGTGTATATTATCCTGGAAATCTATTAACCACATGACTGGTTGCAATGAAAAATTTCATGTAGAGCTTTAATTCAGTCTAAAACAGCTAATTTTTATGTTATCATAGTGAATTTATGGTCATTTTAAAGATTAAAATGTATCATATGATGCTGCCATCACTAGAGTTATTTTATAAGTAAAAATCAATATTTAAATGTAAAGCTATAACAATGAAGAGAAGATGGGTTTTCCAAGATGCTGATTTGTTGTTTCTCATTTTAAACAAAAGAGTATTTGTCAACAATTTTGACAGGTCTAAGTTCTTTGTTTTGATATTTCAAAATGAAAATGTATGTTTTAGAGTATTTTTTGAATATTTTTTACATATTATAAATTATTTTTATAAAATATGCTGAAAATATAATTATTTTAGAAGAATAGTTAAGATTTTAGTAAAAATTGTTTACTTTTAGATGAAAGTAAATTGAAAAAGAAATCTATGATATAGGCTGCTTTTTGTAATAGGTTGTGAAACATTCATTTTATGTTTTCCACTAAAGATTATTTTTATCAATTATAAATAGAAATTTGTTTTTGGAAATTTTTTTATTTGCTTTAATAATCTGACAAATTATTACTAAAATGAATATGATATTAAAAGACAAATATATTTTTACTGCTGATTCTGTAATCAACCAATCAAAAGTTTAGAACTTTAATTCACTCGACCAATAAAATATTTTTCAGTTAAAGTGACATGCAAATGGGAATTTATCATAATAGAAATTTGAGTCTACAAAAGAAAAAGTTAATAGAAATTCTAGAAAAAAAGAGAATTGTTTAAACTCAACAATGAAAGCCAACATAAAAAACTAATAATTACAACTATCAAAAATGGATTTACAAGAAAAAAAAATTATGTTAAAAATATATTCTAATGTGTACATCTACGTTTACAAATATTCTAATATAAATAATAATTGGTAACAATGAATAATTTGTATTCATTTGTTTGAAAGATTTTTATTATTCATTTGATTTCCCTTCAAAATTGTAAAAAAGGGTTTAAGCTAATTAATTTTTTTTATCTCTTATTTGTGAGATATTGGTTCATATTTAGTTATTAAAAAGGGGACTAAACCAATAATTAAAGGTTAATTAATGTAGTATAATAAAAATCAACTAAAATAATGTATGTGAGTTGAAATTATCATATATCCTTTCTAAATTTTCTTAATTAATTTATTCATTAATTTATTAAATAATTGTTAAAAATAAGTGTTAATGTCTTTAAATTGGCAGTGAAATTCATTATAGTATAATGTTTTAGGGATTTACAAACTATCCCAGTAAAACAATTCAAACTAAAATAGAGTAAACACATACATTTATTTTTTCTTTTGTGTACAGTCACAGTCCCTATACTCCTTGTGATCTTAAGTTAGTTCTAATGCAAAAATGGTTAATTTCATTTATTTTTGGGGGTTTAAGTTTATGTTTGGACATCCAGATAATTCTATGGTGCAGAGGTCAAGATTGCATTTAAAGCCCATTTATTGCATTTTATATTTTTAGTGAAAAATTAGTTTATAGTTGGCCTGCACACTCATGGTATCATATGGCCAGAATCCCAGAAATGTTTTTATGATAGATATTTTGGCCTTTGGATATGTGTATCCAGATGATTGTTGTATATTATGTCCTAAATTTGGCATTGACTATTGAATCTCTTTTAAATACAATCATATTGGATGACTGTTGATAATTCTTGTTTAATTCTGGTGATTCAGCTTATATGTACAATTGTTATAACTACTTATATTGTTATTCTAGCGCTGGTCTTTTTATATTTATCATTTTATATTTCTCATTTACTATTAATTTTATGGGATAATGATGCTTTGCCAGCATTAAACAAAAATAACCAACAGTTATTCTCTGTGATTGGATTTAAAAGAGATTTAGTAGTCAATGTCAAACTTATGGCATAATATACAACAATCATCTGCATACACAGATGCAAATGCCAAAGAATTGATCACAAAACATACATAATATGAGAGATAGGAATTAAAGATATTTAAGCTTAAATATATTTTAAAGAAAATTAAAATTTATTTTATTATCATTACATATTAAACAGTCTTGTGTGGCCTGAGAAAAAGGTTTGTGTGACCTACCTACAGATTTAGATTTTTTGAGAAAATGTAAAATAGTAAACTAACAGTTTGAATCAAAGGATTATTAGATATTTTCATTCTATCAATAATCAATAATCTTGATTTTGAAATTATCTAGTATTTTTATATTAGTGTATAACTACATATTTTTCAAATATAATATGTGTCAAAAATAGTCATGCTCTGTTTTGATCCAATACACATGATCCAAACATTAATTTGTGCACAACTTAATAAATATTTTTTTAAATGGCCCTTGGATTATTTAAGATAGAATAGCCTTGTGTTAAACCATAAGTGCTAACAAATAGCTAGGTATGATGAGTTAATTTCACTGTGCAATCCTCATGCTTAAATAATATAATAAAATGCCAACAAGGAGTTGTCAAATCAACACTACAATTAAGTCATAAATGGAATCCTCATTTACTACCTAATAATAATGTTGCTTTGCCAATAGATAGCTAATATAAGAACATGAAAGATAATTCTAATATTGCATGATAAATTCTCAGTATTGAAATTGCATTAAGATTGTCTTTAATATTTCTTAATATTTTTTCCATGTATGAAACAATATTTGTATTGCCTTTGTTTATTATATTTCAGTTAGTAAGAGTTTATGATTACACTTCGCTTTAATTAAAATAATTGGTGAGTTGTGCACTAATATGTAGCTAAAAAGGAATTTGAGATTTAGAATTGATGTATTAATATAGGCTAAGTGCTTTCAAAAGCTTGTGCTTCCATATTCATAGCTGGGATAAAACTGTGATGTCATGGTGTAGGGTAATGTATGCTGTAGTAGAAATTTAAATTTGAGTGAAATTGTTGAATGTTAATTAGTGTTATAGAGGCTATTTTTGGAGAGGGAAAGGATGAGACTTTTTGTTTAATAGCTTGGTAAGAATTAGTTATAAAGTATGCTTCTCTAATTTTTCACCATGAGTTGTCTATCTATATACTGAATAGTTGCTGTGGTATATGTCTGATTAATTTTTGATGGTTGAATAATTCTAAACTGCATTCTGATTTGGTGGTTGTTTTCTTGTAAATATATTGGTGTTGAGATAAATGAATGGCTAATGATGTAAGAGATTTGCCAAAATAAGTTGAATTACTGAATATATAATCACAATACACTACCCCACTACATCATAGTTTTATCCCAGCTATGAATATGAAAGCAAAAGCTTTTGAAAGTACTTAGCTTGTATTAATACATCAACTCTATAGCTCAAACTTTTCTTTAGCTGTGTACTAATGCACAACTCACCAATTATATTTCAGTTAAAGAATTATTATAGGTTTTTTACAAGTTTATATATATATATATTGTAACGATCCGGAGAAGGTAGACTAAAGGTATCTGCACTACAGAGCGCCATCTAGGCATTTGAACCTAGAAAAATTTATAAAGTAGGCAGATACGTAAGTCCGGTCGTTAGCCCAAGTCACTAGCTCAGGGAATAGCAGAGATTTAATAATATAATATCTTATCTACTTATATTTTTTTTTAAAAAAAGAATAAAATAAGCCACTGCCAGTAATTAACATACAAACATTTATTAACGCACATATATAAGATTTAAAATTATTTTAGCATCAGTTTACCTTTTAAAATTTAACTTACATTTTTAACTTTGATTTTAATTTACATTTTTAATTTTTACAACTTTACATTTTAATTTTTTATAAGTTCGCACAGAGGAGTTTATAAAAGTTTGTTTTAAAATGTTGAGTATAGATCGGTTACATAGATTACAATGGTTAAAAACATTTCAAAATAAACATAAACGATCAAAATATAAAATCATTGATACCGACAATTGCAGAGGGAAATTTATAAGTAACCCAATAGTATTCACCATAAGATACTTGCATTGTCACCAATAACTTAAAAGACATCCGAATAAATACATTATAGATACTCACCATAAGGTATCATTATTTATCGAATGTCTATATATTTTGATCAAATATAAAAACCCAAACATACTTAACCGATAACCAATCCATGCAAGCGTCTATAAACAACTTAAATTTAATGCATTTTTATTTAGGGTCGAGTATAAATAGACTACATAGATTTGCATTTGAAAATAAAATATTATATCCCTATTTAGCCTTAGGCTAAAATTCACAGTCAAACTGGCATCAATTCATCTGATATATCGATGTATTCAATGTAATACGGAATACGGCAGCACCGAAAAGATTAAGAGAAGACATTGACTCTCATCAGATAGGAATATTACATCTATCTAATGAGAAGAACAATAAAAAAAAACTCCATAGAAAGGAACTGCGTTCTCCATCTTATAATTCCTTCCATAGGCAAACGGGTGAGTGCGGCGTATATATAAACGATTCTGCCAGTAGCGAATCTCCAACTACATCTACTAACTACATCAATATATCCAATCCATTGACCCAATTTAACAATGACACAAATAACCTAAGATTACCCTCCCCTAATATAACTTTACAAATCTATACAGCCATTCATGCCCGACTTAAGTTTAACATTGATATATTTTAATTTATCGGAAAACAGAAATCATAAATAAACTTAAAGAACAAAGTTAAATAAATGGAAATGATTTTAAATAAAAAAATAAAAAAAATACATCAAATAACATTATTAACAAAGAATTTAGTTTGGTCAGATAGGATTCTATTGCATTATTTACTAAAAAGTTTTAAAATTTAGAGTTCTTATTGTTTCAAGTGAATATAAAGTTCTTACGATTTTTAAAACATCCAACTTTATCCATTGCTTGCCATGAACGTGAATTCCCATGCTGTCCTAAAGAGGTTGATATTCTGAAGGCTGATTTATTTATCCATCCGGAGATTTTTGCTTTAACTAATCCTCAATGTAGAAAACGATAGTTTATTTCTCTTTCTTTCTTAGCAGAACTGAAGGGATTGAAGAGTGCGTCTTTTCAATCCCTTCTCCTTCACCTCCGCACTAACACATATCTGTCACATCTCTCAATAATAATCAATCTATCATTATTAATAATTTCCAAACTTGTCTTTTTATATTAATTTGAAGGATTGAATTTACACTGCGTCATCGATGAGATGGTCTTTTCGTTGAGGTCCGATTCCATTGCTTTTCTCTTCATTGGCTATTAGTTTCTATTGTTTTTCTATCTGACCGATGCTTTTACATTTAAATGCCCAAGGCTAGTTTACTAATTAAAATAATCATTTCCATTTTACAAAAGATTAATTAATCTGTTTTCAAACTTAAACATATATTTTTACCTCTAAATCTTTTCTGAAAATTTAGTTTTAAAATACTTTTTCTTTAATAAAGTTTTATTTTAATAATTATTTATCTGTGCGATTTTATATATATGTGAGTTTAAGATGATTTTTTTTCATTTTTAATTCTTAAAAAAAAAAAAAGTTTTTATTGGCGAACTTTTATTCTTTTAATGTTTACTAATAAAAAACAATGTAATGTATGTATGTGCCCGTTACAATATATATATATATATATATATACACCTTCACAACACTGCAGATATATTCACTAAGTCAGATATACGTATATATCGCAGACTAGGGATAATATCTAGCTTAATAAATGACTAGTAAAAGTTATTAATATATTTCCATATAATAGTTTGTATCAGAGTTGTGAATCCAGATAATTTGAAGTCTGATAATTAAACTATAGTAATTTGCTATCTATATTTATTGAACAAATGATGAATAAATATGTAATAGATTGTGATCTGAGCCAACTGATGAATGCTGGTTTAGCATAAAATGTGCATCTTGGGAATCATTTATTTTTTTCACATATCATGTTTCAATAATATATGATGAAATAGAAGTTTGAAAAATATATAAATACATACTATATGAAGTTAAGCTTGAATATCTCTAAAAATGTGTATATAAAGTTAAATTGTAACATGCATTTATTACTTGAAAAGTATATATTTTTAATGTATTTATAGAGTGGAAGTCTGGTCTGACTTCTGGGTTAATGGATGGTTGTGATAGGTTTGAGCTAAGAGGAAGATGCACTAAGAATATAATTTGACAATATATACATATTGTAACAGAATAAAATTTGTGTGGACTGAGATGATGGAAATCATCATCATGATCTCAAACCATATAAATACAGATATCACTGAGTATGAACAAAGATTAGCAAAGAATAAATAAAAGTAATAACAAATAATAATAAAACATCATCAGCAATTCTTGTGTCTGGAATTAAAGGAAGTACTCTATAAAATTTAGATTACTCATCTTCTGAACAAGCCAAACTTAAGGTATATTATAAAAAAAATCATCAATACTTATCTGCATACACATAATTTAAGTGCTAAAATATTTACAGTAATAAACCTAAAAATGCTGAGATCGCGATATCATGCTGTTCATCAAAAATGCTCTCGGCTATCTGGTACCAGCAGGCCATCAATAAATTGTTATTATAACAAATGAAATAAGTAAAGAAAATATTATATTTACTTTTGTGCCATCCAGAGAATATCCCTCAAAACTAGCTTAGAATCACAAGGACCCTAAAGACTATTACTGTGAACAAAAAATACTAATATCTAAAACTTAATCTATTTCATATCAAATGATTTTACTGAAATAAACCTTATGATGAATAAATCACACACACTTCTAATTCATACACAGATAGCTGGAAGAATATATTCATCAACACAAAAAAAGAATTTCAGTAGCTATTAATTTTTTTAAACTTAAATAAGAAAATTAAATTTTAAAAAAATGATAATATGACAACCAACAAGCATAACACATAATTCCATACAATACATATGAATTCATATAGAAAGTATACTCTCTGCTGCTTTTATTAATTAATTAATTAATTAATTTAAATGAGTTACTTTTCTTTACAAAAATCAAACCAGAAAAATTATTTCAGGAATAAAGAAGAACAAAAAAGATTAAATTAAATCTTCCCCATTTTTTTTGAAAATGGGAAAGTCCCATAGTATTTTAAAACATATGCAATACTTTTCAATCAAACATCAATAAAAAAAATTATTCACTATTGCCAATTATTACTTAAATTACAAATTAACATTTATAAATGAAGGTATGCATGGCAACAATACCTTATTTTACCATGGATTTTCGTTCATTTAGTTCTTTTTTATAATTACTTAATTGAAGGTTTCTTCTTATAACTTTTGCAATTAACAGTTTAGTCAAATTTCTTGATTCTAGGTTTTTCTTTATAGTTTTCTCAAATAGTTATTTTATCCAATTAGCTTTTCTTCTTTTGTAACTCTAAGTTTTAAATTATCAAACATTTTCATTTTAGGATAACACATGATTCAATTTTGCAATTATTTTCTTTGAGATTAACCTTTTCTTCTTGAAGTTCCAAATTTCAGTTTAACAATTATTTTAATTTCATTGCTTCTATTTGTCTTCTGTTCTTGTAGCTCCAAATTTCCAGTATAATAATTTCTATGTCAGATTAGCACAAGCTGAATGGATCAATATATAAAACTTTAAAGTTTTTCCCAGGGGTATTTTCCTTTTTCCTTTTGATGAAATTGATTACATAGTTGGGTTGATAATGCTCATCTTTTAAACAAAGATATGCTCATGATTCTTGTAAATTCCATTTCAAAATTCATTTTCTAAAACTAGTAATATCATATTAACTTCAGTCTACCAGGTCTAGCTTTCACTTTATTCATCTCGACACAGCTGGACCACACTTCCCTGACACTGAAGTATACTCTACAATAAAAGTATTGTTTGTTATCTGTTGAGTATTCAGTATAAAAAGATCAGTGGAATAAATATTCTAGTACAATATGGTCAGATGTGTTATTTAGAATCAATTTAAAAACATATGCATTTTAAAATTAAGAAACATTTTAGTTTCAAATAAATAAAAATTTCCTCTGATTTGACTTTCCAGAAATATGAAATATATTATATTATTATCTAGGATTAAAAGTTATATCTATTCATACATATTCTATTAAATATTATTCTCGTATGAGAGATTAAAGATCTTAAGATACATATGTCCTGAAAAAAGGTGACTTGTTCTATCTCCAAACAGGCTACCATCCCTATCTCTAAGTCAAAGCATATATTACATAATAACATAACTTAGCTAATTACTATAATCTTTTTAAGATACTAGCATGTCTGCTGCATCATAAAATGTGACAGTATGCCTTACCCTATGATAGTGCAACACACTAACATTAAATTTTATTTTAAATTGAGCAAAACTACTACTGAACCGTGAATGGCAGTAAAGCCATGGATTATAAGAAACCCAAGTGGCTTGCAAAATTTTGTGGTGACACAGAGAGTATTGAAGCCCACTGACAAAAATACGAAGCACCATGTCACCTTTAATATCATAATTCAGAGTCTAGATATGCTAATGGCTTTAAAATGTTTAGTCATGTATGAATTCAGAGATGGCACTGCAAACATCTTGGAGGGAAAAATCAATCATCTTTTTACTCTTGATGTGAGGCTTTATTCAAATTAGGCAAATTGATTGTCTTTGATTTATATCTTTCTTTCAGCTTTTTTTCACCGCTGATATGTATCTAATCTTTTTCTTTTCAGATGATTCATTTAGGATTGTTTTTTTGAAATTTTCATTATGTGTTGGGGGTAAATGTACTCATTTATTATTTAACACTCGTAAAAAGTGCACAATAGCTTGAATGGCTGATTAAATGTATTGAAATATCCTATTATAAATACTCTTTAACAATTTATACTTTGACAACTTCATAATGTTCAGTTTATGGTACCCAATTATGAAATTCATTACTTAATGATCTTTCTCTACAGTATAAGGTTTTCTAAAAATTATATCTTTCATCATCTAAATAATGCAGCCTTTCATGGTTTGGTGCAGTTGGTAGAGTATCTGACTTGGGGATTGGGAGGTCCCAAGATTTATTCTGGCCTGTGCAATTTGGCACACAGAAGAGCATCCAACTTGGGATCAGGTGGTCCTAAAATAAATTCTGCCCTGTGCAGTTTGACACATGGAAGAGCAACCAATTTGGAAGTGGGAGAACTCAGGATTGATTCATGCCTGTGCAATTGGGCACACAGAAGAGCATCTGACTTGGGATCAGGAGTTCCCAAGATCAATTCTGGTCTGTGCAATTTGACACATGGAAGAGCATCTGACTTGGGAGTGGTTCCAGGATTGATATTGACCTATGCAATTTGGCACACAGAAGAGCATCTGAATTGGGATCAGGAGGTTCCAAGATCAATTCTGGCTTGTGCAATTTGACACTTGGAAGAGCATCTGACTTGGGAGTGGTTCCAGGATTGATATTGACCTATGCAATTTGGCACACAGAAGAGCATCTGAATTGGTATCAGGAGGTCCCAAGATCAATTCTGGTCTGTGCAATTTGATACAATGGAAGAGCATCTGACTTGGGAGTGGTTCCAGGATTGATATTGGCCTATGCAATTTGGCACACAGAAGAGCATCTGAATTGGGATCAGGAGGTTCAAAGATCAATTCTGGCTTGTGAAATTTGACACATGGAAGAGCATCCAACTTGGGGAATGAGAGGTCATAGGATTGATTCTGACCTGTGCAATTTAGAGCACAGAAGAGCATCTGACTTGGGATTAAGAGGTCCCAAGATTTATTTTGGCCTGTGCAATTTGACACATGGAAGAGCCACTGGGAAGATTATCCAACTTGGGAGTGGGAAGTCCCAGGAAGATTCTGATGCTCACAGATTTGGTACTCAAACTTCTTATGAACTCCACAGCATTAAAACCATTTTCCTTTATTTATTTAATTTAAATAATACAGAACTTTTTTATTATGATGATAATTTCTCTATTTTTGAATAATATATTCTTTTGATATATGCTTTCAATGTCCAGGTGGGTGGGTAAGCTGTCTAAATTGAATAAATCATTGTTACAAAGTTTTAATATACACTGTTTGCTGCAGTGATTGTTGCCTACAGTGACATCTCCAAATCAACATACGTGTTATGTAGCAACATGGTGTTAAATATTAATCACAAAAATTTAAGGTCCTAGCATGCCTAAATCATGAGTTGTGACACGAATGTGTGCTACTTATCATAACCCATAATAGAACAACCCACTGACATTACATTTTATTCTAAATTGGAAAAATTATTACTAACATGTTTGAAACAATTTTAACTCTGTATGGCAAAGAAGCCATGAGTTTTTCAAGTGGTGTGCAAATTTCATGATATAAAGAATGTATTAAATACTTATAAGAGAAAGTTATGTTTTTGAATTACCTATATAGCTAAAATTAATATAATATACCCTACATGGTTTGGTATAGTTGGCAGAGCATCTGACTTGGATCGATTCTGGTGGTTGAACATCTTATGAATTCCCAAGGAATAAAACCATATTTTTTTATTGCCATGTTTCTTAGCTCATTTATAAGTATGTAATTGACTTTTTAGATACAATTTTGCAGGAGTTTGATGATATAGTTCTAAATTACATTAGAATAGATTGGGTGATATGTTAGAATAGATTGGATTAAGGAGATAGTGAGAAATAAGTCACATGATTGTAACAATAAGTCACATGATTGTAGTACTACCACTTATATTACCCAGAAATCTACACTTAATCTTTGAACAAAGAGATTATAAGTCTGTACAACCTTGTTGACTTTTTTTTTTCATACATCAAAGCATCGGTCGGGAAGTGAACCCACGATAACTGTCTGCAAGCAACTGCTTGCTTGCAAGGCAGCTGCACTAACCTCTCAGCTACCAATGCTTGACAATCTTGTAGACTTTTAATTCACAATAGACAAAATTCTCCAATAGCATGAACATCTTAAACTTTGATTTAAACTTTTACTTACAATAAAGTATTGTAAAATATTTTTGAGAAATTAAAAAACAAATCATGCAAATCGAAAACTGTGTTAATGTGTGCGCACATTCTGATCATTATCATCATAATCATCAACCATTAAGAATCCACTACAGACTGAAGATCTCTCCAAGTTCAATTTTTTTTTTTTGATCTCTAACTTCTCTTCTCCATATTAATCCCACACACTTCCTTATTTCATTCATCCATCTCACATGTGGTTTCTTTCTGGATCTTTTACAATCTTTGCTGATACCTATTTTTATACATAACACACATGTGCACATATAAGTAAATCATATGTTTAGCACTGTACAAATATGTATTAAGATTTAATGGCACAGACCAATATTTGATGTCTCTTCTCCCATCATCAAATATGCTCTGCAAATGGGCTTCTAAACTCAATGAAGAATAGAAACTTACTTGGCCACTGATAAAATGCATTTCATGTTAAGTTCAATGTGACTGAAATAAATTTGCATTGGCATGATGTGAAAGCATTGTGTTCTTCAGTCAGGCAATGGTTTTAGGTATTTTCCTCCTTGCCTAACCTATTACAATGCCTCTATATATAATACTAAGTAGTAACAAGATTATTCTGTTCAAACAGACACAAACTCTCCATACAGTAGTGTCACCCAGTACAAGCCATAGTAATCAATCGTTGCAAGAAGGTTTTAACAGTTTGTGTAAGCATAGGAAATGATTATCATTTGATTATTCAGTTCATACCTGTTCTATATTTAGCCAACTAAATATAACATTGTGTGCATTACCTTATATAATCATACATTCTGATATCTGGATGAATTGGAAAGAAACCTGATCATGAAAATCTGTATGTAATGGTTACAATATCATTGTCTAGTCATGGGTTCATTGATTATACAAATCTATGAATGTAGTAATATATTTAGTCATTATAAAGTTAGGTCATCTTATTTTGTACACATTTATTTTAACTTATTCTGTTTTTTATTATATCTATCTAGATTTTGTAACTTCATTTTTATATTTGCAATTTAGTTAAAATTTTGCATACACATGTACTCCCAATGAGAATATTATTTAAGAGTTTGCAAACAATTTTAGCCAAAATGTAGTAAAAAGTTAAAATTTTTAATTGTATGTGTAATATTTATGCTAGCATTATCTTGCAGCACTTCTTGTAATTTAAAATTGAATGACTTGTTGAAAATGATTAATATTGCCAGTTTAATTTGTTTATATTTCAACATTTTCAAAATATAAACAAATTAAACAGGCAATATTAATCTTCCCAAGCAAACTCAGCCTTCCAAATATTATAAATTAATATCACAACTAACAATAAAATTATTAAAATAGAAATTCTTATTATACTTATAGTAATATAAATGAAAACAAATAAAAATCCATAAACTGGATCAACAAAGCAATAACCAGATATAAAACTGAAAAGTCGAAAATAAAAAATAAACATTTCAATCCTCCATTACAACATTTTCCCATTGTTCCCCTGGTGGCAATTTTTGTTAATAATTCAACATTTTATTTTACTTTTAAAACTTTTATTCAATTTTACGAATGAATAAATTACATTTGATTTATTAGAAATATAAATTTACAAACAAAAAATATTCTAAAAATATAAACTTTCCAAATATAGAAATACAGTGAAATGTATAATGAGATTAATTATGTTTTTCTTAGTGGCTGATTAAATCTGGAACAAATTATTGATAAAACATCATAAAGCTATGAAACTCTGTTCTAAAATTTAAAATTGTATTTGTAATTATTAAAATATCACAAAATTTTCTATATTACATTGCTTGAAAACATATAATGATCTTAGTTTTATTTTTATTATTACCTTAAATTTCTTCTATTTTTTTAAAAATAAATGTACTTTTTTAAAAAATCTAAGTCTTAAACATGGATATATTTCTTTTCTATTAATAATTATATAAACATTTTGTAAAAATAATCATAAATATTTAAATAAACTGTGGAAAATATACATTTTTTATTCATTATTAATAACAAGTGAAAAGGAATTTATAAATTTCTTTATATACCCAACATCAAAAAATCTATGAATCAGCTGTGCACTAGGCTAATGGTGAACAATCTGTGGGTCATGAACCCTCATGGTGTCACAGAAAAATTGTTGGGATGTCATGAAAATTTTGAGAAGCTCTTATGTTAGATAATAAATTTTTAATTGAAAAAATAAAAACTTGAACACTATTAAAAACATATTAAAACTGCTCAACTCATTAATGTGTATCTGACCACTTTTGTTTAAACACTTCCTTCGTTATATTCCAACGCACTTTGTATAAACAGCATATTATAACAGCACTTTGCTTATATTGCTCTCATTTCTCTTGTTCACTCTCAGTGTTTTGTTCTTTATGATCTTAACATTGAAACATGGTACCACATTCTTGAATGTACACATTTTCTGAAACAGACTAAAAAAAGTTGTAATTGCTACGAATCAACAGATCTATTAAGAGTTGAGTATTATTATAAATTTTTTGGTTAATATGCAGTTTTTTCAAAGATCTTACATCAAATCATATGTACTGAAATACAATATAAAGATATATGTATGTGGTAAAATGACTTTTCTTATTACTATCCTTACATTAGGATGGTAACAACATATAATGGGTCGTGTAAAATTTCAGAATGAGTATGAATATCGCAAGTGTAAAAAGGTTGTGCACCACTATTCTAGTTTTTTGTCAGCTCATTTGTAACTTCTTTTTTATTTACATCTTCAACTGTTTTTAAAACTAATAAATCAATATTTTACTTTCAATTTTTACTTTCAAAGGAATGCAAAATTGGGTAAAAAATGCTAAAAAAACTGCAAGAGATTGGTGATGTGATGTAATGTGATGTGATGTAGTTTAGCTTCTTCTTAAATGAAGTCAAGAATCTCTCAGCAATTATACCAAGAAAAACTTCTTAGCTACTTAATTTTACATTCCCCAATCTAATTTTTCCCATATTCTGCTCCATCCCATTTCCACAACATAATCTTTGTCAACTCTACAGCCTTTATATCTAAATCCCCCTTATCTTTTTCCAAACTCAGCATAAAAAGCAACAATCTACTTTCTGTATAATCACTTTTTTCATATTTATTTTTCCATAACTTCATTATATGTGCCCTTTTTGTTTTTAAGCATTTACATTCAATTAAAGGTGAAGCATAGTAGCGCCACCACAGTACTCCACAGTAGCATGCAATTAGGCATCTGTTCAGAGACCTCTTTATTCACTTAAATGTACTAAAAACGTATTATACAACCAAAAATAAGAGATAGGAGCACTCATATTGGGAAATAGTGTAAGAATATTTCTAAACATGAGCACCCTACATTTATTGTATTTGTAGTCTTTTTAGTTGCAAATATAAAAATTACGGTGGAAATTGGAGAATGTTTTTTTTGCTCTTATACAATCATCATCATCATCATCAACAACAATTATCAATCCACTGCAGGATGAAGGTCTCTCCAAGTTCAATCCATCTCCTCCGATCTTTAGCTTCTCTTCTCCACATCACCCCTGCACACTTTCTTATTTCATCCATCTCAGATATGGTCTCTTTCTAGGTCTTTTACAATCTCTTGGAATGCAGTTTAAGATTTCAGTTGTCCATCTATTATCATCTCTTCTAGCAATATGTCCAGCCAACTCCGCTTCAGTCTTTTAATTTTTTCAATGAGGTCAGTAACACCTGTTTGTTCTCTTACCCATATATTGCGTTTTCGATCTCTTCTTGTTACTCCCAACATGCATCTCTCCATACTTCTTTGAGTGGTCTGAAGTCTCTGTATACAGTATATAATAACAAATTATAAACAATTGTAGGGATGGATGTGAATTTACCTCACGAGATAAATTGCAGAATTATGCTCATAATTATTGCGAAAGAAGCAGTTGAATATCTATGATCCAATTTATAATTGGATGGTTATAATTAGCTATGTGAGGGGAAAAAATCACTTAGTTGAAAAAAATTTTAATTACCACAAATGACCACATATTATAATGTCTTTTTACTGTACATAAAAAATGTAAGCATGTACATATATATATATATGCATTTGCAGAATTCTTTTAGATTATTTTTGTTAGCTCGTATAAATTAAAATTCATTAACTGCGAGTAGAATACAAAATTCTATAATGATTTAAATGTTATCTATGCGAATATTACTAAATAATATATTTGCAGTTTCTTCAAAAGCTACCAAGTACTGTAGTTATCGATTTCTAACAGTACGTAGGAAGCTACGTTTGAAGCAATGTATAAATGAATATAATAATCGATTTACTAAGAAATACTATCCATGCTTTATTGACTTTTAGTTTATAAAGGGCAATAAAAAATTATCATATTAATTAATTAATCAGCAAATGAAAATGAGACCAAATCTTTAGTTTTAGCCATTAAAATGGTTTAGCGAATAAAGTAATGGGTAATGTGATTAAAAAACAATCCTATTGAACAGCGCATGGTGCTTGCAATATATATATATAGTATATAAACTTTTAGAATTTAACACATTAAAATCTGATCGTCAAATACGTACAACTCTTTTCAATGATAAATGTGATGCGATATAAATATTTATTTCCTGACATTTTAATTCATCTTCTCGAAAATAAGCATCTCTAAATAGATGGGAGATCAGTATTTTCTCGTGCGGACCAAATGTCCGTTGCGAGATGATTTAACATGATGTTAACTTTTCTCATTAAATATTTACTCGAAGTTGAGTAATAATTATCCATTGTTTTTTTTAAGCACTGTAGCTTAAATTTAATCATATGAATTAAGATTATTTAAAATTTTAAATCCAAATTTCAGAATATGATTTCGATGATTTTGCAATTATTTGAACAAATTGTATAAAAAAATTAAAAGTCAAGTATGAGGTAAATGCTGATAAAAATACAATAAGTTTTTGTATGTGATTTTACTGTCGGAACATCACCACGCTTCTGATCAGCACAGATTACCCAAAACCTTTATTCTTGAGATAGTAATAGGTAGTTACTTTTATTAATCAATAATGGATGACTAGCGAGGTTAATTAATAATTGTTATTACTCATTCATTAGACTAGAGATTATTTATATAATAAATATTTCTGACAGAGGTAAAACTCTCCATGCAGTAGCACCACTAATTGCAAGCCAGAGTAATCAATGGATGCAGGAAGGTTTGTGCATAAAATCCATATCTAGTGCCTACTCATCCAATATCCCCAAACTAGTTTCTAGCTTGTGGCTTTCATCAGTGAGGAGCCTTGGATCTGAGAGCACTGTAGTGCTACTGTATGGATTTTTCCACTGTGAAAAATAGTTTGTGTAAGCATAAAGGATAATGATCATACCAATCTGCTTAATATGATTACGGTAGCAGTGGTTATTAAAGAACCAAAGACACCCAAAAGGTATGGATGCTTCAGATCTATACAACTATACAAGCTAATGACCTTAGCCTGAAACATTATTGTTTTCATTTTAAGCTCAAAGCTTTATATAGTTAGCTAAAAAAGTAAAAGGTGGCTGCTAGAGGGTTGCATTTAAAAGAGATCCTAAGCTCTAGATGCAGTGCTCTCAGATCCAAGGTTCCACACTGATGAAAGCCACAAGCTAGAAACTAGTCTGGGGATATTGGATGAATAGGCACTAGATAGGGATTTTATGCACAAACTTTCTTGCATCCATTGATTACTTTGGTTTGCACTAAGTGTCGCTACTGTTTGGAGAGTTTTGCCTCTGTGAAAAATAACTTGTGTAAGCGTAAAGAATGATTATGTGATGTTTGATGAAATAAAATATTTCTGTATTGTAATTTTCATTCCAGCAGCCCACAAGGTATTAAAAGTGTATAGAAACCAGTCCCTACTTTGCATGAGGTTGGATAGTGATAATTACACTATATAAATATTTATTAACTAGCTAAATTAAGTTTGGGTTAATTAACACGTTTTTTTGTTTAGTTTGTTTATATCTTGAAAAAAAATCCTAACTTCATCAAAACTGGTTGAAAACCTGGCAGATAGATGTATAATGTATTAATCAAAATGTCACCAGGCTCTTAAAAATGCATGAAAGGTTCACCTGTGAAATGTAATTCTGATAATCTATTATAATCATATGACCAATGATATTTAAAAATTTAGAAATAAAGAAATTTATATATATATACATTAAAACAGTGCACTTTACCCAAATTCAGTGAAAATGGCACAAATTATGTGAAAACGTTTATTAAAACTATATATTCAACACTACTGCTTTTTACCTTCTCTCCTACCCAAACTTAAAACAAATATTAAGAGTAATATATGATAGTGCTAGATGGCTCAAATTATAAAGTTAATAAATTATGTTAGATTTTCTTTTGTTTATACATGTACATTTTATTTATTATAGTATGTATTTAGTTTTTGATTATTTTATTCATTCTTTGCACTTATATTCTTGTTAGTTTTTGAATTATTATATATGTTATTTTTTATTATCTTTGTATTTAAATATTATTCTATTTAGTGTATTTATTAGCATATGTATATATATTTTACTATACTGCATATTATGATATAGTCTTTCTGTTTTGCACTCTTTTTTATCATTCTCTCCACCTTTTTATTTCATTTTTTACTTTAATTTTTTTTGTCATTTAGCTTTAGTATAGAGTCCAGTTTTTATGAGCTTCTTTAAGTCATCGATCATTTCTTTGCACAAACTGTCACAATTGCATGTTTGTGCAAGACATTTCTTTTCTTTAAATATGCTACAGCAATTCTGACCCCAATCTTTTCCCCTGTTTAATATATGTGATTTGATATCTTAACATAAACTGAGCACTGATTATGTATATGTGTCAGAGATGATGATCTGGACCAACTGATGGTTCAGCATGAAATACATATATTGGAGATCATATATCTTTATCACATATATGTAGACATGTGTATTAGTTGCATGAGAAAGTGCAGATTGCTTAAAGGAGCTTGAAAGTCTGTGTTCAAATCCCTTATAATTTACATTTAAAACTCTGAGTATATAAATTATACTAGTATTCAATAAAATATTACAGATCCAGCATGTATTCTGCCCATCCCTCTTATATGTATTTAAATGGATAAGGCCCTATACAAAGGGGCCAGTGTGACTTAAAGTCAACATGGGCGTGGCAATAAGATTGGTATCAACAAGGGATTTGGGCATTCCATCGTCAGATTTTCAATGATATGTATGGCTGAAGAGTTGGAGAGTGGAGTGATTGAAAACTGGCCATTAAAGTTTGAAGATTTGCTATCTTAATATAAACTGAGAACTGATTATATATGGGTGTAGGAGTGATGATTTGAATCAACTAATGAGTGCTGTTTTAGCATGAAATACCTTTTAGAGATTATCTTTTTTACATGTGTGTGGTCATGTGTATCAGTTGTGTGTTCAAGTCCCTTATAATTTTTATGTAAGTATATATATTTTTTGTTTGTTTTCTTTTTTCTTCTTCTAAAATTAGAATGTTTTTGAATGGCGAAGTTATATGCATATATATAATAAAATAGAAATTAAGGAGATAATTTTTATAAATAGAATATCTATAATTAATCGACAATCTGCTAATGTTAAAATTTGGGAATCATGGGATATGACTTGTTGACGTTTACTTTAGCTGTATTTGAATTGAAATGGTAGTTAAAAAAGGCTAAGTGATTAACTGAAAGTACTTATGTGGATTATAGTACTTTTTATAATATATTATTACCATTATGTTCATTGTTATTTTTTATTATAATATTTATTACATAACGGGACATTTTATTTGCATATATATATATTGTACATATATGTATGTTCTCATGTCCCACACATATATATTATTTAATTGAGAAAAAAAAATTTCTTATATATATATAAATTTATGTGTACGTATATTATATGTGTAATATATAGTTGATAAATTAATAAGTGGTGAATGAATATAATGTTGTAAGAAATGATATTTTAATATGTTATTTTTCTTATTAAATAATTAATATATTCAGTTATTTAGTTTTATTTCTGTAAAATAAAACATTCAGAAAGTGTAAAATAAGGCGATCAGATTAGTAGATTAGGAGATTTAAAAAATGCACACGTGCAAAAAAGTGTGAAAGAATGAAAATGTCTGTATAAAAACAAAAATGCTTTTAAACCTATTGCTAGTGACTATAGATTGCCAGCTTTATTGTTTGTGTTATCTGTGTCTAAGATTATTTTTATAAAGGGGGTGCATTGATGTAATAAAAGGTGGTTATTAATTTTCTTGTAAAATTGCGACAGACCATCAAACTTGAGAAGCTTTGACTTTTTGTTTCAAGATAAGAGATTTGCAGGTGGTCAGTTTCTTTGACCAAAGATTGGCAATATAAATGAATGAAATAATATTGAAAAATCACTCAGTCAGTATTATTAATCAGAGATGTAATGACTCAGTTTTTACCTTATTATTAAACAGAAATGTTTAAAGATCACTCAGTCATTATTATTAAAAAGAGATGTAACGATCAGTTTTTTTTTTAATGTTGGAAAAAGAAAGTGAGCAATTTGATTTTTTTTTCACTCTTTGAAAATTGAAAAAAGGAAGGGGATGACTCTTGTTTTAAAGCCAGTATAGACAAAGATGTGCATCTATATAAGTAATTCCTAGCACGATTAAGAAAAGAAGAAAGAATGGAACAAAATTTAATTACTTGGAAGAAATTATTAACAATTATATAAAAATGATATTAATATATCTTGCTGTGCATAATACCATAAATTTGCATTGCTAAAACCATTTTTTCTGCTTCCTGGATTAATACAGAATGGGTTAAAATCACTAATCTACTGTGGACTCATATACCAATCAAATAATAACCAACAAAATGGTAGAGTTTGAAGCCAACCACACAATCTATATGAAATGCTTCTTTTCTGGCTCCTGGTCTATTCTAGGCTCATTATCTTTGGATGGATGGAGAAGGGGAAAGAAGAGGAAAAGAAAATGTATAAAAGCCATATATAGCCAAATTTGAAGCTATGAATCAAATTTTTGTTAAAGTTTTCCTTAGTCATCTAAAGTGTCTAAAATGATTTTTTTAAATGGGAGAGACAAGAAAATTCACCAGTTCATACCTATCTAAAAGTATTTATAATAACTCTTCTTGAAATGGTAGAATGAAGCCAATCAATGAATTCAGCATTATCAAAAGTATCAACAATAAATAATTTTAAAATTGAAGAAATAAGCAGGTCAATTAATTCATGTTTATCTTAAAGTATCTGCAAGAACTTTCTTTTTTAAATGGAGCAAAGACAAACAGTCTGAAAATTCAAACTCAGGACATTTATAAGAAGTGAAAGTGATTGGGTAACTATGAACTTTCGTTAACAGATCTTTTATTATTTCTTATTAAAAGTAAACCTTAATTTATTGTTCAAGGCATTATTTTTTTCTTTTGATACAGAAACATTAAGGGCTTGTTTATCTATAGTTATTCTCAATATCAAATACAGTTTAAATCTTTAAACTTAAATGTTCATTATTTTTTTTATTATATTGTAATATTGAAATGTTTTTTTTTAATTGTTCTTCAGTTGTTATGATAATGAGCAACCTATAAATATATGCATTTATAATGTTTTTTTATTATTTTATCTTGTTGCATATTAAAATTGATATAATGTATTTTATTTTCTTTTGCTAAAAGGTTGTACGAATATTTTTTATATATATGTCATTTATGTATTAATCTCTAATATAGGGGTATACATTTTAAACATATATGTTAACATTACCGAATGTGTGTGAATGTGTAATTGCTTATACAAACACGTCAAAAGAATAGGTCATACCTAGTTAGTTTAAATATAGTAAATTATAAAGCAGGAATCACATTTGAATGGAAGTGAAATAAAACACACAAGTTACATATGAAATTTATTTTTATAATATAATAAGTTAGGAAAGTCTTAAGTAAGCATTCCATGAAATATATATATTTTTTAAATGTCATTTTAAGCCAGCTTATTTTAAAATATCCAAAATGACAAACTTATATATTAAGTTTATTTGGTTGTGCTTATATAAATTTTTTTTTGTATTAGTTTTGTATTGAATTAATGTAATAATAAGCCATTTATCTAATTATTAATTTGATTTTAAAGAAAGGAAAGAAGAATAGTATTAATAAAATATAATTATATATCTTAATTGATTTCCGAGTTCTTATTAAAAATATTGTTGTATTTTTTTTGTCTTAATTCTATTGTTTAAATGATCATCATCATCATCGCTCACAGATATTAAGAATCATTATTCGTAAATATTGAGCAATCACTTGCTAATATTAAGCGCTCGCAAAATGTTAAGTAAACTAGAATGTTGATTTACATTTAGGTATTTAAGGGTTAAGCTTGATAATAACCAAGTTTTAATAATTATAGGCGTATAAAGAAAGCTAAAATTATGTTGTGTCCATGAATTATGATCATCCTCATCAAAGATGGATATCGTATTATTGATTAAAATATTTCAAATAATACTATACAAGAGTTATGATTGCCATCATCATCATTAATAAATTATATAATCATTAAATCTAATGTTTAGCATAATTAATATATGTAGTAAATAAAGATTTATAGAAAGATGAATATCATGCATAGAGATTCATGATGATCATTCATCATCACTAGTATTATTAAATCCTGGTTTTAACTATAAAAGTATTTTAGTAAATAACTATAAACTTATTTAAAGGCTAGTAAATGTAATATTTAAATCTCAGTTTGAAATAGGATAATTTTTATTAAATGCATATGAGTTTATAAAGATTAATTTATTGTTGTGAGTTTATTAATAAGCTATGGCTAGTATCATCATCACTATTATTATCATTATTATTATGATATCACTATTATTATCATTCATCATTATTATCATCATCATTATCACCTTTATATTGTGATAAATAATCTAGTTAAATGGCCATCAATATTAATAATGGTTTTCACGATGCTTGTTTAGAAGCCATTAATAAGATGATACTTGTCTGTTCATCAATATACATAAAATGAGCTAGCAATGTCTATAAGAGTCTTTGATCTATAATATAAATTTTGGTAATATTGGGATCTTGTAATTTTATCGATATAGATAAAATGTAAGAATGTCATTTTTTCATTAGTCATCCAAGTCATGTGTGATAAAAATGTACCTAATGAGTTTGAACTCAGTACACTCTAAACAGATATTTATCTAGATTTAAAACAATCTAGTGGCGCTCGTGGGAAAACACATATACTTAGCTAAACTGAATAAAGAGTGATATAATCCCTTTCCAACTTCATAATATTAACTTTATATAATATATATTTTATAAGTTGTCATGAATAGCACCAGTGTGTGCATGTGACCATGAATGGTCTTATATGGTTGGAAAGAAGAATAGGAAGGATTCTTTGTTAAAAGAACCTAGTATGGGAGATAAGCATAATGCACTCCAGGAATCTCAAAGTGGGTAATTTTATTCAGTTGCTATATTTAATATTCTTTTATTTGATGACAATGGCCAGTATATTTTATTGTTCAAATGACATCCCCAATATTTAGATATTATTAAATCTTTAATGATGATAGTTTTAATTGTCATTGTTGTTATTTTATATGGAGAAATGAGATAACTTATTTATTTCATTACTAATGTGATAGAATTAATGTTTAGGATAGTTGCAAACGGGCTATAATGTTATATTTAATTAATTATAAACAGACATCCAGATAGAGCATGGTATGCATATATTCTTATTTATATGTTAGCATCATCCTTATTTAATTATAAATTGTATTTTGGCTAACACAGGGAATTCATTTCTCATTTAGTTTACTTGGTTACAAATGATGAACCGCTGCAGCATATCATTATCCTGTTTAGTGTTTGGTTATTGAATTATGGCAACTATCATTTCATCACTCATCTATTTATCTAAACTGTGACAATGTTTACTTACTGTTACAAATAACAGATTAGATAAACATATATGTTAATAATGGATCATTTTCTATCAATTTATTATTATTTCTGTTACAAATGTCTTCTTTCCGTTACAATATATATATATATATAATCATTAAATAGCTTAGACATCTGAAATCTAGTCGATCTAAATATCATCCATCTTCAGTTATCATGAATGATATTTTTATAGCTTTCCAAGAATAAATATAAATTTATGAATTATTTAGTGAATATAAAAGTCAGGTTTTTAAGAGAACACAGTCACACTATTAATAGTTCCTGGTAGTCACATTTTCACACCAAACAATATGATTCATAGAGTAATGATCAGATTTCTCAGATGAAAGAAAGATCATTGCAATTGTTTAATCCAAACTCATTACATGGTTCACTTGCGATGTCCATATTTCACAACCATGTTAATAACAGCAGCAATTACACAAAATGTATGAAGAAGACGCCAAGAATTTGTTATTAAACCACCAAACATCACATGATCACTATTTTTTATGCTAGCACATAACTGTTATTAGAACAGGAAAAACTCTCCATACAGTAGTGCCACTCAGTGCCAACCAGAGTAATCAATGGATGCCAGAAGACTTGTGCATAAAATCCCTATCTAGTGCCTACTCATCCAATATCCCCAGACTAGTTTCTGGGTTGTGGCCATAAAGGTGGCTGCTGGAGGGTTACATTAGATCCTAAGATCTAGGTGCAGTGCTCTCAGCTCCAAGGCTCCTCACTGACGAAGGCCGCACACCGGAAACTAGTCTGGGGATATTGGATGAGTAGGCACTAGATGGGGATTTTATGCACAAGCCTTCTGGCATTCATTGATCACTCTGGTTGGCACTGAGTGGCACTACTATATGGAGAGTTTGCCTGTTTTAATAAGAATTTATGTTTAACTGTGTTTGGGTAGTCAATGAAAAACGAAGAACCTTTCAGTTAATGGCATTTTTTTTTTCAATCATGAATACGTATATATAGAATCACATACACACGTATACTGATGTCAAATATTTTAATTCTTTTCTATGATCATTTTTAAAAGAAATTAAACTATTTGAAATCATTATTATATATAGTATATGTTTAATATGTAGCGACTCTTCTTCCTGCAATCGGTTATGCAAATTAAGGGCGTAACCAGATTGAAAGAAAATAATCATGATTTCATTGCTAGATTTTGTAAAAAATGTACATATTTATTCTTGGTATGTGACAGATGACGATATAATATAACTACCTCATTTTTTAATATTAATTAAACACAAAAGATTGTACTAATTTAACGTTTTCATTTTATATATTTCAAATTTAGTTCATTAAGGCAATTGTTAAAAGTCTGTAATATATACTACATATAAAAAAAATACTGTTAAGGCAACGAGAAAATTCATAATAAATATTAATAACTGTTAATATTCTAGAAATTAATTAGTAAAAAGATTATTTATGATATATTTTCAATTGTGGTAAAGATTTAATGTAATTAAAGATTAAATTATCTTAGATTTTGTAGAATTCCGATTATGTTATATATATAATCAAACGCACTCATTAATATTATTTTTAAATAAAGATTTTTTCACTATTATTTCCTTCTCATCATCATCATTTTCAGATACTATCAATCCACTGTAGGATTCAGTTTTGCTGATCTCTAGCCTATTTTCTCTACATTATATCAGCAAACTTCCTTATTCCACCCACCCATCTTGTGTGTGGTCTCTTTCTAGGTCTTTTACAATCTCTTGGGATACAGTTTAAGATTTCAACTGTCTAGCTATTATCATCTCTTCTAGAAATATGTCCATCCCAACTCCAAATTATATCAGTATACTTTCTTATTTCATTCATCCATATCATATATCTCTTTAAACCACTAAACATCACATGATCACCATTTCTTATGCTTGCTCAAGCTGTTAAAACGGAAAAAACTCTCCACACAGTAGTTCCACTCAGTGCAAGTCATTGTCATTAATAGATGCAAGAAGGTTTGAGCATAAAATCCCTATATGCCTACTCATCCAATATCCCCAGATTACGGTGGCTTGCACTGCTTGGCACTACTATATGGCAAGTTTTTCCTGTTTTAATAGCTTGAACAAGCATAAGAAATGGTGATTATGTGATGTTTAGTGCTTTAATACCAATCCTGCCTAATAGGATAGTGGTGGATATGGTTATTAAAAAGCCAGACACCAAAATGTATGGATACTGACCTGAGTTCAGACTTATATGACTATATAAGCTAAAGAGCTTGGATTGAAAATATTATGTTTCCATTTTAGACTCATAGTTTTGTAGTTAAGTAGAGATAAAAGATAGCTGCTGGAGGGTTGCATTAGATCCTAAGATCTAGGTGTAGTGCTCTCAGATACAAAGCCCTCAAATGCAAGGCCCTCACTGATGAAAGCCACAAGCTAGAAACTAGTCTGGGGATATTGGATGAGTAGGCACTAGATAGGGATTTTATGCACAAACCTTCTTGCATCCATTGACTACTCTGGTTTGCACTGAGTGGCACTACTATATGGAGAGTTTTTCCTGTCATATATATCTCTTTCTAGGTCTTTTACAATCTCTTGGGATCCAGTTTAAGATTTTAACCATCTATTCTAGAAATATATTGCCCAGCTCCAACTCTTAATTTTCTCTCAATATTGTTGATGATATCAATTTATTCTCTCATCTATGTATTTTGCTTTTGATCTCTTCTAGTTACTCCTAATATATATTTTTCCATACTCCATTGAATGATCTGAAGTTTCTATATTGCTCTTCTGAAGTATCAAAATATCGGATTCATAAACAAAAACTGGTAAAATGTATTTATTAAAACTTTCATTGTTAAACACTGTGCATATTTCCTTTTAATATTAAATAATTTCTGTCAAAAAGCATCATCCAAGTTTATGATTAATTTCATCCACTGTGTTTCATTTTTATTAATAATCAAACTAAGATATTTATAATTTTTAATCCATCATTTTCAATATTTTTTTTTATTTTTTTTGAGAAAATCCATTGAACATTATTTTTAATTTTCCTGAAGGTTTGTGATGATGGTGTTCTAGTTGCATTTATATATTGGATTATTTCCATCATCTACTATTGAATGTCTTTAGAAAAATTTAACTTTATTTAAATTTTCCAATTACACTCAGTTGTTAGTACTAGCACAGAGGTTATTATATGCACAATGTTTCAAGAGGTATTATTCTCCTCTCTTCTTCAGGTGTTGTTGGGCTGACTAGTGACAGTAATAGTATGGGAATCGAACCTCGACCCTTTAGATTCTTGAATATTGAATTTTAAAATAATGCTCTAACCAACTGAGCCATCCTACCAGAGATTTAAAAATAGTCGTAAATATAAAATGTAATTATTAAATAAAAAATAAGTGATTTTAAACATTTTTACATATAAATTAATATTTTTCTTTGGTTAAACAGTATACTGGAATTTCAAATATTTTATAATAGATTTAACTTGTATGAATAATAAAATTAAAATGTATACTTCATAAAAAAAAAGAACAATATATAGTTACTAATGAGACTTTTGTTGCTGAATTTCTTGAGAAAGTTTGTTAAAGTTCGTTAAATATGGCGTTACTTTTATTTTCAAACGATGGCAGTCTCACACCATTCAGGTGACTTCTTAGTTTAGTTTTAATAAAATTCATGTTCGAAAATGTCTGTTCACAAAAATATATTGATCAAAAAATCGACAGAAGTTCAAATGCATAATTTTAATTGAATATAAGTATTAGCAAGCAAACTATTTGATCGAGCCTTTTAAGATTTCTACCTCAGACCATTTATGATGTGCAGCAAAAATAGATTTCTGTCTCTCTAAATTTGCTAATTCACTTTTAAGATTTACAAATTTTGAATTCCACATTTCCTTACTTTTTAAATTTGCTAGTTCTGGTTAAAAAACTGCTTGACCAATATCACTAAAAGTTGAAAAATTCAGATCGGTAGAAGTAATTCCGAGTGGTCTCAATAAAAACGATAAGGTTGGCTTTTCTTCTCTAAACTCTTTAAATCTCTCACCAAATTCCGATTACATATTTAAACTATTTGCATGAAATACATTAAATCTATTGAAATATGATCCTGTTAATATTTCTTCAACAAAGTAAAATGCAGATGTACCTTTCTAAGTCTGCTGTAAGCAAACAATTTTTGTTCAAAAGCAAGTACTTCCAGAAACAAAATAGCTGTATTTCCCTTCCCTTGCAGTTTCTTGTTTAATGGGTTTAAATCTGAGGTCATATCTACCATAAAATAAAATTTTTCTAACTAATTGTGATTATTGAGCTCAATGTATTCAAGATCTTTTCGGTTTTAAAATAATCTTATTTCTTCAATGCAAGCAGCTATTTGCATTAATACTGCTCCTCTGGAAAGCCATCTTACTTTATTGTGTAAAAGAAGATTAGAATACTGGCTATTGATTTTGTTAAGAAGTTCACAAAATTGCCACTGATATCATGGTCTTGCCATTATTTTGTTCACAATTTGTACGACCATGTCCATAACTAATGTTACTTCCTTTGGAAAGGTTTGTGAACAAAGTGCCCTTTGATGAATTATGCAGTGAAAAGAAAAGACATCATGCAAAATTTGTTTTTAAAACATAGAATCTTTCTTTTCACCTTTCATATTTCGTGCTCCATTAGTTGCAAGTGATACTATTTTATTAGTATCAATATTTTTACTTTTCAAACAATTGGTGACAGCAGATATTATATACTCACCTCGAGTTTGTCCTGTAAATAGCAGTATATCAAATAACTCTTTCTGAGGACCATCAGAGTTAACATATCTACAAATAAGAACAACCTGTGCAATATCATTTATATCGCAAGATTCTTCACAGGCAATAGAAAATCATGGTGCTGAATTTAAACCCATAACCTGCTGACTAGTTACATTTCCTGCCATACAAATAGTTCTGTCTTTTAGAGTCTTAGCGAACAAAGGCATGTCTTTCATTTTAACAATTATTTATTTTATTTTTAAAATTGCAAAAAAGATATTTGGACATTTTAATAAAACAATGTTTCACAAAATCACCACCTGTAAATGGATTTCTCCATTTCTCTATTTCTAGAGTGCCAATAAAACTAATAGTAGTTTTATTATTATTTGATTTGATCCATTTTGAAAATGTACCTTTACTTAAGTTCATTTTACATTGAAGTTTTTCTAGTGCCTTTCTTCTTTCTTTTCCCTCTCAATAAGTGTTTGCAAATGTTTCATGTTTATTTTTAAATGTCTTTGTACATTAGTTTTTATGTTATTAGAAAACTTTTCTTGACATATTAACACACTGGGAATCCTGTTAAATTTGCAACAACTGCACAGGTTCAGTCCATTCACTTCTAAATTATCGATGATCTTGCTTTCTTTTTCCAGCCATATTAAATATTACCCTCAACACTAGAAGAAGCTTTTATTTAATATTTTTCTTTTGCACACTATAATAATTAATGAACTAAACATGAGAAAATAAAAACTGTATAAAACTACAATATGCCAAGATGATATGATTGCGCGTTGCCATTTTTAATTTAAACCAGGCAGGAGAAAACTACATTGGAGTATTTGTGATGGTTTGTGTCTTTTATTTAAAATTTGCCTTACAGTCACAAGATGTCTCGACATGTTATATTTTTAGATGAAACCATGAGAGTCATGGATGAAACTGCCCAAAGATGCTCACAAATAATGTGCCAATATGACACTACCCCTTACACACCATCTTCTAAAGTGCTAAATTCTGCCTTTGCTACGTTAATTTGATGAGTTTTTCTCAAGGCAATATATTCAACTATTATTATTAAGTTTTGTTTTTACCCCAGTAGTAAAGCCATTAGTGAAATTGTAAAGTCTTTAAAAAAATATTGGTGAAGTTTACAATTTTTTCTTCCAATGCATAAGCTTGTGGTTAAGACCTGTAGAGGTCCCTACCTTCGCATTTTCAACTGCACATGCTTTAGGTTTATTGCCTTAGTAAATATTACTTATTCTTTTATTTAAATTGAAAATTTTATTTTGTTATATTATTTACTAACTTTTAAAAAGAGCCACAGTTATGTATTAAAAGACACCGCACGCAGTTACGGAGCTGCAGGTTGCCAACCCCTGCTCTAAGACTAATCAAAATTTATTTACCCTTAGTAATAGAAAATATAGGGGATTTGAACTCAGACTTTCAAGCAACCTTCAACTATCCACACTATCTCATACTACTGATACACATGACCACACACATGTAGAAAAGATAAATAATCACCAATATCCATATTTCATGCTGAACCAGCACTCATCAGTTGGTCCAGATTATCATCTCCCACATATATATATATAACCAGTGCTCAGTTTATATTATATATATATATATATATATATATATATAACCAGTGCTCAGTTTATATTAAGATAGCAAATCTTTATACTTTAATGGACAGGCTTCAATCTACTCCAACCGTCAACTCTTCAGCCACATATGGGCATAACAAGAATATTGGTATCAGCATGACATTTGGACAATTTATCATCAGATTTTTAATGGTATGGTACGAAATATGTATATTGGAGATTATTGATCTTTTTCACTTGTATGTGTTCATATGTATTGGCTGTATAAAATGGAGTGGATAGATGTAGGGAGCTTGAAAGTCTGAGTTCAAGTCCTAATATATATATAGTTGGTATATAGTTGACTTTCTCTTTAGAAGATCTATTTGAAATAGACGAAAACACGGATGTGAGGAATTTTAGTATAAATTTGCTTTTTATCTAGTATTTAATGCTATATGATTTTCAATTTTATTTATTATTACTAATGTAGTGTTAGGCATATGCCATTGAAATGTATGCATAAATACTTCTGAAATAATTATTCTTAATATACCTTTCTGGCTGAATCAGCACTCTTAAATTGGCTCATGACATAACCTCTTACATATGTCTTCATCGTTTGTTCAGCAATTATCAACATCAAATTTGCTACAATTTGGATCACAAGCAATCAAACATTTGACTCCATCCACTTCATCATTAATGTATTTTTATAAAAAGGGTGAGTATAAATATGATTGCAAGAAATCATATGTACGAAATTAAGACCTGGACTACTGAAAAGTGCTGGTTCAACCAGAAATACATTTTGGAAATTATTTGCTCTTTTGAGACGTCTTTATTTATGTGTTTTAAGCAGTTGAAAGTGAAGATTTTAAAATATTAAAAAAAAAAAACATAAAAAAAAAAAGAAACAGCTACAACTTTCTCCATACAATAGCACCACCTAGTGCAAACTATAATAATCAATGAATACTAGAAGATTTGTGCATCAAAATTTTTATCTAGTACCTACCTACTTATCCAATTTTCCCAGAATAGATCCTTGGAGTATACACGTCTTCTAGCATCCATTGATCACTATGGGTTGCATTAGGTAGCATTATTGTATGGAGAAAATTGCTGCTGTTTTAACTGATTGAGCAAACATAAAAAATAGTGATCATGTGATGTTGTAGTAGTAGTAAAGATGGATGGAGTAGGATTAAGACTACTATATGGTAGTATTTAGTAAAAATAAGATATATAGTATTCTTTAATCAAGTTTGTATTTTTATCTGAGATATAAATATTGTGATAATTTCTGGCCTAATAAAGGATTGGCAATACTCATTAACATATTTATCTAAAATGGACGCAATTCAAAAAATGTGGCACTAATAGACTCAATTGTAGTAATATATATTTATGTGTGTGTGTTAAAACGTATATCGTTCATTGCTGTTTATGTATTTTAATATCTGCAGGAAAGTTCGGAATCAAATAGAATGGACGCAGGGGTCCCACTGTAATGAAATTTTAATTAAGATTGTTAGGGTTAGAAGAGCGATTGCACGCACTGTAAATTATTAATAATGTAGCAAAAATATTCTTTTAAAAATGTCATTGATAAGTGGGTGGGGTAGAAAGAATTAATTAAAAAAAATAGTTTTTTTTTTTCTTGATAATTGTTGATTTTTATATATAATGATTATTAATTAAAATGAAGTGCGTCTTTTAGGATTCATTTTGTCACGATTTAGATGGAGGAGAATGTTTTCCAACCTCAAACTTGTGTCCTCAAAAACTCTAGCGCAGCAGTAATTGATAAAATTAATGCAGGTGGCAAAAGGTTCTCCCTCTAATTGATTTGCTCTATAAGAATACTTGAAGACACAGGTGCAAAGAGGCAACAGCTTCTTCTTTGACTTAAATCAAACAAAGAAAAATAAATACTCGAGATAAAATATATGTTTATTTCTAAGTAGCTCTGTGGTAATTTGTAGGCAATTCTTACTTCTGTGCATACATTTCTTATTTATTTTCTCTCCCCAACTAGAAATCTAGCTAAACTAACCCTGTGAAATGCTTTATTGGATCTATTTAAATATACTGATTTCTATTTTCTAGTTATCTTTCATTTTGAAATTAAAAAAAAAATTGTTATAGATAAAAATAAGGAAAAGAGTAAGCGTGTAAATGATTTGAGTTAAATCATCACTGTATAGCGCAGTGGGTAGTTCGTCCGACTTAGCATGGGGAGGTTCCAAGATCTATTGGAATTTCTTACGAATTCCCCAGCAATAAAATCATATGCAGGAAGGAGCTGGCGGGAGGTATTGTATAATGGGAATAAATTTTCCTAAAAATTCAGAAAATCTTTCGGGAGTACTAAAAATATTTTTAAAATGCATAGAGTTAAAAAATAAAGCAAAATTTTATTTCAAAAAGAAATACGTTGAAATTTCATAAAAGAAATGAAATGTACAAGTATATAATATATGACATTTAAAATATACCGCTGAAATATTATGCAAATTTTTTTAAGGTAAGGATCTAACTGTCCGGCAAACAAATCTTTGCAAAAAAATAATATATCTAACCAGCAATCAACCTTTTATAATTTAGGTAATCACGTATTTACCTTGCTATGACGTCATGATGGTCAACATTGTTTGAATTTTATAATTGAGCATGTAGTTGAGCATGTAGTGGCCTGACCATTGAAGGCCCCCCATTTCAGTCAAAAAATGAGACACATTGTAAACATAAAATTCAGCGCATAGAGACAATGTTGACAGTCATGACGTCATAGCAAGGTATATACTGCTACAAAAAAATAAAAGCATTGTTTGGTTTTAAAATATATAAACAGAATTAATATATGAAATACATAAAGATTTTTAAGATATATATATTTTGTCACAGTACAGGAATAATACCTGTAAATGGAAATAGTTATACAAATGGAGACAAATTCTAGTTTAGATCATCCTATTCTAAAGGGAACTATAATAGTATTCTAAATAGGAAAGTAGAAAATCAACTTAATATGAGATTTGAAAATCAAAATGTTTAAAACTAATTACGTAGTTAAAGGTTACCTAAAATATCTCAACTGTTTATACATTTACCCAAGAAAAATTAACTGGGAGTGTATTAATAATTTTTATTAGTTATTCATTCATTAGACCAGAGATTATCCATTTAATGAATAATATTTCTGTAGTGTAATTTTCACTACAGCTCTCTTGTGTAAGATAGGGACTGGTTTCTATCAACTTTTAACACCTTGTGGAGCATGTAATCCTAAACATATGGCCAAAGTCATGAAAAAGATGCATGATTCCAAGATGCACATTTTGTGCAGATATGCACCCTGGGGATCATACATCTTTTTCATAAGTCATTGATCATATGTTTATGATTACATCATGCACAAAGTGCTAAAAGCAGATAGAAAACAATCCCCACCTTGTGTGAGAGTAGTGAAGTGAAAATTACACTACAGAAATGTTATTATATTAACTGAGTTTTTACTTAAAAAGAAAACAGCTATTTCTTCTACTTAAACAAGTTGTAGTCTACATAAAAGATGACATTGACTTTTAGAGTATTTATTTGAAACTATTGAAAGATCCATTCGAATTCTTATCAGAACATCATTATATTTACAGACAATTAAAAAAATGAATAAATAAAATAAATAAATTAATTAAAAGCACTCTTTGGTCTCTGATGTTTAGTTCAGGAGTAGAATGACAAATTCAAGAGTCAAAGGTTTCTGGGTAAATCTCAGACTAAACATCACATGACCACCATTTCCTATGCTTACACAAGCTGTTAAAACAGTAGCAAAGTCATTATATGATAATACCACCATAGCTTTAGAGTTAACTAAAAGGGTAAAATGTGGCTTCTAGAGAGTTGCATTAGATCCTAAGATCTACATGCAGTGCTCTCAATTCCAAAGCTCCTTACTGGCAAAAACCACAATCTAGAAACTAATCTGGGAATATTGGATGAGTAGGCACTAAATAGTGATTCTATGCACAAACCTTCTTGCATCTAGTAATTACTATTGCATGCACTAGGTGGCACTATTGTATGGAGAGTTTGCTACTGTGATAAATCTCAGCTAAGTAAAAAAATCCTCACTTTAGTTAACTGAATAAAATTATTGTATTTCAACCTGTCAGTTGAGTACTTTCATGTCATATGACATCCTCATCACCTAAAAATGATGATTTATTTAATATTCCTAATACTTTAGCAACCCAAGCATATGCAAATTTGTTCAAGTGTAATACTAAACAGATAAGTACAGTGTTTTTTATATATTCATCTATAGTACAACAGTGTGTTTTAAAATTTTTTATTTTTTTTTTAAATCCTTTTTTTAACAAATGCTGGAATGCTAAATGATATCAAATATATTTTCTTAATATAAAACTGATGGCTCCTGTAATCAAGGATTTTTTGGCTCCTGTAATCAAGGATTAGTTGATCTTTTGAAATTTATGGTTACTGATATGTACAGAAACCAGATTGATTTAAATCAGTTGTTCACTCATTACATTATTTTAGAAATAATACACAAAGAAAGTTTTTAACTTAATAAGTCTATTTACTCTGAATATATATTTAAAAAATCAAGTCATATATCACATGACTTAATTTAAATAGCTTGTATTACAAATGTAATATAATGAGCATGTTTTCTAAAAGCTCTAAACAAGCTCTTCCAATAAATGTCACAAGAGAAAGCATTTAAAATCTCTATCTAGAATTATCCCTATCCCAAACCAGTTTTGGGCTATTGACTCTCATCAGTGAGGCACTAGGATATTCAGACACTAGATCTAAAATACCAACTCATGCCCAGCATTTGTTTAAAGCTTAACTATTAGCACATCCATTATATTACATTTGTAATACAAGCTTATTAAGTAAAGTCACATGATATATGACTTGGATTTTTATTATTATTACAGCTTTGCTTTAGAAGTTTTGGCAATGTTATATTGCTAACACTCTTAATATATGGAGTAACTGAAAATTATTCAGACCCATATAGCTATTTAAGTTAGATCACTGGATTTTCAGACATACAGGTGTCTGAAAATTTTAGATTTTCTACTTAACAGTTAAGTATTAGATAAAAGCTGGACTTTAGTTGGTATTTTAGATCTAGTGTCTAAATATCTTAGTACGTCACTGACAAAAGCCAATAGCTCAAAACTGGTTTGGGGATAATTCTAGATAGAGATTTTAAATGCTTTCTCTTGCAGCATTTATTGGAAGAGCTTGTTTAGAGCTAGTAGCATGCTCATTATATTACTCTGAATATATAATATTAGTGAATTGTTAGTATTTCTACTAGTGGCTTCTGATTGAATTCCATAAATTAAATCAATCTCAATCATGCATGCACTGTTTTTTATAGCATTGAATATAATGCTGCATTTTGTTACAATTTTCGCATTATTCTGTTAATTCTTCTCCATGAACTTTTCATTATAATGTTCTCTTCAGCATTTTGCATTGCTTGCAGAATTTATTATGCAAGCATAATCTGCTCACACACACATCAAGCACTGTACTGCTCTCTCACATTTCTACTTAGTCAGTTTTGTTTTATCTGACATAAGATTGCAAATGAGCATACCTAGGTTATTTTTATATTTGCATAATTTTAATATTATGCATATCTTTTTTCTAAAGTAAATCTTCAATGTCTTTTATATTGACTAATTTTATATATATACTCATATGTAACTTTATTTTTTAATACATTAGAGTTATGCAGTTTTTTAATCAAATATAAGTTACCTTTTTTTAATAGACCCATGTTTACCTATTTATAAACTGGAGATAATTATACAATATTGAAATTTAGTTCAACATTTATTAATCACACCAAAATGCCACCATGTACATTAAAATAAATCAATTTTTTTTTGAAAAGTGTTAATTAGATTTTTGAAATTATACCAATGTAGAAACTTTCTCAAAATTAGGATAATAAGAGAAAGTGAAGAATCATAAATATTAAAACATTAAGCATCACATGATCACCATCTCTTATACTAACACATAATTGTTTATAAACAATTATGTGCTAGTATAAGAGATGGTGATCATGTGATGCTTAATGGTTTAATACCAATCCTGCCTAATAGGATAGTGGTGACTATGGTTGTTAAAGAGCCAAAGACACCGAAATGTATGGGTGCTGAACTGAGTTCAGACCCATATGACTATATAAGCTATTGAGCTTAGATTGAAACTATTTTTGTGTTTTCAATTTCATTCTCATAGTTTTATAGTTAAGTAGAGATCAAAGGTGGTTGCTGGAGGGTTGCATTAGGTCCTAAGAGCTAGGTGTAGTACTCTCAGGTCCAAAGCTCCTCATTGATGAAGGCCACAAGCCAGGAACTAGTCTAGGGATATTGGATGAGTAGGCATTAGATAGGGATTTTATGCACAAGCCTTCTGGCATCCATTGATTACTCTGGTTGGCACAGGGTGGCACTACTGTATGGAGAGTTTTGCCTTGTTTATAATCATAAATATTAATTAAGGTATTCATTCCTTAGAGAATTTTTGATGTTTGGTTTTATAATATTAATAGCTATAAATGATAATTCCATTAAATGTGCAGAACTAAACTAAGACATTTTATGTACAATTTTTATAACAATTGGATATTTATTTTTGATGTACATCTAAATGCATTTTTATGAATATATGCCTTATTAGCAACAAATATGATCTGAAATCTGATTTGAATTTTTTGCTACTGTTATCTGTTTGAAGAAACATGGGGGGAGGGGAGATAATATTAAACTTTATAAAATAAAGTATGGAATGGTATATGTTTTATTGCTCAATGGTTTATTGTTTGGGACTTCATAAGAAGTTTGAACCCAGAAGTGATACAGCTGGGCTCTAATCTATGGTCACTGAGCTGCAGAATTGACCACCCTGTCACTGTACCAAGTCTTCCAGGATAATAATAAATTGTCTTTATGTTGTATGAATGAGAAGGAAAAATATCTACAAAAAAAAAACACACATTATAATTGATGAGTTAAGTATTTCTACTATAAGCCAATCATCTTTTTTTTCTAATCACACTTTCTAATATTATACCATTTGTAATTACCATAAAATTATATTAGAAAGAATCATGAAAAATAACAGAAAGATATAGGACCCCTATATTTTTTTTATAGGCACTATTTTAGGTATAGCTTTCATTATCAAATAGATTCTTTAATTTTTCATAATACTTAAAAAGCCAATCAAATAATTTAAAAATGTGTAGTCTTTGGATTCATTTGGATTAGTATCCTCCTGTGGCATACCCTATCTATTTTAATTTAGCATGACTTTTATTACATAATCTGTGAGATCAGCAACTGTTTAATATAATTACTATCAGAAAAAACAGACAAAATTCTCCATACAGTAGTACCACTCAGTGCAAGCTAGATAATCAATGAATGCCAGAAGGCTTGTGCATAAAATCTCTATCTAGTTCATACTCATCCAATATCCCCAGACTAGTTTCTAGCTTGCAACTTTCATCAGTGAGGGGCATTGGATCTGAGAACACTGCACCTAGATCCACAAGCTAGTGACAAGCTAGAAACTAGTCTAGGGATATTAGATGAGTAGGCACTAGATAGGGATTTTATGCACAAGCCTTCTGGCATCCAATGATTAATTTAGCTTGCACTGAGTGGCACTACTATATGGAGAGTTTTGCCTGTTTTAATAACAGTTATGAGCAAGCACAAGAAATGGTGGCCATGTGATGTTTAGTGGTTTAATACTACTGTAAAACATACTGGTTTAACAAAACTTCACATGATCACGATTATTTATGCTTACACAAGCTATTTTTACACAGGCAAAACTCTCCATACAGTAATGCCACTCAGTGCAAGCCAGAAAAATCTTAGATCCAGGGCTCCTCATTGATGAAAGCCATAAGCTAGAAATGAGTCTGGGGATATTGGATGAGTAGGCACTAGATAGGGATTTTATGCACAAACCTTCATACATCTATTGATTACTCTGGCTTGTACTGAGTGGCACTACTCTATGGAGAGTTTTGCCTCTGTTTATCAAAACTTACTGATATTTCTAATAATTAAATAAACTTTTTACAAAGTTGGAAAGACAGAATAGACTACCCTGATGAAGATCAACTATCATGATGAAAGTCAAATGATATGCTTTGGCATATTACACTTTTATACTATTTGTGTACCTATTAGTGAAAAGAGGATTTACTATACATATTATGAAACAACTTAATGCAAACATATTCTAGTAATTTAAATACTGTCCAGAGATTTGAATAGAAAATTAAATAATACTGGTTTTCATTAGGCAATGAGGTATAGTGGCTCATCTGTCTGCCATGCCAATGTCTTGGAATTAAATCTAGTCTGGGTGAAGTTCAAAAACAGAATTAGGATTTTTTTTTCAGGTGAATGGAACATATGCAACTCATTTTAGCAGGAACCAATAGCAGTCAATAACTGGAAGATGAAAGCCTTATGTTAATATAACTTTGTCAGATAAATTTTATTTCCATGACTACAAAAATATAATTATCATGGAATGCAGCCTTCATTATTATTAGGGAGAGAAGTTATATTTTTGCAGATGCTAAATCCATGGTTATTGACATCAAGTGGGGGCATAAGTTTTCCTCATTTGAAACTTATAGCAGGGGTTGATCGGCATTGGCATCTAAGATATACTGTCTATTGAATTTGCAAAAAATAGATATAATACCAAAAATTATGCACTTTTGCGCTTGTTAGAGAAGCTATATTTATTAATATTTATTTACGCTTAGCACTTTCAAAACTCCATGGCTTCATATTCATAGCTGAGTGCAGTTGATAGTAATGAGGAGAAGTATTCTAATTTATGCTAATTGGTTAGATGCTGTGTTTTAGTATTTTTATTTTGTTTTAGCTTTGTTTGGATTAGTTTGCCCATCTTTTTGAAATGGTGAAACAGGTGTCTTTTGTATTGATAGATTGAGTGTCATTATTTATGAAATATGCTTCTTTTATTTGCTTAGTAGTAAAAAATTTATTTTAATAGAGTAATATGATTTAAATTAAAGAGTCTTTAGTCAAAACTAAAAAAACATATTAATTAAAAAATAGTTGGTACTGATTTAGTATGCACTCATGGCCATTTTGAATTCTAAGAACTGCCCAAAACCCTCGCTGACACATCCAAGCAATAAATGAAATAAACATTACTATAAATAAACAAGAAATATTAAAATTTATAATTTTAATACATTTTATAATATGGCAGTCATTATTTTTGACTCATAGCATGATGTTTACTAACAACATTTCTTTGACTTACTTAGAAAGTCCATAATTTTATTCTTCACCTTATTACCCTTTCTGAATCTAATATATGCAGTATTTTATGCAATGAAATGTTTTCTAAGTATATAAAATTTAACAAAATTAATAAACTATCTTTTAGAATACAAGCATAATTTAATATACTTCAAGTTTAGATAAATAAGCATTTATTTTTATATGATGCTATGCATACAATTGTATACATTCAAAGATCAGCCTTCTGTGAGTGTTAAATAATAAATGAAAACTTCACTCTACAATACAAGATATAGTATTTATGCATGTGCATGTGTCTTCTGCGAGTATTAAATAATAAATGAATACTTCACTCTACAATACAAGATATAGTATTTATGCAGGAATAAAAGGATTATTCCTGCATAAATATACTATATCTTGTATTGTAGAGTGAAGTATTCATTTATTATTTAACACTCGCAGAAGACGCATGCACAATTAGCTTGAAAGGCTGTTCTTTGAATGTATTCAAGTTTAGATGTAATTGTAAGGGATTTGGACCCAGATTTTCAAGCTCTTTCAGATATCCACTCTATCTCATACAATCAATACACATGATCACACACATGTGAAAAGGATAAATGATCTCCAATATATCTTTCCCATCCCTCTGCTGTGTATTTTAAATGGACAAGATCCTGTACATGAGGTGTCAGAGTGACTTAAGGTCAACAAGAGCATGACAATAATATTGGCATTAACAAGGGGTTTGAGTATTCCATCATCAGATTTTCAATGGTATGGATGGCTAAAGAGTTGGAGGATGGAGTAGATTGAATCCTGTCCATTAAAGTTTGAAGATTTGCTATCTTAATATAAACTAAGCACTGATTATATATATATATGTGTGTGTGTGTGTGAAATGTTCTGGACCAACTGATGAGTGCTGGTTCAGCATGAAGTACCTAAACTGGAGTTCATTTATCTTTTTTACAGGTGTGTGGTCAGGTGTATCAGTTATATGAGTTAGAATGGATAGCTGAAAATAGTTTGAAAATCTGGGTTCAAATCCCCTGCAATTAAACTATCTCTTGTAAGTGATAAAATGAAAGTTATTGATTTACCATTGCTTTATTGTGTCAGAAAGCCAAAGTTTGAAACATTTAATTGAGAATCTGAAATGGTTAATGGTCAGGATGGAAGATTTTATAATTCTGAGGTTGATACACATTTAAAAATATCAAACACCATTGCACTGATAATGAGACTGATTATGTTTTATAGGCAATAAAGGTTAGTAGAAAAAAAGGTGCTCAGAACATACTTAATTGCAATGAAAGTTGGATATTTTGCTATTCATTTTATTTTAAAAAATAAAGTTACAGTACAATAAGTTTGTTATTATTTTTATCCTTTGAGAAAATCTAAATGAGTGAACACACACACAGTAAATATATATGCAAATATGCTCTCTCTACTTATTATTTTTTTAACTTTGTTTATAATAGTCTTAATTTATATATGCATACTATACACATAAAAAGTATGTGTTATAAATATATGTTAGTGGGTGTGTTGAAAATTCCTGTTCATATGCAGTTAATATGTATTCTATTGTAATTGAAGCTATATATATGAGTGATGTTTGGAACTAAATATAACAGATATGGTTTCACTATATCTGAAATTCTAAATTAAAATCAATGTTATAGCACTTTCCACTAATATCTTCTTACTTACAAAATCAAGCTTTTATGAATATGGATCCACCATACACCCTATGTCAAAAATTGTGGAAATTGTGAAACATTTTTATTGGAATGTCCCCTTTTCCAAATATCGTTAATACTGATATGACTCACTCATATGCATAGACAATAAATATACTGCTATATTGATACCATATGCCTCTTCCCCCATCTCTGTCAGTGTTTTTACATTCTAGTTCATAAGTTATTAACCAATCTTCACTCCTCATCTCAGATGTACAAAACAGTCTTGACAAATTAGATGATATTAAAATAGACCCAATACAGACATTACTTCGTATTTTCATGACTACTTGGAGAATGGACTCATTCATAATACCATAATTATATGAGTATTTTTTTATTATTATTATAATTTACTAAAGATCTCTTAATATTTAAAATGTAACTACGTAAATAGATTGATCAAATAAACATTACTTTAAAATTTTAACGTCACACGTAAGTAATGCTGGATAGTATAAATAATAATAACTTGGGTTCAATTTAAGCAATATTATTATTAATTACAACATTTAGAATTCATGTAAAAATGTTTAAAATAATTTCAACTGCTTTTTATATCATTCCAATTGTAAATAATCTACGTCAAAAGGCTTTAGCAAAAAATAAAAAATGAATGTAAAAAATAAGCCTGTTTGTATTTTTTAAAACGATAATTCATTATTGTATATAATTGTTTGACATTTAAAATCTATATATTATAATCATTTGATTGATTGACTTTGTAATAATGTCTAATAAAATTTGTATATAATAATTTTTCATTTGCCAAAACATTGCTCAACTTTATTTTATTTGGATGATGTATGGAGGGAAAGCAGTTTTTACAGAGCAAAATCCTTCCCAAGCAGATAAATCAGCCGCTAGACTGTGAGGGTTTAATACTTTCCTCTTTTGTTTTATTCGCTCTATTTACTAACTAGATTGGATATGGACCAGGCCTATATAGATATTAAGCCTATTTACAGTTTGAAAAAATTTCAAATTTCACCCAGCCTGTATTCAAATCCTTGGTCATAAGCAGGTGAACATACTAGGAACTATACTTTGAGATCTTTCTCCTATAAATGCCTATATCAGTAAATTTAATGGTCTTTATGCACTGATAAAAACGTTTTATTATTTAATGATATAACTCAAAGCAATCAAGTTTATTATTAAGTGTAATAATGTGTTTTTAACATCTTTAATTATACAATTTGTATTTAAAAGTAGACTTCAAATTGAAATCTGAATATTAATGATCCAACTTTAAGAATCAAATTCATTGCTGAACAAACATTTCATGCCAAGTTTACTTATCTATCTTTCTGTGTTTATTGTTTTCATTTATTACGTAAGTAATATTTACTAAGGCTGTAACCTCAAGAATGTGCATGTAAAAATGTGATAATAGGGACCTCTACAGGTCTTAACCACAAGCTTACGTTTTGGAAAAAAGATTGTCTAAATAATAATTGATAATTATAATGATAGTTTTTTAAAGTATTTTTAATACTTTCTATTGTTTTAATTAATTGGCTTTTTCGATGTAAAGTTTGTGAGATGTTACAGTGACTTTCTTTCAAAATATTGGCAGCAATATTGGGACAGAAAATTTAACATACACATTAATATATAATATTTCTGTAGTGTAATTTTCACTATACCATTCTCATGCAAGATAGGGGCTGATGTAATACCTTGTGGAGGTGGATAATCATAAACATATGATCAAAGATTGTATTTATATATTGGACTATTTTCATCATCTAATATTAAGTATTTTAGAAAAAGTTAACTTTATTTAAATTTCTAAGTTAACAACTACTAGTAATGGCACACAGGTTAATATATGCACAATCTTTTGAGAGGAATTATTCTTCTCTTTTCTTCAGGTGTTGCTGGCCTCACTAGTCACAGCATGGGAATTGAATCTGGACCCTTAGATTCTTGAATATTAAAGTTTAAGGTAATGCTCTAACCACCAAAGAAATGAGAAAAAGATATATCATTCCCATAATGTGCACATCATGCTGAACCAGCACTCATCAGTGGGCTAAGATCACAATCTCTTACACTCATCTTGATCATTGTTCAGTATATATAGATGGGGCATTACTATAGTTTAATTGATGTGTCAAACTTACTGCCCTCACAACTTTGACATAAGGTACCAAAAGCAGATAGAAACCAGTCCCTATTTTGCATGTGATTGGTGTAATAAAATTACACCTCAGAAATATAATTCATAAATACAATTTATCCAAACCGCTTCAAACACTTTTTAGAAAAACTCTTTATTTGTACATACACCTTACGTTTTGACTGACCTACAGTCTTTTCAGAGCAAAATAAACTTGCTCTGAAGAAGACTGACTGCAGGTCAGTCGAAACGTAAGGTGTATGTACAAATAAAGAGTTTTGCTAAAAAGTGCTTGAAGCGGTTTGGATAAATTGTATTTATAGGATATTATGGCAAACATAAAGAAAAGTGTGATTTTGGTAATATTTATTAAATATAATTCATTATGTGGATAACACTAGTCTAATGAATGTCTCATAAAAATTGTTAACATACTTCCATCAAGTGATTTGTGTCAAAATGATGAGGGCAGTAAACTTGACACATCATTTACACTGGTAGTTATCTATCTATATATACTGAACAATGACTAAAAATAGGCATAAGATATTGTAATTTGGAGCAACTGATGAATGCTGGTTTAGCATTAAATGTGCATCTTGGGGATCATACAGACTTTTCACATATATTTGGCCATATGTTTATGATTATACTCTTCCACAAGGTATTAAAAGTGGATAGAAGCCCATCCCTACCTTGCATAAGAGTGGAGTAATGAAAATTACACTATAGAAATATTATTCATTATGTGAATAACACTTTATCTAATGAATAATTAATAAAAAATATTGCATGTTAATGCATTGTGATGGGATAAAGGATCAGGGTGATTATCTCTGGGATGATGGAGAATAAATATCAACCCCAATTAATTAAAATATGAAATATAAAAAAAAATAATAATGTTATTTTAAAAATGTTAAAGTAATGTTTAACAATTCAAAATATAAGAAATAAATAATTTTATATATTACAGAGGGCATGAGATTATGAAATCTTTGTGAGGGATCAGCCAGCTACTCCATGTAATTCCTTAGAGCAACTATAACATAATTATAACTTCAACCAGCATCTATCAATAAGTAAAAATCAGTCTAAGTAATGCTCAAAAGAAACCATTCATCATCATGAATGATCAATAACAAAAATATAAACAGTCTATCTTGTGACTGGCTTGGAAATGGGTATTCTGTAGACCAGGCTAACTATTGAGCCTTTGACAGATTGGGACAATTATCTAAACATTAATTTGGAGGCACCAACTCTGTGCTATCCATCATAATGCATAATAATCAAAACAATAATGATCAGATATTAAAAACATGCTGATAATCATCAATGCTCTGGCTATTTAGTACCATTAATGTACTGGCCAACTATAAACTTAACTTTTAATAAGACTAAACAAAAATTAAATGGGCTTTAAAGAGTATTCTCTTTTGCGACAACCAGGTTGATGATTTATCACCTTTGGATGCTCCTTAAGCACTAAATACAGCCCCATTTATAGATTCAGCCTGTGCTCGAATCTAGCTCAGAGAACATAAACTCTAGTATTGTGTTTGACAAAGAGATGATAGAAACATGTTCTAAAAATATTTAGAATCACTGGAATAATTTTTAACAACTGAATATAAGTTTATTAACAATAAAAAAAATGATATCAAGAAGCGTTCTGATTTTGACTAACATACAATTAAAACAAATTATTACATTGCTATTTACATATATATGATTAATACAAAACTCAAATTATTACATAGTCGTTTACACATACATGCGCACAGATGCCCGATTTATAATATACAATTAATATATTTCAATTGATATTCAATAATAACAAAAAATGATTAAATTTTACATATATGTCCTATTTGACAAGCATTAACATATATAAGCACACAGACATATGGTGTGGCATGATAATTTCTGAACATCTTTGAATCATTATATAAAATATATAAATGATTAAAATACATTTTAATGATACAGATATCTATTAACATATGTGTTTACATAGAAATGTATGTGCACACTATTGTTTATACCACATATTCAATTTGACACAATAATAAAAGTTATTAAAATATATTTTCACAATTAATTACATTTGGAAATCATATAATTGCATTCATTATTTTGAAGTAAATTCCACTCTTTATCGATTAGTTTCTTAAAAGAAATAAATACTATCATAAAGTCAATTTTTGTTTGACAGGTACATGTTGATTAATTATCAATGTCTTTCAATTTAAATTATAGAATCGTCTACACTTGGGTCTCATTTTACACGATAGATAGGTTCCTCAGAAAACACGCACAAATGAAATCGTGCAAAAATAGACGTAACTTACCTTGAAAAAGGGGGGATATGGACTGTGATTTTTCAAAACTCACGTAAAAGCAAAGCACCAACGTAAAATTTACTTTAAAATTCGTGCAAAAAAAAAAAAAATAAGGAAATAAAATATGACTAATAAAAAATTTCAAATTTGAAAAAAATTGATACAAGACAAACTTTTTTTAACTATAATATTTAATTTTATTCAAAACAATATATTTTTATGCATAATTTACAGTAATTTATATTTTTTTATACACGTTTTAATTATTATTGCTATTTTCCGGTAAACAAGTTCATTTGCAAACTGATAAAAAAATCTGATTCTTCACAAGATGAAATACAACTAGCGCCAATGTCACTCTCATGTTGTGTTAATTAATGGTTTTCTGATGACAACGTAATTAGTAATTAATCTAGCAACTAAAAATTAAATTCTTATTTTTGTCTTTAATTTTCAATTTTAATTGTGCCCACTGCTATTACGTTCTTTTTTAAAAAGCAAAAACAGAATGTGATTTAAAATGCAAAATTAACACGCAAAATGTTTGAACAAATTTACATTATAATCTTGTAAAATTTAATGTGTGTATACATAAAATGTGGAAATCATGATTTTAATTTCATTATTGCATAAAATCTTACTATTATAAAGCACTGAAAATATTGAAATTACTAAGTTGAAAGTCGAATTCCAATAATATGCTATTACTTTCAATATAACGTAAGTGCGCAAAATTTATTATTTAAAGTAATAGCGCAATATCGGAGTTCGGCTTCCGGTGAAACACGAATCGTATAACTTCAAAATCGTGTTAAATAAGTCCGCGTAAAAAGAGACACAGATGTATTAATCCTTTACTTTTTTATTTGTTTATATATATTTTTTATTTTTAGTGCAAGCAAAAATTATTTGCTGGTATTTTTAAAATGTCATTTTTTAAGGGAACTACTAAAAACAATTTCTTTAGTAATGTATATAAAGTAGTTTTCTACAATTAAAAATATAAATTTCAAAATGTCTTTTTGTTTTCTCAATAAATGATTTAAAATAATCGTTATAGATTATATATGTCACTTTTAGAATGCCATTTTTAATCTATAACATCACTCAACATCAGCTGTATATACGTTTATCTGTGCTTTTTCACATATAGATACATCAGTACATGTATAATTATTTCTTCAGCAACTGACAGGGTTCTCTTGGGCATGCTGATACCCTGGATAGTCATCATCAGACAAAGAATCAGGTTTGTTGGCTTTGATACTTCAGGTCAGCCAGCTGTCTTGTCTACATTTAAGGCTAATTGATCCATTAGAAATTGATCCAGATTTCAGGTGAATCAAAACTTCATAGTAAACTATAGGGCAGCTGCTAGACCTATCCTTTCATAGATCTCCATGGAAGCTCTTTTTGCATAAGTCTTCAGCTCTGCAGCTAGATTTACTGTTGCCATTTTCTGCTACAGTTACCAACAAACTGCAGCTAACTCTTCACAAAATATTTTAGCCACACTTTGCAGCTAGTCATTAGCTAACTGCTTCACCAAAATAATGAAATATATGGAAGAGTTTTACAAAAAATTATACATAGTATAGTAACAAGAATAAAAAACAAAATTCTTCTACATTTATTACATCTTCTGAATGACCAAGTATTTTAAATGAAAGGACAAGACATGCAATTAAATCTATGAAAAGAGAAAAGCTCCAGGAAATGATGGAAATATTATTGAATATTTTAAAAGTAGGTCAAGAAATAGAAAAATTTTCATCTAGTTATATACCAAATGACTAAATGATAAAGATGTACTAGATGATTGGAAGAAGGCAGTAGACATAAACATATTAAACCACTAAATATCACATGATTCATATTTCTTATGCTTGCTCATAACTGTTATTAACTGTTGTTAATCATAAAAATAGTGATCATGTGATATTTAGTGGTTTAATACCAATTCTGCTAATAGGACAGTGGTGGCTATGGTTATTAAAGAACTAAAAACACCAAAATGTATGGGTACTGAACTGAGTTCAGACCTACATGACTATATAAGGTAATGAGCTTCAGTTGAAAATATTGTTTTCAAATTTTATTCTCATAGTTTTGTAGTTAAGCAGAGATAAAAGGTGACTGCTGGAGGGTTGCATTAGATTCTAAGATCTAGGTGCAGTACTCTCAGATTCAAGGGTCCTCACTGATGAAAGCCACAAGCTAGAAACTAGTCTTGAAATATTGAATGAGTAGGCACTAGATAGGGATTTTATGCACAAGCCTTCTGGCATCCACTGATTACTTTGGCTTGCACTGAGTGGCACTACTGTATGGAGAGTTTTGCCATAAAGATATTAAAGATGGGTAATAAACAAGATATTAGAAATTGCACACTGATCAGTCTTCTAACTATTTTATGCAAAAACTTCTATCAAGATAATTGTAACTTTTCAGTAATGGATGTTGGATTCTAACTAATCAAAACCAAGCTGAACTTAAGGTTGGATTTATTACATGAATCACAATGAAGTGTTCAGAGAAGTTGTAGAAATTTAATTAATTAATTTAACATTATCATTATGCTTTGGTTTTATTGATTATAAAAAGGCATTTGATTCTTTAAATATTTTCATGATGATTAATGTTTTGGATCATCAATATATAGATCAGAATATGGTCATATTACATAGAGGCCAAACTCTCCATGCAGTAGCTCCACTCAGTGCAAGCCAGAGTAATCGATGGATGTCAGAAGGTTTGTGCATAAAATCCCTATCTAGTGCCTACTCGTCCAATATCCCCAGACTAGTTTCTAGCCTGTGGCTTTCATCAGTGAGGAATCTTGGAATTGAGAGCACCACACCTAGATCTTAGGAGTAAGCATAAAGAATGGTGATCATGTGATATTTATATGATCATATTCTGGGAATATCTGTCAAAAGCCTTCATGACCAGATTATATTCTATATCTCCAAACTTTTTTTTACATATGTCACAGCATCGGCCGGGAGGCGAACCCGCAACAACGGTCTGCAACCAACTGCTTGCTTGCAAGGCAATTGCGCTGACCTCGCGGCTAACAACGCTTGACATCTCCAAACTTTTTACACCAGTTTTATAAAAAAATATTTTGTGATTAAAATGGGAAGTTAAGGGAGTAAAAGAAATGGAGATTATTTAAGTCATCTAGATTTTGCAGATGATGTGGTTGTTTATTCAGAATTTCAGGAAATGATGCAAGATCTATCACAGGAACATAAATAAGTAGGACTAAAGATAAATGCTTAAAAGACTAAAATAATGTTCAATGGATTTTCTTGGAAGAATAAAAGGTTGAAAAATACCTTAGATTATCAATGCAGATGGTAATATAATGGTTGAAATTAATCTTAGAATTGAATTTAAATGGAATGATTTTGATAGAAATAACTTGAAAGGAAATATGCCTGTGGGTTTGAAAGGAAGAATTTTAATAGATACCTTTAACCAGTGCTTACTTAGAGATTTGAGGCATAGACATTTAACAGAAGAGCAATACTGAACCGTCAGATCATTCAATGCAGGATAAAACGATATATGTTGGGAGTAACAAGAGCAGATCAACAATTTAATATATAAATAAAAGAACAAACAGGTGTTACTGACATCATTGAAATAATTAAGAGACTGAAGTGGAATTGGGCTGAACATATTGCTCGATGAGATGATAATAGATCAACAGTTACAATTTTAACTTGAATCTTAAGAGATTGTAAAAAACTTAGAAAGAGATGAAATAAAATAAGAAAATTTTCTGGAATATTATAAAGGAGAGAGACTAGGGTTCAAAGAAATAGGATTAAATTTGGAGAAACCTTAATCCTGTAGTGGATCAATAATCGTTAAAATAATGAGAATGATGATGATGATGATCATGTGCATGTGAAAAGTAATAATAAACACAGGGAGGGAGCAAATAAATCAATTCATGTGTTTGGAAAAAAGGTTAAATCAAAATGTGTAAATTAATAAGTCTAATATATTAAGACCCTTTTATTTTTTGTCATAGTTCTTTGGCCCTACTTAATTTGTGATTCTGATTTTTAATCTATGAAATAGCAACAAAAAAGTCGACCTTAACAAAAAATTAATTGCTAAATCATGCAGAATATTAAGAAAATAAATGGAGGGTGATAGAAGATTTCCGACTAAAGAGATATTCACGTTAAGTAATAAATAAATAAATAAAAACCTAAAATAGTAAATAAATGTTTACTTTGGATTGCTATGACATTAAAGTTAATAGTTACAATATTAATATTTTACAATTACATTCTGAGGAGGACTATTAATCAGTCGAAAACTGGTAAGAAACAACATTAGCATTATGAAAAAGTAAGATGTATATTGAAAAGTACAATTTTTTATTACAGCAGAAACAATGCAAAGGGAGTAAATATCTAATACTATTATTAAATACCAAAACTCAAACAAAATATCTATTAGAGGTAAATGAGAAAATTGGCTTAACCTCAGGGATTGTCAATTAGTAGTAGTTGATCATTTCTCGGCAATATCGAAGGTTAAAGTTTATCTCAGTTTATATGGATATAAACTCATTTCTATTCTTTATTATTATAACAATCCATGGAAATATTTAATTCAGTATATATATATATCCTCCATACAATTTCATTGGGCAATTAAAGTATAATTATGTAAATGCATGTTTGTATCTGAAATTAGCATAGTATTGGCAAATAGTAATAGCTTTTCTGTGTTTATTGTTTTTATTTTTTTTATCATGCAAATTGTTAAAAAAGATCAAGCTATGTTTGCTCTAAATTTGCATTTGATCTCCATTTGATACAGTAATCCATTTCTCAACAGTATACTTATGATTTATCACCCACAGTCATAAGCATTGTATGGATACTTAAAAAAACAAATATATCAAACTAGTCCAACAATCTGATTCTACCATCTACTACTTATTATACACTGTTTATAGAAATTGCATAGGAATAGGATAGTATAAAATGCACTAAATACCATTGAAATACAGGTATACTTTATATCCCCAAAGTTTAGATGTAATTATAGGGGATTTGAACCCAGACATTCAAGATCCTTCAGCTATCCCATCTATTTCATACTAATACAAATGACAATGCACAAGTGAAAAAGATAAATGATCTCCAATATATGTATTTCATGCTGAACCAGCACTGAGTGGGAGATGATGATCTAGACCAAATGATGTGTGCTGGTTCAGCATGAAATATGTATTTTGGAAATCACTTTAAGGTTTTCACATATGTGCACTCATGTGTATCAGTTGTATGAGATAGATTCGATAGCCAAATAGAGTTTGAAAGTCTGGGTTCAAATCCCCTATAATTAAATACTATTGGATAGCCAAATAGAGCTTGAAAGTCTGGGTTCAAACCTCCTACAATTAAATACTATTGAGTAACAGCACTACTAATTTTTATTATTAAATATTTCAATCTACCAGGACTTTTAATGTTGATGCTTTGTACAAATGACCATTTGTAACTTCTGGATTAGTCTTTTTAAAAAAAGGAATAAAAAAATAATTTAAATGTTCCATTCTGCTCAGTTGAGATAGAAGTGTAGTGTAGTATCTCTACTCCATAATGAGATACTAAACACCACTTTATCTCAGAAACAATTAATTACATGACTACATTAACAAAATTATGTCATAATCATATTATCCAACATAAATCATAATAGACGATTGTTGCTGACATTAAACTAGATATTCACAGAGAGATTGTGAGAATTGATTCATTGAATTAAAAAAATGTCACATTTATTAAAGAGAGAGATGAAACATTAGGAGAATTACGTTAGAATAAATTTTATTGCTCATTACACTAAATGAGCGGGAGGGGGTGTATATAGAAAAGAATAAAAGGGCAATATTGAAGGTAGAGATGAAAAGAAAGAGAGGTCTGAATAAAATAAAAGACAATGTGTGTGAAGACAAAATGCTAAAGGATGTGAGGATATGTTTTTTTTTTTTACAGGGAATATCTGGAAATAGTTATAAGAAAGAATATTTAAAAGAAGGGCCAAGAACGTTAATATAAAACTTGGTCTTATAAATACAGAAGAAGGTAAAAATATAAATAAGTGAAAAGAATTGGATGAGGTCTTTATAGAAGTAAAACTAAATTTGATAGCAATGGTAGAGACACATTTGAGAAATGAAGATAAACCACATCTACAGAAATGTGAATTAAAGGGCTAAATAATTGGTATGAGAATAAAAAAAGTGGAAGTATAAAACTTTTTGTTAAGGAAGATATCTTAGAAAAAAATTGTAAAGAACATATATGGGTTATAGTGAAATTGGTTAAAGAGAAATGAATGTGTAGTATAGTATATTTAGCTACTAGAAGTGGAGAAGTTGTAAAAGAGGTGAAAATATTTGGGTATTTTATGTATAAGGATTTATGTGTAAGGATATAAATGGGTTTTTAAAAAAACAATTTAAAAATATTGCCCCTTCCCCATATGTCAAAGCATTGGCAGGGAAGTGAACCCGCGACAACTGTCAAGGCAGCTGCACTGACCTCTCGGCTACCAACTAAATATTGCTTTTAGTGTTATGAATGGTATGGTATGAATGGTAATATTAATCAAATTGATGATATAAGGGAACATGCATTGAAAATTGAGAATTTGAATAAATTATAGAATGTGATGAATATAATAAAAAAAATGTAAATAAATGTCTATTTATAAAAAGATAAAATGGGGGGGGGGTGGAAATTATAAAGAAAAGATGAAAGTCATGTAGAGATTATATAGAATCTTTTTAAAGAAATGAATAGGGAAGCAGAAAGTAAAGTAAAACTTAAGAAAGCTGGTTATTTAAAAAAAAAAAGAAGAAGCTAAAAACGAATTAAGATATGAACGGAATGAAATTTAATAAGAAGTTTAGGTAACAGTGTGGGAAGAAAGAGTTATAAAATCTTTTGTATATATACATAAAGAAGAGAATTAAGATAAAAAAAGATATATTGTTAAATGCAAAGAGAAGAAAGTGTGAAGATATAAAAAAAACTTGAAGAAATATTTGTAATAAAAACTTTGAATGGAGGTGATTTTCCAAATGAATATGTTAAATAGAATAATTTATGAGAAGATGGATAATGTGGGCAGAATTGAGCAGAGCACAATATAAATTTAAAATAGGTAAACAAAAGTGATATGCCATCCAAAAAATTAATAGATATGGAAAGATATGCACGGCTTAGTTTAAGAGAAAGTTCTAATAAAATTATAGTTGATAATAAATTTCAAATTAATTATATATAAAAAGAGGATTTTATATTAAAGCAGGCTAAACTCTTCATACAGTAGTGTCACTCAGTGCAAGCCAGAGTAATCAATGGATGCCAGAAGGCTTGTACATAAAATTCCTATCTAGTGCCTACTCATCCAATATCCCCAGACTAGTTTCTAGGTGGTGGCTTTCATCAGTGAGGAGCATTGGATCCACTCAATACAAACCAGAGCGATTAATGGATGCAGGAAGCTATGTGCATAAAATCCCTATCTAATGCCTACTCATCCAATATCACCAGACTGGTTTCTAGCTTGTGGCCTTCGTCAGTGAGGAGCATTGAATCTCAGAGCACTACTAGTCTGGGGATATTGGATGAGTAGGCATTAGATAGGGATTTTATGCATAAGCCTTTTGGAATTCATTGATTACTCTGGCTTTCATTGAGTGGCACTATTGTAGAGAATTTTGCCTGTTTTAATAACAGTTATGAGCAAGCATAAGAAATGGTAATCATGTGATGTTTAGGATTTTATATTACTAACTAGCTATAGATCAGTAATAACAATTTCCATAGCTAATAATAATAGGATGTAAACAAAGAAATGTAATAATTAAAGAAATGTGTTATTGGTGACATGTCTCTGCAATCAATTATTATTGACACCCTCAGGCTAAACTACTTGATCTAGTAACCAAAATAGCAATGTGTATTGAGTTTATTAGAATTAAAAGGAGATCCCTCTTTGATTCAAATTCAGATATTTATATGAGCACTTAAAAAATCACACCCTCTTTGACATTCTGTAAATTATCATTTCATCTTCCCCTGAAAGCTACATATATTAAATAATTTCACAGATTAATTATGATATAGTCTAAGAAATGTGTGATGATGTTTTCATGCAATACTATAAAAATATGTTAGCAAAGTTTGTTGCTAGGATAATTTTTATAAATACCAAATGAGGGATATAAAAGAGTAGAACTTACATATGAAATTGGAGTGAAACAAGAGTGCCCATTAATGCTTTATTATATATTTTGTTTCTAAGAGAATTGAGTATTGACATAGAGAAGTTAAGGATAGAGGTGGAAATTTCTATAGTAGGAATCAGAAGGATATATGATGTAGTGGCTCTCTTTTTGATCAAAGATATGACATTTTTTGCAAACAGTATAAAAGATATGGGATTGTCATTAGAAAAAATGGACAAAAACAGGAAGAAATATGAATATTAAAATTATTAAAGAAATATCCAAGATTCTAGTATTTAATGGAAAAGATAAATCTGAATGATGGAAAATGAAATATTTGCTTTGAAGAAATAGTTGAATGTAGATAAATGAAATAGGATTGTGTAAGAATCTGACGTGTTTTTAATACCATGAATGTTAGATGTATGGAATTATTTGGAGGGAAACAATGATACCTATTTTAATATTTGGAAATGTTCCTAGCATTGACCAGAATACAGTGACATTTTTAGTTAGTGTACAAAAAATAGTAAGAAGATATAAATGATGGTGCAATTGAATAGATTTCCTATTAATAATAAAAATTAGAATTTAAAGTGTTTAGAAGAGTAGAGTTTATTATTTTTGTATCTTCTCCTATACTTTTTGCATTTTTCTTCATATATTCATATATATTATTTTTCTATAAATCTCATGTACACTATAATTCCTCCTTTATTATAACTAATAATAAATATAGAGGATTTGAACTCAGATTTTCAAGCCCCTTCACTATCCACTCTATCTCATACTACTGATACATATGATCACATACATGCAGAAAAGATAAATAATCACCAATATATGTATTTCATGCTAAAACATCACTCATCAGTTGGTCCAGAGTACCATCTCCCAAATATATATATATATATATATATATATATATATATATACAATATTATATATATATATATATATATATATATATATAATCAGTGTTCAATTTATATTAAGATAGCAAATACTTACACTTGAATGGACAGGCTTCAACCCAAGCCAACGTCCAACTCTTCAGCCATCCATACCACTGAAACTCTGATGATAGAATCCCCAAATCCCATGCTAATGCCAATATTGTTGTCATGCCCATGTTGACCTCAAGTCACTCTGACACCTCATGTATAGGACAGTATCCATTTAAAAACATAAAAGAGGGATTTGCAGAATGCAGAGTATTTTTATATGTATATAAAATAATGGTTATATAATATGTTTAAGTGATGTAGCTCTGATAAAGACTGCAGGACAGTCGAAACTGTTAGAAAAATAAAGGAGAAATTATATAAAAATTGCATTAAAGTGTATATGAGGAGATTTATAAAAAAGTAATATATATATATATATATATATATATTACTTATTTATAAATACAAACTCTAATCTTTATATATATATATATATATATATATATATATAAAGATTAGAGTTTGTAAATGAAAATAGATTAGGTAATTGGTTTATGTGGAGAGGATAAACACATTAAGCAAGGAGGGGATAAACACATCAAGCAAGAGAAGTTTTACAATATGTAAAAAGTAAATAAATAAACAATTTATTTCCATGTATTTATATAAGAAATGGGATAAATGTATAGAGAATGTAAAGATATCAGAAGAGAACAGATAAATTGGTTAGAGAAAAAGAAATGGGGTTATGGAAAATGAGAATAAAAACATAGTTTGAAATTATATAAGAATAAAAATTATATAAAATGTAAAAGAATGTATGAAGGTGCTAAAGAGAGCTTTCAGTTATTCAGTGCAAAGACAGCAGCTTTAGATATCAGGAAAAAAGACAAAAATGAAATAAGGATGAGATTGTGCATGTAGTTTATGTTGAGATTTTGGAATGTAGGATAGTGAAAGAGAATCAGGATAAATTGTGTGGAGATTGAAAAAATTGAAAGTAAAAAGAATAAAGAGTGAAGGCCTTTATGCTTATTTTTTTTAGAACGTTATAACAATATTGAGGAATATGGAAATAGGGTAGTAAGATTAATGAAACAAATTTATTAAAATAGGTAGAAGAAATGAAAGAGCTTGAAAAATAAGTGATAAAATTTATTTTAAACCACTAAATATCACATAATCATCTATCTTTATGCATACCCAAGCTCTTTACACAGAGGCAAAACTCTCCATCTAGTAGCCAGTCAGTGCAAGCCAGAGTAATAAATGGATGCAGGAAGGGTTGTGCATAAAATCCCTATCTAGTGCCTACTTATCTAATATCCTCAGACGAAATTCTAGCTTGTGGCTTTCATCAGTGAGTAGCCTTGGATCTGAGAGCACTATACCTAGATCTTAGGATCTAATGCAACTCTTCAACAGGCACCTTTTACCTTATTATCTAACTGTAAAGCATTGAGTCCAAAATAAAAAACAAAAAGTATGGATGCTGAACTGAGTTCAGATTTATATGATTATACAAGCTAATGAGCTTGAACTGAAAACATTATTGTGTTTTCATTTTGGACTCAAAAGCTTTATAGTTAGCTAATAAGGTAAAAAGTGGTTGCTGAAGGTTTGCATTAGATCCTAAGATCTAGGTACAGTGATCTCAGATTCAAGGCTCCTCACTGATGAAAACCACAAGCTGGAAACTAATCTGAAGATATTAGATAGGGATTTTATGCACAAACCTTTCTGCATCCATTGATTACTCTGGCTTGCACTGAGTGGTGCTACTGCGTGAACTGTGTTGCCTTTGTGTAAAGTTTATTTTATATAAAGGTTTTGACGAAAGAAAACATTTCTAGATATATAGTCTATGGGGCAAAAGTTTTTGAATTCATGTAAAAAGATCTATATTACATCACATGACACATACTAAGAGCCCGCTTTGCGCCCCATAACATTTACAATATGTTTCAGAATAACACCACCGGTGATTTTAAATTTTGTAATTTTTATTTCTGGACTTAAAGTTGGAGTAACATTTATTATTTCAGGGATGTTTAACGGTAACTAAGCAACTATAAAATAAAAAACCAATTTACAATTGGGACTTTTGACTATACACACACATAAACTGAACACTGCTTTTTGACATTGAGAGCGCTTTACTTAATCAATGATGACATCTATTAGTTACATGAATACCACAATACTTTCAAATTCATAAAATGTTTATACTTTCGAGAACAATTTTTAATCTATTTTGTCTTATTATAATTTTAAACCAGTTTTCTTTTGATATGCAAATTCATTTTATATATATATAATTTATTCTGTTTTAAAAAAAATATTATGATAGCTTATTATATTTCTACTTCAATGGTCTGTTTTTTATGGCCTTAAGAAAAAATAAAATCTTAATTTAACAATGAAACTACTTTCCATGTATTGTGTATTTGAAATCAAAAGCAATTTTAAAGTTTTAAGAAAATTATTAATTTTATCTGAATTTGAAATTAAGATTTCTTTTAATTGTTCTTTCTATTGTTAAAAAAAGTAATCAAACTTATATCTAAACTTTTTTAATTAGTTCATTTGTTACATTAAATTTATTTCTCAATTCTGATAAATTAACAGCCCACATGTCAAAAAAATATATACAATATATAGGTGCGCATAATAGCACATTTAGATATATGTGTGTGTGCGCGCGATAGTTTTAAATTATTATAAAAACATTTTATTCAATAAACAGTAGTAGTTCATTATAAAGGAATGATTAATAATATAAAAGTAAAAAACTATAGCTTAGCGCTAGGGCTATGAATATGACTTGCGCGGTCGAAAGCAGTGCTAAGGTATACTTTTTTATTTTTATATTGTTAATTTTTACTTTATAATGAATCACTCCTATTTATTGAATTACAAAGTAATAAGGAAAAAAATAAAATTTACTGAGTTAAAAACAATTTATTATAAATATGTGTGTGCGCGCATGTGTGCATAAAGGTATCTATTGAAAAGTACAATTATTGATTTCAAAGAATCTTCTAGCACAAGGTACTTTCCAATACGAAAGTATTTATAATAATAATAAGAGATTCGAACTCAAACTTTCACACGACCCTCAACTCTCCAATGCCATCTCATATAGCTGACCCACCTGATCACATGCATATTGAAAAGATAAATAATCGTATTTCATGCTAAACCAGCAATCATCAGTTGGCCCAGATTACTATCTCCACACATATATACAATCAGTGCTCCACTTTATATTAAGGTAGCCAATCTTCATACTTTAATGGACAAGCTTCAAACTACTCCAACTCACAACTCTTCAGCCATCCATTTCATGGAAAATCTGATGATGGAACATTCAAAGCCCACATTATTAAAACATAGTGCGTTAAAGGTCTGCCCATCCCTCGCATATGTATGAAAATGGATTATTCTTCAGTACATAAGGGGTCAGAATGACTAAACATCAACATGGGTGGGATGATAACCTTGGCACTAATGTGGGCTTTGAATGGTCCATCATCAGATTTTCAATGAAATGGATGGCTGAAGAGTTGTAAGTTGGAGTAGTTTGAAGCTTGTTCATTAAAGTATGAAGATTGGCTATCTTAATATAAAGCTGAGCACTGATTGTATAATATGTGTGGAGATAGTAATTTGGACAAACTGATGATTGCTGGTTAAGCCTGGAATATGTATATTAGTGATTATTTATCTTTTCAACACGTATGCGATCAGGTTGGTCAGCAGTATGTGATGGCATGGAGGGTTGAGAGTCATGTGAAAGTCTGAGTTTGAACCCTCATACATTACATTATATATGTGCAGGTGTGTGTAAGCCTGTACAGTGTATTAAATAATAATGATAATAGTTTTTGTTAACAGAGGATTAGTAGTCTACAATATAGATGTGAAAAGGTGTTAAAAAAATAATGTTAAGAGGGTACAAGTAATGATTATCTCTGATGATGATCAAGCATTGTTTTGACATAGCACTTGACTGCCTTATTACTCTACTTTCTTTTTGGCAGAGAACTTGATGTACTATATAGATGATTTCATGTGAATTCTTATGATGAAAATTACTTGGAACAGTGCAACTAAGAATCAGCTAACTTTAGCAAATTCTAAACATTCACATGATAGATAAATATTTATCTGGTTGTTGAGATCATTTGCATGATCAAAAAATTCAAAGTTGGGAAAATCCATATTTTATTCAGTTTAGAAACATGCATCATTGAGGGGAAAACAAAACTAAGACATTTAAAAAAAAAATCATTTGAACTTCCATTTATTTTAGATCAAGAATTCTAGTCGCATTCCAACACATGAGAGCAACAAGATAAATTCTCACCATGATTTTTCTTCAAGATTATAGTTTAAAAAATATAATTCTGTAGTAAAAACAACAATGTCATTATTTTCGGTCTCTTTATGCGCATGCACAATTGTATTAATTCACATAAACAATTTGCTTTAGCTGCAACTTACATCTACATAAATCGCGACATTAAAATCTATCTGAATTTATTTATATCAGTCTATTTCTCTATTCCTTTTCTTTCTGCATTTTTTTTATATACAAGTGCCTTAAACATTGCTTTCGTTATTATAAAAAATATGGAGAATTATTTTTTTAAAAAAGAAATTCCTGATAGAAGGGTTAACATAATTGTCTGTCCTGTCTTTATACTGGGGTTCAATTCCAGGCAAGGTGGATCTTGGAAAATTATTTCCAAGTTAAAACTGACTTACAAATTTTTTTTTAGATGTCCACCCATCTTTTCAATGGTATTGGTGGTTAAAAGAGACTAATTATTATTAGCTAGAAGATAAAGTCCTAGGGTGATATGGAGTAGTCAGATATATATATCAGTGAAGTAATTATGAAATGAAAATATAATGATAGTATGACCTTCACCAAGGGTGAGGTGGATTCCAATGGTTACAGGTGATGAACCTTTGATTCACTTTAACATTTAATTAAATGAAGGTATGATAAAGGTCACACTATAGTAGAACTAAAGAAATAAAAAAAATCATCAATACTAATATTAGTGAACAATTAAAGACTATGCTTTTAATGTTGATATTATTTTTATAATCCAAAATCACAAGCGCCCCTAAAACAAAATATTCACTGTTCATGTAGGATGCTTTTAGTATATATTTTATAAGCAGAGATTATTATGCTCATAGCCATAACCTACATCTTTTCATCATCATGATTTTCATCTACTGCAGGATGAAGATTTCTTCAAGTTTAATTCAGTTTCAATGATCCATATCTTCTCCACACTCTATCAACAAAAATTTCCTATTTCATTCATCCATGATGATATTTTTCTAGATCTTTTATAATCTCTTGGGATTCAGTTTAAAACTTCAATTCTTTATCTTTTATAATCTCTTCTAGAAATATATCCAAACCAGTTCCATTTCAGTCTCTTAATTCATGTTTTGAGGCTAGATAAAAACCCACTCCCTTGTATAAAGTAATAAATACAATAAATACTTTTTTAATAATAATATTCATATTAAACCACTAAACATCACATGATCACCATTTCTTATGCTTGCTCATAACTGTTATTAAAACAGGCAAAACTTTTTATACAGTAGTGCCAGTCAGTGCCAACCAGAGTAAACAATGGATGCCAGAAGGCTTGTGCATAAAATCCCTATCTAATGCCTACTCATCCAATATCTCCAGACTAGTTTCTCACTGATGAAGGTCAGAAACTAGTCTGGGGATATTGTATGAGTAGGCACTAGATAGGGATTTTATGCACAAGCCTTCTGGTATCCATTGATTACTCTGGCTTGCACTGAGTGGTACTACTGTATGGAGAGTTTTGTCTGTTTTAATATTCATATTACTAGTGCATGCACAAAGAATAATAATCATGTGTCCTGCTCTGAAAAATTGAGCTCATGAAGATTTTAGTCTAGAATGAGCCATATAAAGCCTGTTATATCTTTACTTATACAACTAATTATATAAAAAAAAACATTGGTTCTTAGAAGAAGCATAAGCTAACATAAATCAGTCAATACTCCACAGATAAATCACTCATCTATCAGCAAATCTTTTTAAGTGATATTATTAGGGAAATGTGTAAATAATAAATTTATAATATAGTGAAAAATTCATTTCTATCGTTTCTTGGCACTTATTAATATAATAAAAAAATCGCATAAACTTTTTTTTTTGACATATTGTTATTTTAAATTAAAATATTTATTATTTCAATTTAAAATAATACCATGACAACGAAAAAAAGCCTACAAAAAATTAATATTTATTTTTAAATTATAATAATAATGAAAACGGAAAAATTCTCGATTTTTTTTGTCTTCATCTATTGAAAATTTGTATTGCTTCAGATGTGTAATTATTATAATCCTTCTTTCCCTATCCCTCCCGACAGTGCCTGTCCGAGAAAAAGTGGGGCCTATAAGGTTTTTATATAAGGCTTCTTGCTGTATATGATAAAAAACACTAAGATATTTTTTAAATATTAATCTATTTGCAGATGTAGATATATTACTTTGCAATTAGTATAAATCAAGTCAAAAATGATTCTTTTCGTTAAACTTTTTTTTTTACCTATTTCACACACACACAAATTTAAGAAAATAATATATATATTTTTTGCATTATATGTGATTTTTTTTTTTGTTTACTCCAATATTAATTTAATGAAATTGCACAGATAATTTATAAATTGTAGATTCAAATTTGTGCATTTTTATTGAATCAGTATTTGAGAAAACAAAATAAAATACATATATAATGAAAAATATTTTATTTTCTTGGATACCTGATAGTAAAATTGTTAATAATACCATTATAATTTAGATGGTTTTTTTTTGCAAATTCTGATTTTTTTTATTTTTAAAAATAAATTTATTGACTATGAATACAAAGAAGAGATAGTAAAGCAAATACAAAGGGGGAAAAACAGATAAATTGTCTTGAATCATGATGAGAATTTGGACAGTTTGAGCAACATGCACTCTTTTCAGCAGTCTTGTTATTCTTCTTTAAACTGAGAGTTTGGTGTCTTTACTTGAAAAAACATGGGCAGGGAACCAAAATACATTCCCCAGCCTTATGACTATTATAGGAGAGCTGATCCTTTGGCTGTCAATCGCCTGAAACAGGCATACCTAACCATGGCTAGAGCCATCTTAGTGGCTTATGTAGAAGGACTTTTGGACAAATTGTTAAGGAAATTCCCCAGCACTGACACAAAAACTATTCTGGCAACACCACAACCTTCCAGGTATCATTGTAGATTCTTTCCAGTAAAATCATATGATCCCTTTTTCCGACGGCCTTGATCTTGCTCAAAAGTTTATGTAAATTACCGTTACTCTTCCCAAATACCAGATGGCATCTCAGTGTCCAAACTATATAGTTCATCATGACTGACAGTCTAATTATTCCAAAGATTCCACTTTTCAGGCATTCATTTAGGTTTAAAATTCTTTGTTTATAGGATGTCTTCCAACCATTGAGTATTGCTCTGTATTTATTTAATATCACCCAACTAAAGAAGAGATGCTGCATTGATTCATTTTCTCCATTGCACATATGGCAAACCAGATTTAGTTTGGCAAAGCTTCTCCTCATGACTAAAAATTCACTGGTGGGGAGTGCAGTCAAATTTTACTTTTATAATGAAATCCAGAAATCTTCCCTCTAGCAACCAGAATTTAAATTTCCTGATTAACAGATCATTTGAAAGACCCAAGAAACCAACTTGCTAATGAAGGGAATTGTTCTTGATTTATTCTAGATCTTAAATAATTTTTGATTATCTTTAGTCTTGAAAAAAAAAAATTTCTGCAGATGGTACAGTTATTGGTATTGCTATTACAATTTTGAGAACACTAACAAAATTTGGATCCTCTCAATAAACAGACTTATAAACAATTTGAAAGTTAAACTCTCTACAGAACAAATACCTCCACAGTATACAAAATCACATACGTCCACGCTAGATGCAATATGATCTACTATGGTGAATCAAGCACCAGCTCTACAAGGTTATCATAACACCAATATTATTGGATAAGGGCAAGAGGTAACCCAGAATATAAATCCATATTCCTTGAAAATCCAAAATGCTAAGGGCCATATATGTGCACCCACAGTATACATTTCATGCATCAAGAGAAATGATACCAAGCACAAGATCAAGGAGATATGACTTATAGCCAACAATTCCAACTCCATAAACAAAAAGGAATGCAGTTTTCCCCTATCAAAAAGTGGGCTATTTAACCTGTTGCATACATTTGAATAAATTTAAATAAACTTATATTATATTTATATCCACCCCCTGACTCAACAGTCAGGGATATGAATATGAGACCACAAATAAGTTTTGAAAATTCTAAGCTTAATCTAAAATATGTAAATTTTAAGCTTTTCTTATCACAGTGTACTTAAAAGTCAAAATACAATTCAGATAAAATATTTTTATATAAATATTGCTCCATTTATAAAATTATTTTCTTAAATGGTAATACTTCAGCTGTGATAAATTTTAATTTTATTAAATAAATCAATGCAATCAAAGTCAATTTTCAAGGATTTAAAAAAATCAGTTTTAATTAAATTTTGAAGTTACCAAATAAAGTTTCACCTTCATGGCAACTTTTAAATCTTTTCATAAATGAGGTAATTGTATTATTGATTACAATTTAAAAGTATTGAACTTAAAAAATAATCTTCAGATGAAACTGGATGATCAATTCTTTCATAAAGAACATGTTTTTATTTCCAACCAGTTCATTGGCTTTTTAATTTGGGTAACACTTTCAATTCTACAATAATTTCACTGAAGATTTTAAACTCGATTAGGCTTTTTAAATGTGAATTTGCAAACCAATATCCATGAACTGTGAAATTTCTTGCTTATTACATTTACTTCATTTAGCGCTAAAAAAATTTAAATGTAATAATTTTATTTTTGGGTGATTTAATTTCATATTTCACTTTCATGTCACTGGTATTAATGTTTGGTGAAGTTGATTTAAAGTAAGAGCAAATTGTGGTAAAATCACCTGATCATCTGCAACTAAAAAATTGAATAAATATAATTTAGTAGCATCTTTTTTACATTTTTCTATTCATTTCTTCAAAGCCATATCAAAATAGATTTTGAAGAGTTAGTGACATACAATATCACATGGCCACCATTCTTTATACTTTTTTTTGGCACTACTGTATGACAAATTTTGCCTCTGTGATATACAGTATCCCTATAACAATTCTCTTCCTGTCATGGAGTCTTTTAAAAGTTTCTGACCTACCTTCCTTGACATTTATATTGTTTATAATTTTCCTTAATTATATTAATCAAAGAAACAAAAGTTCCAGTGGTTTTCAGTACACTTCCTAAGAGTCATTATAATATCCTTTCTCCATGTTGAAAAAATCCATATTTTATCTCTTTATGTCTAATCTTCTCTTCTTCATTAACTATTTAATTGTAAATTATATGATTTATACATGACACATAAGCAAAACTCTCCATTCAGTAGCACCACTAATCAATGAATTCAGGAAGATTTGTGCATAAAATCCCAATCTAGTACCTACTCATCCAATATCTCCAGACTAGTTTCTAGATTGTGGCTTTAATCAGTGATGAGCTTTTGATCTGAGAGCAGTGTACCTAAATCTTAGAATCTAATGCAACCCTCCATCAGCCACCTTCTAGATTTGAATCCAAAATTAAAACACAATGATGTTTTCAATTCACACTCATTAGCTTGTATAGTCATACAGATCTGAACTCAGTTCAGCATCCATACTTTTTGGTGTCTTTTGTTCTTTAATAACCACAGTCACCAAAATCCTATTGGTCAGGATTGGTATTAAACCATTAAACACCACATGATCACTATTCTTTAGGCTACACAAGCTGTTTACACATAGATAGTGCTTTCAGATCCAAGATGTAAAGCCACAAGCTAGAAACTAGTCTGGCAATATTGGATGAGTAGGCACTAGATAGGGATTTTATGCATAAACATTCCTGCATCTATTGATTACTCTGGCTTGCACTGAGTGGTGCTACTGTATGGAGAGTTCTGCCTATGTGTAAACGCCTTAAACAAGCATAAAGAATGGTGATCAGATGATGTTTAGTGGTTTAATTTATACTTGACATTTCCATTGTGAAATTATACTCTTTTTCATATATTTTAATCTGATTTTTACAAATGATTTTTTCCTAATAATTATATATTTTCCTGAAGGTTTGTGATGCTGATATTTAAGTTGTATTTATATATTGGACTATTTCCTATTATTTAATATTAAGCATTACATGTCTTTAAAATTTCTAATTACATTCAACTGTTAGCAATAGCACACAGGTTAGTATATGCACAAATTTTTGAGACAGTATTCTTCTCTCGTCTTCAGGTATTGCTAGACTGACCAATGATAGTATTAGTATGGAAATTGAACCTGGACCCTTAGATTCTTGAATATTGAATTTTAAGGTAGCCCAGAATAGCTCAGTTGGTTAGAGTGTTAACTTTAAAATTCAAGAATCTAAGGGTTTTGGTTTGATTCCCATGATAGTACTGTCACTGGTCAAGCCAGCAACACCCGAAGAAGGGAGAATAGTCCTTGAAACATTGTGCATATATATTGAAGTGGAGTTGGGCTGGACATATTGCTAGAAGAGATGATAGTAGATAGACAATTGAAATCTTAAACTGGATTCCAAGAGATTGTAAAAGACCCAGAAAGAGACCACATGTGAGATGGATGGATGAAATAATAAAGTATGCAGGGGTGATGTGGAGAAGAGAAGCTAAAGATTGGAGAAGATGGATTATACTTGGAGAGACCTTCATCTTGCAGTGGATTGATAATGGTTGATGATGATGATGATGCTATTATTAACAGTAGAATGTACGTTGAAAACTTAAATAAAGTTAATTTTTTTTAGAGACATTCAATACTTAATATTAGATGATAATAGTGTTAATCACCAATATTCATTTACTCCTCACCCATTTGCTTCTTTTTCTTCTCTTAAAAATTGATTATAGGTATACCCAAGGATATTTCTCAAAATATATTTCTCTCTATAAAAATAGCATTTATTAATTTAACAATCAGTAACTATCTATTTAAATGGTCTTAATATAACTGTAATATATAGATAACTAATCATGAAAGATATTTTAGAATAGTGTCGAACGACTTCTATCAACCCATTTTCAAACACTGGAACATAATTCTGGAGGGATCTCCCAACTAAGTAATCATAAAATTTCCAGCATCTAATATGGGAATAATGTGTTTTTTTTTGACAGTTTAAAACAACATTTTACTGTTGACATCATACTTATCAAATGTGATAATCATTATTTATGATGATATTGCCTAATATGGATATTAGATAAAAGTTTTCAGCAAGAAAACCACACAAAAGACACAATTAAGGGTAATTTCATTTTACTTGTAATTATAAGTTGCAGTATTTCCAACATGTAGAAAATTATTAAATGTCTTTAAAACAAATCCAAACTTTATTTAAATTTTTTAAATAAATTAAATAGATTTATTTATAAAATAAATTTTAAAACAATACTTTATTTAATTAGAGAATCACTCTAAATTCAATCAATATTCATAAATCTAAAGGTCCCGGATTTGACTCCTGTGCTAGTGCTATTACTGATCAGACCAGAAATCCCTGAAAAAAAAGGACCCATGTACACTATTACTATGAATTGGATCAATTTAAAAAGTTTAAACCAAAGTTTGAATTTATCTGAAAAACATTTGACAATCAATCAATACTAGATTAATCAATCTCAAAACATTACCTAAAATTATTTCTAAGCAGATTCATAAAATTTATTCTTCCTTTATTATTCCTTCGGAATTTAATGTGCATATTTGAATAATAAAATATTTTCTGTGCCTAATGCTACAAGTTTTATAAAATTTTAGAACATAAATTAGCTCAGCAATTTACCCAAATGCGGATCCACATCAGAGAAATCTAGAAATTAAATGTGCATTTTCCACCCTCTACTGAGAAATGTTGCAAACGTTTTTTTACAGCTTTAAAATTCATGTATATTTATTTTCTAATATTTAAATTTCAAAAAAAAAAAAAAAATGTCATGAAAATCAAATAATCAGGAATTTCAAAGTAACTGAAACTACACAATGATGCGTAGTCATTGTATATTCAGAAATCTCAAACTTTGTGATATTACTTTGGGAAAATATTCGGATGGTCTAAAAACTTGATTTTTTGGAAAGTTTTTTATTATTTTTGTATTATAATTGTGTAATAATTATTAGAAATCAAAAATATATATTATTACATTTTTATTTTTTAAAAAAATGTTTTATTTTTAAATATAAAATAATATATTCTTTTGAATATTGTTACCGTAGAGATTATGGTCGCAGGAAATACAACTATCTAGAAATGACGTCTCTCAGCAGATTGTTATAATATTTAGCGACATTGTAAAAATTACAAAAAATTTAAACTTTATAGCATAAATTGATAGATTTAATAGATATTAAAAATAATCATTCAGATTTTTAAAACAAACATCAAACAAGAAATATTTCATTCATTTTGCAAATTGGATCAGCTCCATCTAAAAATTGATGATGTGACAGTGTTTTGTTTAGATTAAAATCTAAATTTTAAAATAATTCCAAAAATCAAATGTGATAAAAGGATTACTCTATTATGCTTGTATTTTTATAATGGACTATTCAATCATCTGAAATTATTTTGTAATCTTTTTGGTAGCAGTTTTACTTTAATATCTTAATTAATGCATAAAAGACTGATTTATTTCCATTGAAACAAATATATAATGGTTTAGGTAATCTTCACAGTTATTTATTCTTTTCTTAAATTGATTATTATGAAGATTACAAAATAATTTCTGTGAAATTAATTATTAAACCACTAAACATCGGATCCTAAGATCTAGGTGCAGTGCTCTCAGATCCAAGGCTCCTCACTGATGAAAACCACAAGCTAGAGACTATTCTGAGGATATTGGATGAGTAGGCACTAGATAGGGATTTTATGCACAAACCTTCCTGCATCCATTGATTACTCTGGTTTGCACTGATTGGCACTACTGTACGAAGAGTTTTGCCTGTTTTAACAGCTTGAGCAAGCATAAAAAGTGATGATCATGTGATGATTATAATAATACCAATCCTGCCTAATAGGATAGTGGTGACTATGATTATTAAAAAATCAAAGACATCAAAATGTATGGGTACTGAACTGAATTCAGACCTATATGACTGTAGGCTAATGAACATGGATTGAAAATATTGTATTTTCAATTTTAGACTCATAGTTTTGTAGTTAAGTAGAGACAAAATAGTTTTGGTATATTGGATTAGTATGCACTAGATAGGGATTTTATGCACAAGCCTTCTTGCATCCATTGTTTTCTCTGGTTTGCACTGAGTGGCACTACTGTATGGAGAGTTTTGCCTGAAATTAATTATTACAATATTTTACCTCTCATAAAATTTGGCCCTTTAATGAACATTTTGTTTAAGAAAACATTATTCAACAGCAGATGCAAACTAATAATATTAAACAATCATGAACGTTTAATATTTATTTACATTATATGTATTAATTCTAATATTCTCACAGATAAATGAATTCATAGTATTATTTCTGGAAGCTTTCGTGTAATAAAAATATAACAGCTAAATAGCTGACATTTCAGTACAATAACAAATACTTTCCTCAGACTTTCTTGTTTCTCAAATCATAAGAATTTGTGTGGTGAGATTTAAAATCATTATTTAAGAATGAGGAGAAAGCACATTCTTATGATTTGAGAAAGAAGAAGCTGTGAGGAAAGTACTTGTTATTGTACTGAAACGTTGGTTATTTAGCTGTTATATTTTTATTACACAGAAGTTCCCAGAAATGATGCTATGAATATATATTATATACACATTTTATAGTAATTCTATTTACATTTGTATTATTATAAGTAATGGAAACTTATAATGAAAGAAGGGATGTATAGTAATAATAATAATAATTGTTATTATTATTACTATTATTATCATCATCAGCAACAATAATAGTATATAAATTTTATTTAAATACAGAAAGATCTATTGCAAATTAATATATATGTACATGATTAAAGAGAACTAATCCTAATTCACTTAATTTCTTTTGACTAATAGTTATAAATTTATTAATTTGGTATTTATAATTTGGATTATTATTCTTATTAAAAGAGAAACGGTCATATTGCTAAGTTGTGATAATTAATTAATATTTCAATTAATATTTGTTGATTATTTGCTATCTAATATTTTCATTGATTGAGTAAATTATTTGTTAAAATATATTGCATTTGAGATAAATTAAACCTGATGTAATATTTTTTAAACTCATATTATAAAAATTATTTGCTCAACTTTATAACTAAGATATTTAATATTATATCTTAATGGTACTTCATGTAAAATATGGTCTAATATTGATCACTCGTTAAGTACACTTCATAACAAGAAAGAAGGTTATCGTCATCCTTAAGTCATGTATTCTATTATTAAGTGAAATTATAAGTAAAATTTAAGGATATTAGCCCCACAATTGATGGTAAAGGAAAAGACTTTGCCATCTGAAATCTAATTGAGTGATGATCGATTCATATCAGTTAAATTACTCTATTATAAAGTGATTTTGAAAATAAGAATATGAGTAAAAGTCAAAACATTCTGGGTGAACGATTCCATTTATATACATTACCCATACAACTTAACTATACCTCTATATTTGGGATACTTGGACAGGGTGCAAATAGCACAGTCCATTATGTCACAGGGTTTAAGATGTCAATAATAAAATTCATTTTATTATTTAAATAATATAGATACAACAAATATTTTTATCATATTATTAATATAAATTGAAATGTAGTGGGGAAAAATAATCTTAGAATTAAACTTGGATGGAGTGGTTTTGATAAAAATATTTTATTAAAAAAAGATATACTTATGTATTGTGGGAGGAGGAGTTTGTTTTGCTACTTTATATATATGGATTTGAGATTTGAAAACTTATTATAAAAGATGTGCAAAGACTCCAAACCACTTAATGAAGTGTGGAAAGATGTTGGGAGTAATAAGAAGGATTCAAAAGTGAAATACATAGATGAGAGAAGAAACAGGTATCATTGATATTGTTGAAAGAATTAAGACTGAAATGGATCTAATCTGGGCATATTGATAAAAAAGATGATAGTAAATGGATGGAAATTATGGTTCAGACAAATTGGATTGAACTTGGAGAGGCCATCATCCTGCAACGGAGTTTATGATTGTTAAAATTGATAATGATGATGAATTAGTGACCTCATTATTAAAAATCCAAAATCTTAATGTAGGATGTAGCTTTATGGTGAAAAAGTTTGAATGATTACAAAAATGAAATAAAAAAAAAGACTTTAGAAATATGTTTTAAAGATAAGATGATAAATATGTAAGATGTATTACAGAAAGTACTGAGCACAAAAATTAAAAGCTAAAAGGGAAATTGTGATGGATTCATGCCAAGTGTCAAACTTGATAGTTAAAGAATTTTGAATTAATTATCTGTTACATTAAAAAAAATGTCACTTAGTCTATTAACAATAATCAAATGTTTTATTTCTCGGAAAGTCACGTGACATTAAAGTATAAGAAGTGATAATTGATCAAGCACCTTTAATTCTAAAACTCGTTATTTACATGACATGGTGTAGAGTCACAAACTGTTATGATAAGACTAGGGGGGGGGTCCTGCTACAAGAATACAAAATGAATAGGAAAAAATATTACAGAGCTGTCAAATGACAATTTTCGTTTTTATATTAGGTATGGAGGGTGGAGGCTGCATGAAAGTACCTCATTGCTAACATTGATAAAAGAATATGTTAAGCCTATATTTAAATCAATCTTTAGTTAAATAAATTCATGAACTGATAGTTTGCCAAAATACAAAATAAAAAATATTGAAAGCTGTATTTGTTGATTTGATATCTGTGCTGCTACTTATGAAATATGAAAGGATAATTTCATAACCATTTTAAGCAAAAATATTAGATATAGGATTATGTAACTATTATTATTTGTAGGATTAAAGATGGCGAATAAAAACTAGAAAGAGTAGTTATTCTGGATGTTGAACCCATTCTAAAAAATATAAAATTATCAAAATTAAGGAAAAATAAAATTAATAAATTTGTAAATGTACATGGGATATAAACTCATAGTAAAGAAATGTATTTTAAGATATAAATTAAGATTATAATTAAAATAAATAACCGAAACTTACATTTTATATGTTATATATATAGGGATTTGAAGTCAGACTTTCAAGCCCTTTCACTATCCACACTATCTCATACTACTGATACACATGACCACACACATGCAGAAAAGAGAAATAATCACCACTGTACATATTTTATGCTAAACCAGCATTCATTAGTTGGTCCAGATTACCATCTCTCATACATATATATAGACAGTGCTCAGTTTATATTAAGATAGCAAATCCTTACACTTTAATGGACAGGCTTCAATCTACTCCAACCTCCAACTCTTTGTATGGGATTTGTGAATTTCTATCATCAGATTTTCAATGATATGGATGGCTGAAGAGTTGGAGTAGGTTGAAGCCTGTCCATTAAAGTGTAAGGATTTGCTATCTTAATATAAACTGAGCACTGATTATATATATGTGTATGGGAGATGGTAAACTGGACCAACTGATGAATGCTGGTTTAGCACGAAATACGGATATTGGTGATTATTTATCTTTTCTGCATATGTGTGGTTATGTGCATCAACAGTATGAGATAGTGTGGATAGTGAAGGGGCTTGAAAGACTGAGTTCAAATCCCCTATATTTACAATTAGGCTCCAGGTATAAAAACGCCTGGTATTTCAAATTTTATGTTATATAAAATATGTATGTACGAGTTTCACAAAATTAACACAATTAGTGAATGTAGGAAGAGAAAATCTTCCTTGTTTTTAAAAGCTAATTAAAAAGCAAAACGATAATTAAGATGTGAAAAAATATTTTTTCAGAATCAACAGTGACATGGGTAATCGATTTATTAAAAAGAAATGTGTGTTAACTGGTGATAAAATTAATTCAACTGAGAGAGAATGGTAAAAGTAGGCTTCTAGTGAGGTTAGAGAATCCAATGACCAGTGTTAGCTCAACCAAAGAAAGATAAAGGAACATTGCCTAGGAAGTAACTGCAGATAATAAAAAATGACTTGTAAGTTACCATTACAATTTTTCTGAATGCTAACAGTGTTGTACTTATTTACCCATAAAATCCAAGAATATCTGGCTATAGATCCCTATTTCGGATTTTCTAACTTTCTGTCTATTTAGGTGATCTAGATGCAAAGAAAGGGCATGTCGTCAAGCATTGGTTGTCGAGAGGTCAGCAACAGCTGCTTTATAAGCAGTTGTCCCGGGATAGTGAGTTCGCTTCCCGGCTGATGCTAAGACACATGAGAGAGAGAAAAAAAGAAAGAGCAGCTAAACTTCTGAATATATAAATAAGATTCTATTATAGTCTTCTAAACATAAGCTTAATAAATAAGATAAAAATCTAAATATATTGTTTAAATACCCATACATCCGTCCGTATTGTATCCATGTTCAGAAATTTAAATGAAACAAATTCGTCTTTCAATAAAATACTATGAACTAAATATGCATATATGTTATATTAAAGGTAATTCTCTTTTTTTTAATGATATTTTTAAAATGTCGGAAATATTTTTTTTTTTTAATAAAAAATATTTTAAAAAAAAATTTATATAGAAAAGTCAATTGTTTTTTTTTATAATTTTTTTTTTTTTAATTTTATATAGAAAACAAAGAAATCCCCAAGAATGCCATGTACAGACATTATAACAATGAATCGATAGAAATATTTAAGATAAAGATAATATTAATAATTATATTTTTTATATACGATTCAATTAAACATATGTTTCATACTGAATTGAATTATCTAGGGAAATTTTTTCAAATTTATACTTCGTTAAATTAAAATTACTTTTTATTATAAAAATCAAATTAAGTTTATCAATAGTTTGAAGAAGAAATTAGTTACATATATGTACTTGTGTGTGCGTTCAAGCATGAAAATATATTTTCTTAAGAAAAAAAAAGCCATATACGATTATTTTCTATCTAGGATTTGAATTATCTGATTTTTACAAAAAAAAAAAAAAAACCTTTTAGTAATAAAAATCAGTAAATAGTATTAAAAATTTTAATTAATTGAAATTTTATGTAGAATAATTTAAAAGAAGTACATTTTCTATTTTAAAACCTACATATAAAAATTTACAGTTTATGAAAACATTTAAAATTAATAATGTTGAAAATGTTGACAATATGAAGGTCCTGTAAATAATAATTAAATAAATCCCTGACCAAGAGTACCTCGCGTACACTTATAAGATAGAATGTTAGTTCATCAAAAGCTAGGTAGTTTCCGATACAATATCTTTCCTGTATACCTCTTTTGCTTCTCCAGAAACTTACATTAGCATAGGATCCAAGTCATCATAAGACCCTTATGCCCCCAGTATCTCCCTATAGAGCTGTGACTATGGGATTGTGTGTTTGTACAATCATATTTCTACTCTTTGGCTATACACAGAGCATTTCCGATTCCCTAACTCTATTTTTCATTTATATTTAGCTCAAGCCCTTGAGAACTAAGAAAATTATGATGGGGATAGGCTTAGTAGATTGGCAGTCCTTAGTTGCGGTTTTTGTACAAGGCAGTAAAATCACCACTGTGTCAGTTTGGAACAGGATTTGGGTCAAAGAATTCCAACTGGTAAAGATTGTACTTTTAGGCAGCCTTATTTAGGGATTTCCCTGTCTACCATGGATATGGAAAGGCCTAGAAAATGTAGTCAAAATTACAGTCTAAGTTATTATGCCTAGTAATAGAAATAATAATAATATCAGTAATAGTGCTTAAGTACCATACTAAAGATAAGTATTATAAATATATTTTTGTAAATATACATGAAATGTACTAACTTTACTCGATATAAACTCTTCAAAACCAGAATGGAGGATTGCACAGGTGGCTAAGGAGCTATTAAGATTTAAGATAGATATAGCTTTTTTTGTGGAACTCATCTTCCAGAAGAAGAGAGTTTAATAGACAAGATGGATGGTTAAAAGTTTAAAAAGGACAGATTACTTTGATAGAAAAATGCATAGTGCTGTACTGTCTGTAAAGTCTAATTTAAAATTTTCTATTGTTGAAATTTCCCATTCTGTCAATAAAAGGCTAATGGTATTCAAACTTATTTTGCATAATGGTACTAATGCCCATTTTATTAGTGACTATGGTACAATCTTATATTCAGAGAATTAAAAAAAGTAGAACTTTTATTCTTGAAAACCTCACATGATCACTATTTCCTATGCTTACACAAGCTGTTAATAACACTAACAAACTCTCCATAGAGTAGTGCCACCCAGTGCAAGCCATAGTAATCAATGGCTGCAAGAAGGTTTTTGTATAAAATCCTTAAATAGTGCTTAATCATCCAATATCTCCAGATTAGTTTCTAGCTTATAGCTTTGATCAGTGAGGAACCTTGGATCTGAGAGCACTGCACTTAGATTTTAGGATATTAAATGAGTAAACACTAGATAGGGATTTTATGCACAAATCTTTGTAAATTCATTGATTACTAAAGCTTACACTGAGTGGCACTACTATATGGAGATGTTCCTACTTTTATAACTTGCTGGAGAATATTATTACAGAAATATCATTAAAAGATGGAATTTTTCTTTTTGACATTTTTAAGGCAAGTGTTGATTCAAATAGTACACATTGGTCAAAAGTGGTTGGAAATAATGAAATTGGTGCAGTAAATTAAAACAATTTGTTAATATTGAGTTTTTTCACAACACATAGATTATTGACTATCACAAACAAAATCTCTGTAAAAGAATCATGGATGCATTAATACTCAAAATAAAAATAATGGCATTTAAACTTTCCTACATACTCCATGACCATAGTTGTAGTTGGCTTTAGCTGCTCTCAAACCACTAATTTTTATGTTATTTTGCCAGTTTTATGCTTATTTTATCAAGAAAAACATATAATATGATGCTGCTCCCTTTAAAATTATTTCATAACTAACAAATCAATAATAATTAAATTTAAAGTTATAACAATGATGTAAGGCCTCCCTTCAAAGGTGCTGATTGGTTGTTTCACATTCTCTACAGTAGGGAGCGCTTGTCAACAATTTTGACAGGTCTAAGTTCTTTGTTTTGATTTTCAAAATGAAAATGTATGTTTTATAGTATTTTAAAATTATCTATTATTATTTTCATAAAATATGTGAAAAAATGTAATTATTTTAAAAGAATAGTTCAGATTTTAATCAAAATTATTTATTTTTACATGAAAATAAAGTGAGAACGAAATCAATGATAAAGTCTGAATTTTGTAATAGGTTATGAAAAGTACATTTTATGTTGTCCGCTATAGATTATTTTTATCAAATATAAAATTTATTTTTGAAAAATCTTTCATTTACTTTAAGAATCTGACAAATTATTAATTATCTTTTTAGACACATATAATTTTAAAAGACAAATATATTTTTATTACTAAAATCACTTTTCTTTATTTTGCTGTAATATCTTATATAAATACAACTTAACCAAAACACTTCGAACACTTTTTAGCAAAACTCTTTATTTGTACATACACCTATGTTTCGACTGACCTGCAGTCTTCTTCAGAGCTATGATATAATGAACAAAATAAAATACATAACTATATAAATAATACATAAAAAATTTAAACAATACAAAACTAAAAACAACATAAAATATATAAAAAAAGTAATAAAACTGAAATAATCAAGCCCAAATAAAATAATCCAGTTAATATAAAACAAAATATACAATATAAATAAAAAATAAATATAAATTATACATGTGTATTCCTAACTGTATACACATATATTCAAGAACAACTATTAATCTAAATATACTATTTTTATTATTATTAACAATCTCCTAATTATTTCTATTCTTTATAAACTTAAACTTTATGGTTATTAACTAATATTCTTTTAATTTTAAATCATATAATATCTATTGTTTTCTTACTCATTTTTCTATTAAAAATATTTTATATTTATTATTATCTTTTAATATCTAAAACCTATAAACATTATAATCTTTAAACTTACTCAGTTCACTTTAATCTCTTAAAAAAACGTTTTTTTTTTCAAAAAATTATCTTATATCCTAGCTAATTTTTTGAAGAAAAAAAAACTAAAAAAGTGTATTTTATTGTTAGATAAAGATATATTCTATTTTATATCATATCTAGTATTTATTTTGGATAAATTGTATTTATATTTTTATTGCTGATTCTGTAATTGACCAATCAAAACTGTAGAACTTTAATTTATTTGGACAATAGAAATATTTTCAGTTAAATGACATGGAAAGAGCTAATAAATTTTGTTATAGTTAGGAGTCAGAATACAAGAGTTTATATTACACAAACATTTGTAATTAAAAAATAAACAGTATCATTATGGGTACAAAGAAAAAAAATTCATTCCTTTTAACAGAGTATGCTTAATTCATTTAACATAGTATGGTAGCATGCTTTCAACTAGCTTGTAGTCATAATCATAGTAGAAATATGTAAAGTGAATTACGTAATTTGTCAAGGTATAGATTTTTTAGTGGAGCAATAACAGATATTGAGGTCAACACAGATTTCGTTAAAAGATAGGTATTTTATCATAGAAACATAACTTCTGCAACTACATTAGCTATATATAGAACTGCTATTTTACCTAGTTAATTGTGTAAAAGAAAGGCATTAGTAAAGTTTTATTTAAAGATACCTTGTAAAATTTGAAAAATATAATTGCAAAATTATAAGAGCAACCAAATATATTCTTCAGTTTGGTAGGTGTGATATTATGAAATTCACTTTTGTAAAATCATATCCTTATTGAATTGGTTACATAAGCAAATGAACAACATTATTTCCTAAGTGGGTATTTAACAGTGAGTTGAGCATGGTTTTCATGGGAAAAGTAGACTTCATTTATATTAAAAGAATTCCATAATCCACTTTTATGAACAGAGGAAGCAGGACTCTTTCTTATTTATAGTGTCTGTGTTATGATGATGGGACAAGCCTCTTTGCCTTTGTGGTTTGCACTGATGACACTACTGTAGGTTCAAATGTAAGGCCATGTTTGGTTTTGGGTTTTAGAATTATGGATCTAACTTCAGCATTGACTTTGGTTCTTTTATACTGATGTCTGTGTTGGACTATCACCATTGGAAAGTTGGCTTGGGATTCACCAAAGTGAACAATGCAATAATGATAGTGTTTATTTTTGAATTACAGTTGCGATAAGGAAAGATACAAAATTATACTGGAATTACAAGCATTTATAAGTTAGATTGTTGGTGGATAATAAATTAGTATGTTCCAAGATTAAAATGACAGGTGCATTAAAAAGTACCTTTTATTCCAATCATAAACATCTAACTTTCCCAATTTGCACCTTCAAATTTATCACATTATTGAAGCATGGAATTCTCTTTAGAAGTTGGTGACAAATTCAAACAATTTAAAGGAAACATGGCATTTTCTGCTTGGCAGAATAATAAATTAAATGTGAAACTTTGTAATAAATACAGAAATCTGAAGGCAGAAGAATAACTGACAAAAAGTTTTAAAAATGATTGGTGAATTAAAACTGCAAAAAGATACAGATATTTGCTAATCATGGACACTACATCATTATTTTTAACCTTGTATTTAGGTCTGTAATAGTATTTTGTTTACCAAATTGAAAATAAATTTAATCTGGATTTCCCAAAAGGAATATCAATTACTTACAAGACAACCATATAATGTTAAGATTTTTATGGTCAGCTTCAATATGGAATTATTAATCTATAGTGAACTGGATTGAAATCCGATTCAATGGTGTTATTACCAAAAAAATTTATTAAGCTTTTAATTTTCATTAAATGTTTAATGTTTAAATTTTATTATTATTTAAAAAAAAGAATACGTGTATCAAAATACACAAGCGTTTATATATAAAATGGATCATTTCAGTGTTTATCGATTTAATTTAAAATAGTTTTCATATACCGCTTGTTTTTACTTTAAATCAATAAATTAAAAACAAGCAACCTAGCTAATTACATTCCTGTGGCTTTTATTTTAATTATTGTAAATTAATTCTAAAAAGTGGTGATTTGATTTTTATGTAGTTGTTTTAGTTTCAATAATCCATGGGTAGAATTCTTAGATTAGATTGAGTGGGAGATTAATATTTGCCCTGCCTAAGGCATAGAATTCAACAACAAGGAAAGTGCTTCATGGGAAATGGAGTGACATATAAATAGCCCCGAAAATTTGGAGAGTTAGTTATTAATTCTTCTTAACTAGCGAAGCTGTTTCTCAAGAGAAAGTTTATATCAGTTCGGACATTTAATTTCTTCAAGAAAATTTGCTGTTAAATCCTTTTGCTTGCAACAAGATGACAAATATTGTATGTGTTATCACCACCAGAATGGCTTGCTAATTTAACAAAAGACGGATCCCTAACTTCCAAATTTGCTCCAGTAATGCCTTAAACATCTAGAAGAAGCCGGAATCTTTTTACCTCTACCTTGCTGCTGTCAAAGAACTTGAAATGAACTAGAATAATAGTGCACACTCTAAGTGAACTTTGTTTTACCGAAAGGTAACTATTTTCTTTTTATTCTTCCCAGGGTAAATTAATTCTCATTAAATCTCCACTCGGTCTAATTAAAAATCTGTATTCATAAGCTTAAGTAATATTTATGCTCATATTTAATCTTTATTGTGTTTCCTTGTATTTTTGTAATGGGTTTTGGAATCTTAGTTTTAAGATTCCCAAATTTGCTTTCAATTTTTGTTTATTGGAGAGTGTCGAATGAGTTTTATATTTTTATGCCTCACTTTTTATAAATGCTTTAGCAGTCATGTATATTTTAAATGCTTACCTGTAATTATTTTATTATTCAATAATTAATTTGTAAACACTGTGTTTGCGCTTTAGCAAACCTCCAAAAATATTTTGGCTGATGACTTTATTGTCTAATTTTCCGCAGGTGGGGATTTCGTTTTTTATATCTCTGAAAGCAGAAATTAGAATTGTTTTTCTTTGTAATTTTATAAGTCATCAGCAGGAAGATATTTATTCCTTTTTAAATTACAGGTGAGAGAGACTTTCGTTCTGCTAAAGTATTTAAAACTTTTAATATTTTCATACTCTTGTGTACTCTCCAATAGATTTACTTTTGTATTTATTACTCGTGCTTTAAATTTATCAGAGCGTGTACTCAGAATTTGTTTGTAAGTTTATTTTCTTTAAATGCTGGAGCAGACATAACTGTTTTTCTAATTATTTGCTCGTCTCCTATTGAGAACTTTAATTCTTATTTTTAGAGTAGTTTTCACCAATCGTTTGGCGGGGATTCACCAGTTTTAATTGTTTTTCCCTTCATTTTCTATCATATTTTTCATTTGTTCTTGAGGTGGATCAATTACCTTTATTTTAAACATAATAATAGGTGCAGCTTATACCGACATATGACATTCGTGGGCCCAATACATTTTGTTTTGGACCTTGAAAAGCTCGTCGGCGCTGGTTTCATTGATTTGTTTCAGGAGCGTATTGTTTAAGTATCTGAAAGTGAAGGCCAATGTTTGGGTGAATCCTCTGCTGAATGAAATTTGCTTCCTCCCTTTTTAATTTGTTTATTAGAGAATCAGTAGATCTGCCAGAGCATTGCATTTAGTCTTTCTGGTACACGCCTAAGTTAATCCTATTTGTTAACTTATAAACTTTTCTTATAAGTTATTCTTCTCTGAATAAAATTTTATTAAATATGTTTAAACTTAATTTGGCTGACGTTTGTCTTTGTGCTTTTGTCTCAATTGTCTAAACAATTTAAGATCTCTTGTTTCTCCCTGAGTCTAGTCGGCGCAAACCATCATCATCTATTCTGATCACAGTAAATAAATTTTCCAGATATGTAGTGATCTGGTGGCGCCCTCTGTATCAGAATAGATTGATAGACGAAATTAAAATCTTTTGTCTGGCACAATAGCTTGGAAGATTTTCAGAAATCTCTTTACATAACTTATATGTTCGTATGTTAAATGCACATACCTATGTCAAGAGTGGCAAGAAAACATCAATGAAAGGCAAAGAATTAATTCAAATAAGGTTTTTTTCTTATCTACTCATGATGTAAGATCTTCCACCATCACATTTACTTCACTACCATTAGGTACAATTCTTCTGCTTTCTGTTTAATATCTTTCATTATAATTTTAATTAACATTTAGAAATGCAGAATTTATTTAATAATATATAAAAACATTTAATGATAGTAAAATTCATATATATTATAATGGTAGAGAGAGAAGGGGTAAAATGGGCAGATGGGAAAACAACATCATCATCCCCCCAAAAAATATTTACAACCAATGAGTTAACACTATCAATGAATAGTCATCAACAACTATAAAAGGAACAAGAGAGAATCAGCATAGAATAATATTGGTAATTAGAACAATTATAAAGTTACATCCACGGCATCAAACAAGAATAATCAATAGTCACGCCCTGTGACTGAATCTAAAAAAGATTCAATACCAAATGAAAGCTAATTATCTAATCACTGCCAATATTAGCATGTAATATAAAATAATCAACAATGTACACAGATGTAAGCACTAAAATAATGATCATAATGAGAAATGTTGGAATGTTGATACATTCTGATCATCAAGAGTGCTCTGGCCATATGATCAGGCCATTTATAAACTAATTTTTAATCTGTATAAAAAATAAAGTGCAGTGGATTTCAAAGATGAACTTGTCTTTTGCACCATCCAGAGAACTACCTGATGCCCAAATACAAATATATAACTCCACATACATATAAATTAACCATTATTGCTCTAGAGCTAGCTCAGGAGCAAAAGTCCTAGGGACTGTGACTGTGAGCAAATGTGCCAGTCAAAACCTGTTTATCCATCTAACATGAGCTGGAACTCACAAAATGTACTTCAAACCCAGTCCAGCCAAAGATATAGGTCAGGGACCAACCTGGATTTTTTTTTTAATGTTTTTGTTTTTTGTTTCATTGTATGTCTGGAGAAATGAAGCAGTCAATCTTAGCTTAAGATTGTGATTCATGTTTCTACCTACTAACCCATGTTCAAACCCCTATTTCCCATCCCGCTCCTTTTTGTTGTGTATATAATTTAATGTATATGTTTGAGATGCGTGCCTAAATTATAAAATTTAATGTTTCAATAACATGTTTTAAAATTGTTATTAATTCTTTTTATTAATTATTAGTTCTTTTTTATTAAAGTATTATAGATGCAGCTCAAATATATACTTAGGATCAAAACTTACTAACAAAATATTGATGTTTTAAATATTTCTTATCTGTAATTTTTAACTTTTCCTTTTTAAATTGCTTGTTTTTCTATTAAACTATATATTTTTATAAAATCCAATATGGAAGATGCAAATGTTATTAATTGTCTAAAAATAATTAGGGGCTGGAAGCACTATTGTTTTAATCTGGGGTAGGTATTTTTTAATTAAAGTTTTACTTAAAATAAATGGGATTAAGTAGATTAAAGATTTACTTGTGTTAAAAACATGTTGTCAAATCTATTTCTAATCTGGAAATAGATTTGAATTTATTTTTGGACGTTATCTTACAATTGCATCTTCAAAACCAACTAGCAGTTATATATATAAAACAATTAAGTCACCTTTTTATAATTTAATAAATAATTATAAAATCAATGTTTCAGAGTGTTATTTAGCTTGAGTTCTGGATTTTCACTGGGTAGAATATACAGAGTTAAACAAATATATATATTTTATATTAGAACATAAATAAAATGTTGGCACGTAAAACAATCTGGCGAGTGTATTAATTAACAATATGTTATATTTTAAGAGGACATTAATAAACTTGATTCATGAAGGCTTACTTAAAAAGAAGAAAGGATTTTTAGAAAATTCAATTCGTCAGATTGTTTTAGATTGACATATTAATAAGCAAGCAGATATGTAAATCAAATAATAAATAAATGACCGCACCAAAATTAAAAAGAAGTTAAAGAAAGTTAAGAGCACATGAGATAGGATTAAATTTATAGAAATTATTGAAAAGCAATTTACATATATATTTAAAACAAAAAAAAACAAAGGTAAAGAATACATGAGCAAAGATCTTGATAGATTATTTAGACTAAATTGACTATTAGGTGGCAGCTTGGAAATTTACCTTGCAATTTTAAAAATCCATTTTAAAGTATGGCACGTACATGGTGAATTGAGGATCCACAATGAATTCTTCTTGGTGACAGCAAACTTTTATTAGCATTCTAAAGTTCTTTTAGACCTTTCTTCATTTCAGGGCATCAGGATAATACAGTAGCGGCAGAGGCCACTGAAGAGTGGTGGATTTACTGCTACATCATTTTTAAGTTTCAAGAAAAACGAACTATGTTTATAATACCGCTCTCTAAAAGTAGCTAATCTCCTCTGTGATTCAAAATTCAGTCATTTTATACTTTTTCTTTTATCAGTTGTTTTTAAAGATGCAATTGTAAGATAACGTCCAAAAATAAATTCAAATCTATTTTCAGATTAGAAATAGATTTGACAACATGTTTTTAACACAAGTAAATCTTTAATCTACTTAATCCTGTTTATTTTAAGTAAAATTTTAATTAAAAAATACCTACCCCAGATTAAAACAATAGTGCTTCCGGCCCCTAATTATTTTTAGACAATTAATAACACTTGCATCTTCCATATTGGATTTTATAAAAATATATAGTTTAATAGAAAAATAAGCAATTTAAAAAGGAAAATTTAAAAATGACAGATAAGAAATATTTAAATATCAATATTTTGTTAATAAGTTTTGCTCCTATGTATATATTTGAGCTACATCTATAATACTTTAATAAAAAAGAACTAATAATTAATAAAAAGAATTAATAACAATTTTAAAACATGTTATTGAAACATTAAATTTTATAATTTAGGCACGCATCTCAAACATATACATTAAAATATATACATGACAAAAAGGAGTGGGATGGGAAATAGGGGTTTGAACACAGGTTAGTAGGTAGAAACATGAAGCACAATCTTAAGCTAAGATTGACTGCTTCATTTCTCCAGACATACAATGAAATAAAAAAAAAAAACATTAAAAAAAAAATGCCTTGACTAGGAGTTTTCAAGTGACGACCAAAAGAAGGACGAAAATTTTCAAAATTCAATACACAATCTTGTTATATAAAACTATATATATGAAATATCATTTGGGGATGTGAATATTTGTTCAACTGTTTAAAAAGATTTTTTTTTTTCACATCTAATAAAAAAAAAAAGTTCTATGCTTGAGATGCAACACAATTTCTCCAGGCATATGGGTTTCCAAGAAAATATATAGCAATGCAATACATATAAAATTTTCAAACACATCTGTTCCTACAAATCGCACATACACTATTATATACATATATACGCAGCACTACATATACAAGTACATAAATTTTACACATACATACACTTCTATATACACTACACAATACTACATACTATTGGAAAAGACGGAAAAACAAAAAAAATCCATACACATGCTAAATTTTTTCACTTTGCTTTTAAAATAAACACAAACATTATATACTCAATCAACAAAAAAAAAATCTATACATATATTTCTTCTTTTTTAAAAAAAAATCATCTCCTGCATAACCACTCACTGCTCCCACACTTTCTATATATCTGCCCAACTATAGTTTAGCTGAAAATTGAGCTTTTGCTTGCTGGAAAAAAAAAACATTGGTTTATTTAAGATTTTATACTAATCTAGCCATTTCTTTTAATTTCTCTTGGTCGCACCCATGCATCTAAAAAAAAACTCATAGTCTGGTTATTACATGTTTAAAATTGATACATCATAGTATTAAGTCAAAAAAAATTTTGCTCTCAATAATTTTTTTTCTGAGTTCGAACCCTCCACTTCCAATATTTTTGCATTTGACTCACTACTGGTTAGCAAAATTTATTTTTATAAGGGCGCCAGCTAAGACAGAGTGATAAATAATTTATGATTTATTTACACATTTTTATATATGTCTCAAGAATAAAAAACTTTATATATGACATTGAAGAAAAAATACATTTGTACTATGGTTGTAGTACATGGGTTTTAACTTTAAACAGTGAATTTTACACTTTGAACACATTATTTTACACATATCAAACATGGAAAAAAGAAAAGCTATATCTCTTACAACTTTTTTTTTTTTAAAATATATATAAACAGACTTCAGTACTCAGGGTATGTGGTGTTTATATCGAAGCCCCATTTGGGAAGCCAAGCCCGAGGAAAAAAAATCCTATGTGCTGGTCAAAACCTGTTTATCCATCTAACATGAGCTGGAACTTACAAAATGTACTTCAAACCCAGTCCAGCCCAAGATTTAGGTCAGGGACCAACCTGGATTCGAACCCACTCCATAAGCCCCAGATCTAACCCCTAATGAATAACATAATAATGATGGCACATGAGAATTAATTTTAAATCCGGCCAACTAGGAGAGTGGAGAAGACAATGAGACATCTATTGACTATGACTAAACTAATATATATATATCAACTAGGCTGTACATTTGGAAGTGGAGAAAAAGAAATTCGAACTACTCAAATAAGTTAGACAATAAAATTATTTTAATATACTGACAAATTATTATACATTTATAAATAAATTATAGACATTAGTGTGTGTGTGAATGAGCAAGCGATTACATAGTGTCATTCATGCTATTAGTTCTCATATGCTCTTTATTAGCTAAATAATATATTACAAATAAACACACATCTTTAATGGGTCTAATATTAAAATGCCAATCAGTTAATAAAAGGAATTACATAATATTGCTATTAACGCTTTGGATTACAGTTCTGAAACATGGTGACTAACATATATTTAGGGGAGCGTTCTGAGATTCATTATACATATGATATAAACTATTTTCACGCCACTGAGGTCGTGAAAATAAACAAAAGACAGTTGAAAAATTATATTTGAAACTATGACAAAATATTTAATGAAATTATTTTAACAATAGAAAGACTAACGCTTTATTTTCCCCAAGGCATATAGGTACACTTAAATATAGATATATAAATAACGAAGGTAGGATTGTATATGATTGAAATAAACTTAATTAATAAATAGAAGTAATTGGCATTTATATATATCTTTTAAGCAAAGCTTAATTTTAATATTAGAGCATTAAAACTGGGTCATAAAGCAAAAGAAATAATAATAATATGAAGAAGTTTGCGGTGCTGACATAATAGCCTAAAAATAACTAAGAGGAAAAAGGTCGTGCTTCTGGATGAAAAACTAAATGGATGGGCATAGCATGTGCCAGACATATGGGATCACTGCCAGAGGCATTTGATATGAAGAAAGAATATGCATAGCGTGTGCCAGACTTAGGGGTCACTGCTAGAGACATTTTTATACGAAGATGAGAAGAAATCTATGGGTTTGAACCTGTCATAACCCCCAGATTAAGAAGCATGTAATATATATATACGAAGATAGGCTAAATGACAGAAACGCAGTAATGATATATGTCTCTAACAACATTGAATAAATTTTACAGCTTTAAAATAAATGACCCTTGTTTGAATACTATAATACGCCATGCAATTATAATATATATAGAGAGATTTACATTTCATTTACTTAAAATATACTTGACGATTTTATATAGCAAAAGAAACATTAAGATTTAGATTTCAAATTAATAAAATATACATTAAGATTTGATTAAGTAAAAGAGACATTAAGATTCACCCCCGTCCCTTTCCCACTATTTAAAACAATTCAATTCCACCTTCGTGGATTTTACAATAACTGGAATACATAGCATATATTTTAAGAGTATATATAAAAAAAACAACTAGCAGTTATATATATAAAACAATTAAGTAACATTTTTAGAATTTAATAAATAATTATAAAATCAATGTTTCAGAGCGTTAATTAGATTGAGTTCTGAATTTTCACTGGGTAAAAAATACAGAGTTAAACAAATATATATATTTTATATTAGAACATAAATAAAATGTTGGCATGTAAAACAATCTGGCGAGTGTATTAATTAACAATACGTTATATTTTAAGAGGACGTTAATAAACTTGATTCATAAAGGCTTACTTAAAAAGAAGAAACGATTTTTAGAAAATTCAATTCATCAGATTGTTTTAGATTGACATATTAATAAGCAAGCAGATATGTAAATCAAATAATAAATAAATGACCACACCAAAATTAAAAAGAAATTAAAGAAAGTTAAGAGCACATGAGATAGGATTAAATTTATAAAAATTATTGAAAAGCAATTTACATATATATTTAAAACGAAAAAAAAAACAAAGGTAAAGAATACATGAGCAAAGATCTTGATAGATTATTTAGACTAAATTGACTATTAGGTGGCGCCTTGGAAATTTACCTTGCAATTTTAAGAATCCATTTTAAAGTATGGCATGTACACGGTGAATTGAGGATCCACAATGAATTCTTCTTGGTGACAGCAAACTTTTATTAGCATTCTAAACTTCTTTTAGACATTTCTTCATTTCAGGGCATCAGGATAATATGGTAGCAGCAGAGGCCGCTGAAGAGTGGTGGATTTACTGCTACATCATTTTTAAGTTTCAAGAAAAATGAACTATGTTTATAATACCGCTCTCTAAAAGTAGCTAATTTCCTCTGTGATTCAAAATTCAGTCATTTTATACATCCAAAAATAAATTCAAATCTATTTTCAGATTAGAAATAGATTTGACAACATGTTGTTAACACAAGTAAATCTTTAATCTACTTAATCCCATTTATTTTAAGTAAAACTTTAATTAAAAAATACCTACCCCAGATTAAAACAATAGTGCTTCCAGCCCCTAATTATTTTTAGACTATTAATAACACTTGCATCTTCCATATTGGATTTTATAAAAATATATAGTTTAATAGAAAAACAAGCAATTTAAAAAGGAAAAGTTAAAAATGACAGATAAGAAATATTTAAAACACCAATATTTTGTTAGTAAGTTTCGCTCCTATGTATATATTTGAGCCACATCTATAATACTTTAATAAAAAAGAACTAATAATTAATAAAAAGAATTAATAACAATTTTAAAACATGTTATTGAAACATTAAATTTTATAATTTAGGCGCACATCTCAAACATATACATTAAAATATATACATGACAAAAAGGAGCGGGATGGGAAATAGGGGTTTGAACATGGGTTAGTAGGAAGAAAGATGAAGCACAATCTTAAGCTAAGATTGACTGCTTCACAAAATAAATTATAAATGTACATGCTTAATTTATCTTAATTTTAATATCCCTGAAAACACTGCTATAATAAAAACAAGTCACACAAACTCTCAATTTATAGAATAGATAGTTGGAGGAATAAAGACATTAACACTTATTTTTAAATAATTATTTAATAAAATTAACCACTGAATAAAAAATAAAAATATAATAATATGACAATGTTAAATGTATTGTTTCCATATAAGAAATATAATTTTATAACACTAGATTATTTCCTGTTAATTGCTATTACTAAATTATTTAATATTTACTTTAACTAAGTTGTCTTGCATTGGTGGTCAAGAGGTCAGCGCGACTGCCTTGCACTTGCAGGCAGTTGCCTGGGTTGTGGGTTCGTGTCCCAGCCGATGCTATGACACCTAAAAAAAAAGTTATTTCCTCTTTTTAAAAAAAATTAAATCTGAAACAACATTTTACAATAAGAAATAAAAAATTAAAGACAAATTAAATCCTTCCCTTTTTTATGAAAATGGGAATGATCTCTTTATTTTTACCTTTTTTTAGAAAGAAAATACAATACAAAAATGTTTCAACAAAAAAATTCAATAAAAATTATTCATTATTACTTATACTAAAAATTATTTGCAAATACAGATATCCACACTACAATAACTTTATTATCATAGTTACATTCTTTTGAATCCTTTATGGTAATCATAATTCTGTTTCTTTTTTCTGTTAATTTAGGTCACAATTTTTTTAAATGTATACATTGAATTACAATAATTTTTAGGGTGGGTTATCACAAGTTGAATTTATTCATTACTGGTATTAAAAGTTTTCCATAATCTTCTTTTGTAGTTAATTAACACAAATTTCCAGGTTGAATTATTACAGGTAGATTTTATCAATTTTTCAATATAATTTGCAGGTCAGTTTTTTATAGAGGCTGTATTTATACATTGTTTAATATATTTTACAGGTCATGTTTCACACAGACTAAGACAGTCATACATTTGGATGGACACCAGGCTTGTTGCAGATTTTTCCCAGGGGTACTCTCCTCATCTATATTTTCTTTTAGTGAACAGGTTACTTGTTGATTTGGTGATGTACAAATCTTTGCTAAAGCTTTGAGATACAATTTTCTTCAAATACATTTCAAACATATTTTTTAAACTAATAGTGATATTAGTCTTACTTCAGATTACAAGATTATTTCTCACTGTTTTCTTTTTAGCTGAAATGCTAACTACTATTGTTTTCTTCAACAGTTGAATTAAGAATGACTTGCTAATTAGATTATATACTACGATGAAATGCTTTACTCTGCCATCCTGTCTTATTTTTGGGAACAATTTTGAATCCATACAATCACATATTATTTCAGACATGATAACATAAGTCCCTGAGTATTGTGTCTATTTTTACAAAAAGATTATGTCCTTTCTTTATTTTTAACTAATTAAAAAAAATCAAACATATCACATTTAGTGAAAAACATCTTTATAGTTATTTTTCTCTTCTTAGTTGCCAAAAACAATATAATCCTTTAATTTAATTTTGATTTGAAGATTATTACATTTTGTTTTAGAGTAAGAGAGAGAGAGATAAAAAGAAAAGAAAAAACTGAATTTTTAAACAAAATGTTAAAACTTTATTTTGTCTTCCATTCTTTTAAAAACTTATAAGATTACTTAAAATGATATCTATTTATCTCTTTTATTATTTTTTCAAAAGTTAAAAACTAATAAATAAATAAAATTTACTAAAGAGAGAGATGAAAAAAAAATTTATTTTACACTTTCTTTTCTTATATTTTTCTCTGTTGTTTACAGCCACCTTTAGTAAGGTTAGATATTCATATTCTTATTTTAAATGTTTGGAATTTATCATATCATTTAATAAATTAAACTTTAGTAAGCGTAATAATGGCTATTCCGAAAAATAAAAAAAACATAAGAATAATTATTTTTAATATATATATATTGTAATAATAGCATTTTACTTGGAATTATATGACAGACTTTTTCCATCATCTAGAATTATCTTTAGAAAAATTTAAATTTCATTCAAACTTTCAAATACATTAAATTGTTAGTAATAATGAACAGGTTAGTAGATAACACAATGTTTCAAACAGTTATATTCTCCATTCTCTTTCAGTTGTTTCTGGTCTGACAAATGGCAGTACTGATTTGAGAAACAGTCCTGTAACCTTTAGATTCATGAAGGTGATGCTCTAATCAGTTAGAATATATATAATACAGCATTATTTTTCATTTTATGTATAACTACTTGTCTTGACAACAAACCAAGCACTGCTGATAAACATTTAAGCATTTTTGCTTTACCAGATTGATCAGCCAATACAATACATGTAAAAAAATTTATTATTGATTTACATTGTTATTAAAATAAATAGCAATTAATTTTGCCTTTGTAAATTTGATTGTAATCCTACTCATAGGAAGCTGCATGGATTCTTGCTGATTTAAATTTCACCTTCCTCAGAATTATGTCTAGTTTAAACACCTATTTCAAAGATTCAAAAATGTAAGGTAATAACTTTTCCAATCATTCTGTTTATGGTTTGGACACTAGAGGGCATTGCATTAAATGTAAGTAGCTAACAAGTTTCTTTTGATATAATTGCTGAGAGATTCTTGACTTAGTTTAAGAAGAAGCCGTAATACATCACATTATCACATCACCTTATCACATAGAAATTTATCTCCTCTATGATATTGTATGTTACTTGATATTTGGTCTAACTTTAAATATTCAATAGTTTATTGTTTTACAAGTTTATTAAAATGAGTAATAATTAACTCTGTCAATTGAGTTTTAAGCAAATTTGAGTGAGTCCTCCCTGGATCTATTGACTGGTTCAAACATCCATCCCTGGAGAAAATCATTTTTCATTTATTATATTTATGGCTTTGATACTGATAGGAATCACATCAAGTTTTAACAATATTTAGAAGTTAGGAGTTTATTCCTTTGGTTGTGTTATAACCCATATATATATAATAAGAAATTTACAGTGCTAAATGTTTTATATGTATAGTTTTGAGACCAACTTATTGTTACTGTTTAAATAGAAATTGAATAGCCCTCTAGTGACAGCATTTGACAATACTTTAGTGGACTATTCAATTTCTATTTAAACAATTGCAATATTTACTGAGGCTGTAACCTCGATAATATGCGTGTAAAAATGTGATAGTAGGGACCTCTACAGGTGTTTTAACCACAAGCTTGTGGTTAAAACACCTGTAGAGGTCCCTACTATCACATTTTTACACGCATATTAATGAGGTTATAGCCTCAGTAAATATTACTTACGTAATCAATGTGCATTTAATAAATTTATAATTAAACAATTGCAATGAACTGATTTCAAAATGTTATATATAAATAATAAATATTAAAGCAGCATACCCCAATGTATATATAATTAATGGAGTTAAACAACTCCTCCTTAGATTATGAGTAAATAATACTTTGTTTATAATTATTAATTTTTATTTGATTATTGAAACAAGGTCATTAAAATTGAAATTTACTCTTCATCCTTGGATAATTGATTATTAATTTATTAATTACTTGTGCCATGTTTTCAATTGGCTGAGAACTTGAATTTATTCTGATTCACCATCAATGTTTACAGAGGTAAACTTATATACATTAATCCACTTAGCAACAAATTCCATCTTTCTATTTTGAATAGGCTCTAGTGAGATATTTGTACAAAATAAATGTGAACATTTTATTTGTACAATTAAATCTTTTTTCTTTGTAATATATTAATAATTCTAACATTATTTATTACAAATGTAAGCTTTCAAGTGATTGACATTTTAAAAATTAATATTTGACATTTTAAAACTATGAAAATGCATTTCTAAATGGAGTTCTTATCTATAACAATGGGGCTTGGCATTGCTGGACAAATTTATCTATTCTAAAAGTTAGTAAAACAATATTTGAATTCTATGTTATTAAAATGAAGATAAATTTAGGATTAGTTATCATCAAATAAAAAAATATATAATTTATTCTTAATAAAAAAATTTAAAAACAATTTTTTTACTATTTGGCAAAGGCAATTCTAGTTGGGCAAGTAGAAACTGCTTCTGCTTTGCTGAAAATAACTTTTTAAGATATCTTTTAAAAAAATATTTTCAAAAAAATATTTTTGTGGTGTTGCAATTTTTTTTAATGCGTCTTTTACAAAAATATTGCATATGATTTGTAAACAAATGACTGAAAATTACAATTTTTCCATTTAGCCTCAGGCCAAATCACTCGGTCAATCAGTTCAGATTTCCTTTAACATTTCGGTAACCTCCCTCATAGCATTATCATGCAAATAGATTATTGTAAATTATGCAAGAGACTGTTCACATTGCCTAAAAGGTCTGTATAATGCTGACACCTTCAGGTTTTTTCAACTAATAATTTTAAAATTGTAACTGCAGAAAAAAAACCGCACACAGTAATGTAAGATTATGAATAGGTTTCAAACAATGTAGACAATATATAGAGATCAAAGCACTGTTATAACACCAAAACTCAAAATCTGAGTTACATTGTCACCATTTAGACAAATCTGGTTAAAAGCTTCAAGAATAGGTGGATTCAGTCTATTCTTAATCTTTTGTTAATAGTGTGACTTATTTATCACCTGAGGGAAAATTCACACGAGTAATTACAGTATGAATTTAGAAAATTCCTATGACTCAAGATCTCAAAACAAAATCAGAAACAAAGTATAATATTTCAAATAATAATAATAATTATTATTTTTATCTTCTAATATTTTTTGTATATTCATAAAATCTCCATTACTTTTGATGATATATAAATATATATATTTGTATTATTACAAAAAAACTATTCAGGATGTGCACTTCTGGTTTTATATATTTTTAAATTATATATTCTTATCTCTTTCACTTTAGCTCAATCCTACACCATTTTCATCAGCCCAAAGTCAGAATAATCTCTTATATCACAGATACACTAGAAACATGGACTTTTTCTAGCAATCCATGTAGCACATGTTACAATTTAATTTCATATCCACATTGTTTTTAGAGATACTTAAACTTAACTTTGTATAATATGGATTTAAATATATTTCAAACTTCTCCGTCACACATCACTGAAACATTCAATCAAAGACATGTCAAAAAATAAATGATCCCCAAGATGTGCATTTTATCCTGAACCAGCCCTTATCAGTTGATCCAGATCATAATCTCTTATGCCTATCTTCATCATTTGTTCAGTATATATGGATAACAAATTCCTATAGTTTAATTGACAAGTTTCAAAATTTTTGTACACCTGGGTCTCATTTTACATGATAGATAGGTTCCTCAGAAAACACGCACAAATGAAATCGTGCAAAATTAGACATATCTTACATTGAAAAGGGGGGGGATGTGGTCTGTGATTTTTCAAAATTTGCATAAAAACAAAGCACCAATGTAAAATTACTTTAAAATTCGCGCAAAAAAAAAAAAAAAATAAGGAAATAAAATATGACTAATAAAAAATTTCAAATTTGAAAAAAATTGATACAAGACAAACTTTTTTTAACTATAATATTTAATTTTATTCAAAACAATATATTTTTATGCATAATTTACAGTAATTTACATTTTTTTATACACGTTTTAATTATTATCGCTATTTGCCGTTAAACAGGTTCGTTTGCAAACTAATAAAAAAACGGATTCTTCACAAGAAAAAATACAACTAGCACCAATGTCACTCTCATGTTGACAATGTAATTAGTAATTAATCTAACAACTAAAAATTAAATTATTATTTTTGTCTTTAATTTTCAATTTTAATTGTGCCCACTGCTATTACTCACTTTTTAAAAATAAACTTGCTGACACTAAATGATTAATAATTGATTACATTCTTTTTTAAAAAGCAAAAACAGAATGTGATTTAAAATGCAAAATTAACATGCACAATGTTTGAACAAATTTACATTATAATCTTGTAAAATTTAATGTGTGTATACATAAAATGTGGAAATCATGATTTTAATTTCATTATTGCATAAAATCTTATTATTATAAAGCACTGAAAATATTGAAATTACTAAGATAAAAGTTGAATTCCAATAATGTGCAATTGCTTTCAATATAATGTAAGTGCTCAAAATTTATTATTTAAAGTAATAGCGCATTATCGGAGTTCGACTTCCGGTAAAACACGAGTCGTGTAACTTTAAAATCGTGTTAAATAAGTCCACGTAAAAAGAGACCCAGGTGTACTTACAATTTGAGTACAGACTACTTTATGCCAATATATTAATGACTTTTATTAAGCATTTACTAAGTTAGATATTATATCTAACCCAAATATATACTTTAAGCCTCACTTAATGAATAATATATCTGCAATGTTGTAGAGGTATCAACATCTGATTTTCTTATCCATGTTGAAAGTTTTGATAATTTTCCAACATTCTTGCACAAGTCAGAAACTGAATTTTGTCCCATTTTAATATTCTGAAGACTGTACTATCCTTTGCACAAATCAGATGTAAATACCCCTATAACACTGCAGATATATTATTCATTAAGTGAGGCTTAGTATATACATTTGGGCTAGGGATAATATTTAGTTTAATAAATGACTAGTGAAAGTTATTAATATATTTCCATAAAGTGGTATGTATTAAGGTTGTGAGTGAAGAAAAATTGAAACCTGTCAATTAAACTATAATAAATTGCTATCATATATATATATATGAAAATAAAGTAACTGTTAACAGTAACTGAAATAATCATAGAAATATATAAACCATTATACAATTATAAATATCCAGTAACGCCCTTTGTTTAATAGTCTATTAAACAGAGGGCGTTACTGGATATTTGTAATTGTATAATGGTTGTGTCTACACTAAACTTAATTTAATTATAAGTGACTTGAACTCAAACTTTTAAACTTTGTACATCTATCTAAATATACCTTATACAACCAATACACATGGCCACATACTTGTGAAAAAGATAAATGATCTTCAATACGTTTTATCACTAAACATCACATGATCACTATCTCATACTAGCACATAATTGTTATTAAACAATTCAAAACAAAGCAAAACTCTCCATATAGTAGTGCCATCTTGTGCTAACAAGAGCTATCAATGGATGCCAGAAGGCTCGTGCATAAAATCCCTATCTAGTGCCTACTCATCCAATATCCCCAGACTAGTTTCTGGCTAGTGGCCTTCATCAGTGAGGAGTCTATATATATATGACTATATAAGCTATTGAGCTTGGATTGAAAATATTAATTCTGTTTTCAATTTCATACTCATAGTTTTGTAGTTAAATAAAGTTAAAAGTGAGTGCTGGAGAGTTGCATTAGATGCTAAGATCTAGGTGCAGTGCTCTCAGATCCAAGGCTCCTCACTGATGAAGGCCACTAGCCAGAAACTAGTCTGGGGATATTGGATGAGTAAGAACTAGATAGGGATTTTATGCACAAGCCTTCTGGCATCCATTGATAGCTCTTGATAGCACAAGATGGCACTACTATATGGAGAGTTTTGCTTTGTTTTGAATTGTTTACTATAATGTTTTATACTGATCCAGCACTCATTAGTTGGTCCAGATCACCATCTCTCACACATATACACAATCAGTACTCAGTTTATATTAAGATAGCAAATCTTTAAACATTTAATGGAGAAGCTTCAATCTTCTCCACTCTCCAGCCATCCAGTTCATTGATAATCTAAGAATGGAATGTTTAAAGCCCTTGTTGATGCCAATATTATTGTCATACCAAGATCTTCAAACAATCTGACTCCTTACACATAGAACCCTAATATGTCCATTTAATTATGTGTATTTTGGAGATCATTTATCTTTTTTACATGTATGTGATCATGTGTATACAAGATAGATTAGATAGATGGTGGAGGCTTGAAAGTTCAAGTCTCTTATAATTACAATAAGTTTAGTATAGAGAATATACTTATATTTAAACACTACATATTCAGTCTAAATTCTGTCCATCCCTCTTCTGTATGATTAAATGGACATAATAAGGTCCTATGTGGTCATATTGATTTCAGGTCAACATGGGTGTGATAATAATATTGCCATCAATAAGGGCTTTGAACATCCCATCCTTGAATTTTCAATAAAATGAATAGCTGAAGAGTTGGAGAGTGGAAAAGATTAAAGCCTGCCCATTAAAGTTTAAAGATTTGCTATCTTAATATAAACTGAGCACTGATTGTATATATGTAAGAGAGATGGTGATCTGGACCATCTGCCAAGTGGTAGTTCAGTATGAAATATGTATATTGGAGATCATTTAGATTTTTCACATGTATGTAGTCATGTGTATTGATTGTATAAGAAAGATTAGATAGATGTAGTGAGCTCGAAAGTTTGAGTTCAAATCCCTTATACATATATCAAAATTAAATCCAGATTCACACCAACTGATATTAAACCCTGGATATTATTCCCATATATCCTTAATGTTTCTTGAAGTTTGTTCAGAATCATACAGAATTAGTCTTCAAACTCCAACCATTCTCAACCATTTGATCAACAATTCTAAGAATAAACTGACCCCCGAACAAATCCCTCATACTGTATACAGGTTTCTTTGCAATCAAACTAATTGCAACACCATGTATTTCAGAAAATTCTGTTCCAACCTCACAACAAGACTGTCTCAGCATCAATATCTCTACAAAAGGGACCAAGAACAATCCAAAACACAAATCTATATTTTTTGAGCATGAAAACCAACTTGGCCATACCTTTGAACCTATTGGAGCCAGCATTATATGTATAGAAAAGAATGATGTAAAAGAAAGGAAGCTTGGTATATTGCCAATAATTCCAGTGCTATAAATAAAAAAGAATCCTGTTAACGCTTTTTTAAAAAGTGGGACATTTTAGCTTATTTGCATATAATTTACATAATATTTATATTACACTCTCGACCCACATTTATTCATTCATTGTTATAATTATGATATCATGGTAAAGATATTGAAAGCATGTTTGGCATATTAAATAAAAAGCTTTTGCTGTTAAGCTTGGTAAATCATGACTTATGCTATATGGATTACTTGAAAAAATATGTTTCTAATGTATCTATAGTATGAGAGTTTGTTCTGACTTCTGGGTTGATAGATGGTTGTAATATGATTGAGCTAAGGTGAAAAATGCACTGAGATAAGAATATAATTGAAATATATATATATACACACACAGTTGCCCCCCTCCCCGCCAATAACCTACAATTTGTATAATTGAAATGAAAAGATGAGGCTGATGATAATTTTTATAAATATATAATATTAAAGGAAATTTATTTATTGTACAAATCTGGAGTCATTATCATCATCGATCCACTGCAGGATGAAGGTCTCTCCAAGTTTAGTCCATCTTCTCAGATCTTTAGCTTCTCTTCTCCACATCACCCCTGCATACTTTCTTATTTCATCCATCCATCTCACATGTGGTCTCTTTCTGGGTCTTTTACAAGCTCTTGGAATCCAGTTTAAGATTTCAGTTGTCCATCTATTATCATCTCTTCTAGCAATATATCAAGCCCAACTCCATTTCAGTCTTTTAATTTTTTCATCTAGATATTATATTTAATAATATAACAAATAAATAAAATTAAAAAAAGAAATGTATATTAAAGAGGATACATCTTTTTATAAATTATATTCTTTTATAATATTGTTAATACAATTTTTAAAAACTAAGTCTTTATTAGTAAAATATAAAATTTAAATATTATTTAAATGAATTAATATTTCTTAAGGCTATAAGACTATGCGCCTGAAAAAATGACAGTAAGGGACCTCTGCAAATCTTTAACACAAGATTTATTTAAAAAAACAAGAACAACCACTCTTATCTTCAACCTACTTTCTAAATAAATAGGAGAATCTAAAGCATTTTGATTTGAGAGTGTAAGGCTATTAAATACCGCACTGATTAAGTCCACAAATTCTATAACATTCGCAAAATCTTTCGATTTACGAGGCAGTGTTGAGATCTTATGCTTAGAAATCTTTTAAGATAATATAAATAATTATATTTATAAACACATACTTGTTATGTAAAGTAATATTTATTAAGGCTATAATCTTAAGACTATGCACCTGAAACAATGAAGTAAAGAAAATGATATATATAAAAATGGCAAATCTTAATATAAAATGGATTTGAAATACAGTTTTATATTTATAATTATTAATTGAAATATTTTAAATGTAATATGTTAATTTTCTGGGTAACAAGTTTATATAAAAATTTAAGATCTACCTTTTGTCTTTTAAGCACATATACATTAAATAGTTCAAATTAATATACTTGAAAAATATACAATAGATCGATTGAATTCTATGAATATTCCAAATGACAGCTTCATATTCCAAAATAGGTAGGATCAAATAGATAAACAATTTGTTTATTAAAGTCTTAAAAATGACTGTGACAGTAAGAATAGTATTTACAATTTGTAATCTTTATTAACCATAACATCAATGTGTTGGTGAAAGGCCCATTGCTCGGAAAAGGCAAATAAAATGTCAAAACATTTTAAAATTATTGTTGAATTTATTTTCTAATCTTTAATATAGTAAGAAAAATGTGAAAATTCTGACTTTTTCCACATTAATGTTTATTTTGCATTCTCGCACCATTTCATGAATTAGTTATATCCCATTGCAACATATTGAAATAAATTTGTTATATGTTTTAATACACCAACTTTTTTTACAATCATTTGCACAACTTTAAAAAAATGAAAATTTTGTTTTCTTAAATCATCAATATAAATAATAAACAATAATGGTACTAAGACGTTCACTTATTCCTAATTTGCAATAATAAGAAATAAAAATTTGTTAATAAATTTGCATAAGCAATTCTTTTCCTAATAAAAATAATTAAACTATGTAACTTTGAAAAAGTGGTTTACTTTATCAAAGGCTTTAGACAAATCAAAGTAAATCTAATTGCCACTGATTCTCAACAACTTAAGCAATATAATCAAATAATGTAAAAGGATTAGTTTTCATTGATCTATCAAACAACAACAAAAACATATTGCATAAATGTTAAAACTTTACTTACATCAAGAATATTTTTTCTCATAATAACATCTTTCAAATATTTAAATAATTTCATAAAAAACTGAAATAGGTCTGTAATTATTTACACAATATCTAGAATCAGATTTAAAAATTGATATAATTTTGGCAAGATTAAAGGAATTTAGAAAAATATAGTTTTAAATATTTTTTTCACACAATGTTTAGTTAATTATAAAATATATTATAAAAATAAAAAACGGTTAGACGTTGATTAAAAATATAAGTAAAAAGATAATAGTAAAATAATATGTATTAAATAGTAGAATAAAAAGTTGAAGTTGTTTAAAATTAAACAAATTAAAATTATAAATAGTTTTAAAATAATTGACTAGTAAAATTGAATAAATGTGGATAAAATAATTTAAGAGTTGAGTAATAAAATAGAAAATGATTATTTATAATGGTCAGGTTTTGATGTATGTTTTAATTGTGTATTTAATTATGTATATAAATATGTGTAATAAAATTTATTAATTGTATAATTAATAATAAATGGAGCTTACTCCATTGCATATACGCTTTACAGATCGAATGCTAATTATAATAAATACTCTCCTTTTCAAACACAAGATAAAGTCTTTTTAAAAGATAGAATGGACCACTCTATTCTTTTCACCCAAACTATGTGTATTGGAAAATCTGAAGCATTTGGAACTGAGAGGGTGAAGATTTAACTGATCAGTTAGAGTGGTCCATTCTATCTTTTAAAAATACTTTATTTTGTGTTTGGAAAGGAGATTATTCATTATAATTAGTGTTCAATCTGTAAAGCGGATATGCTGTGGAGTAAGCTACAGTTATAATTAATTTATAAAAAATATCGTGCTATATAAATTAAATATTTACATATGTTTAAAGTTTTCAGTTAATAATGACATATCGTAAATAGTAAAAATTTTACAAGCGTCATCAACAAAAATCAGATTATAAGTAATTTAAAGTGGTAAATTAAATCTTCACGCTCTCAGTTCCAAATGCTTCTGATTTTCCTATACATATAGTTTCGGTGAAAGAGATAGAGTGGATCCATTCTATCTTTTAAAAAGACTTTTATCTTGTGTTTGGAAAGGAGAGTATTCATTATAATTAGCGTTCGATCTGTAAAGAGCATGTGCAGCTCTGATGATGACTGCAAGACAGTCAAAATTGTAAAAATAAAGTTTTGATATAAAAAATAGTATTGTTAAAGGGTTTAAGAAGGTTGGAAATGGTATATGTAAATATAGAAATCAATGCATAAGGAAAAGAAGAAGAAAATTATATATATTTGATATCTATTGTGAGTTTTGTTATAATGTGAATAGCCAATCAAATTAAATTTAGAATTTCTAGTTTTACATTCTTTTTTAAGAAACAATACATTGGAATGGTCTAGCTTAAGCTAATGGCACAAAACATTAACTGTAAATAATTTTTATTGACTGATACAATTTCTGATATATTATATAAAGAGTCAAGATAATATTCCAATAATTTATTTCAAATAATCCTTAAAGAAAAGTTATGTAGAGTCTTTAAGATATACTTTCAAACGATCCACCACTCTCCACTCTATCTCATAACACTGATACACTTGAACACATATATGTTGAAAAAATAAATAATCACCGATATAAGTATTTCATGCTAAACCAGCAATCATCAGTTGGTCCAGATTATCATCTCTACACATGTATGCAATAAGTGCTCAGATATATATTAAGATAGCCAATCTTCACACTTTAATGGACAGGCTTCAATCCACTTCACACTCCAACACTTCAAGCATCTATCCAATTAAAAATCTGATGATGGAATGCTCAAAGGCCACTCTGAGGCCGAGATTCTTGTCACACCCATGTTGACCTAAAGTCAATCTGACCCCTCATGCACAGGACATAATCCATTTAATACATATATGAGGGATGGGCAGACATCTCTACTATGCAATAACTGAAACACAGGCTTATTATATATATATATATATATATATATATATATATATATATATATATATATATATATATATATCTGTATTAATATATGTAATATATAGGGTATATGAGCACAGACTTTCACACAACCCACCACTCTCCACTTTATCTCATAACACTGATACACTTGAACATATATATATATGTCAAAAAGATAAATAATCACCAATATTTGTATTTCATACTAAACCAGCAATCATCAGTTGGTCCGGATTATCATCTCTTCACATATATGCAATAAGTGCTCAGAGCCAATCTTCAAACTTTAATGGACACTCTACACTCCAACTCTTCAACCATCCATCCAATTGAAAATCTGATGATGTAATACTCAAAGGTCCTGTACATGAGGGGTTGGTTGACTTTAGGTCAACATGGATGTGATGAGAATCTTGGCCTCAGTGCGGCCTTTGAGCATTCTACCATCAGATTTTCAATTGGATGGATGGTTGAAGAGTTGGAGTGTGGAGTGGATTGAAGCCTGGCCATTAAAGTATGAAGATTGGCTATCTTAATATATATTTGAGCACTTATTGCATATATGTGTAGAGATGATAATCTGGACCAACTGATGATTGCTGGTTTAGCATGAAATATGGATATTGGTGATTATTTATTTTTTCAACATATGTGTTCAAGTGGAGAGTGGTGGGTCGTGTGAAAGTCTATGATCATATATCCTATATATTACATATATTGATACAGATATATATATATATATAATAAGCCTATGTTTCAGGTAGAGACATTAAAGAACTTAAATTAATAATAATAATAGTAAGCATTATGGATAGCTAGATACTCATTTCTCACTAGTATTGAATGAGTAACTGAGTAAGGTATAATCTGGCTAATTGAAAAAAAAAGTTAAGGCTAATTAGAATAAGAAAAACTTTCAGGTTCACCTGGTCCGGATTCGAACCTAGTCAGAAACATTGAAGGCAGGCAGAATCAGTACTATTGCACTAAAAGGTTCTTCTTTTCTATAGTATTTATATGTATGGATTGAAACTACTGTTTACTGAGATTGAACTTAAACTGCTAGTAATTCTGTTAAAAGTAGTTAATTAGATGATATTATTTACTTGTTGTATATTATTAGATCATGTTGACTGGTATTCTTCGATATTTTGAATATTAACGTTTATGATATGGCTCAAATATTAAAATGCTGAAATAAATTGTTAAAAAATGGGGGGCAGTAATAGACTAAAATCGATGAGGATCAAATATTATTGGTCTGACGTAATAGGTTTAACTTCCTACGAAAAACTGAACATATATATATGTAGTCAAGATTAATACCCCACCACTGATTTATTAAGTAAATTAAATACTCTCAATCCAAAGCACAAGATAAAACTTTTTGAAAGTTTATATTTACATACATATATACAAAATTTAAGTAACAAATATAAAAAAGCGAGTCTATGATTACTTTCTTTAATTTTTTTTTTTTTAAAAAGCCGGGGGGGTCAAAGATTTCTGTAAGCAAGCCGTAAGCAGTAAAAATGACAAAAAGGGCGGGAAAAATATATATATTAATCAGCCATTCCGGGAATTTAAAATCGTGAGACAAAACAAATTATATGCATACAAATTGATAAATGTCTAAAATCGAGTAATCAGCCCAACACTGCATGACATTTAGAAAGGGCTCACTTCCTGTAACTGCAGCCAAGGCAACCAGAACTCTTGCTATGGTTCATTCACAAAATGAAGGAAAGTGCATGGGAAAAATAGAAATTTTCTCTGGTTTGCAATCAAAGCGTATGAATAAAACCAGTTTCAATGTTAAAAGCTTTCTGTTCTAATTGTTTATCTTTTTTTTTTATTCACCTATTCTTTTTGTCTTTTATTTATTTATTTTAGTTTTTTTTTTAAAAAAAACTCATTAATTCTTTTGAAAGTATAGTTAAAAAAAAACTAGATAAACTAGATTCGAATCATTTATTTTATATGCGCGGTATATATAATAGTGCTAAAAACTTTTACTCAAAGGAAATCTCAAAATTAATTTACAACACAATACAGTATTTAATATCAGGGTGGTTCCAAATAAGTTTTAAAACTTGCTGTGTTTCGATTGTTTTTATATGAATTTATAGTACGGTATTTACATAACCGTTGGTTTAATCTATACTTTCACCAAAATTTGATTTAATTTTTATAATATAATTTTATATTTAAATTATTTTGATACTCTCCTTTAGATTTACCATTAATGAGTAAAATTTGATAATCCGAGCTACCATAAAGATAACCAAGGGTTCACCACCCACGGAAATATGCCGCACTTTCTACCAATAGCAGTGGCATTGATCTGACCAATCAAATGACCTTTGCCCCTATTCCTGAGTATCTATATAACTAACCACTATTGGGTAACTAAAAGAGGGTCATAAACTACTTACCTGAAAAGAAAAAAAATCTGTTTGTTAAGTATCTAATCGGATTCAATTCAAAGTGGGCATGGTAGGTGGATGTGCTAATTACTATAACACATCACAGGTATCATAATTAAGTGTATTTGTTTTTGCATCTATTAGCTATAAAGTTCATATTAAAATATGCACTGAATTTCATCTTTCCTTATGGAGGGAGCTTACTGAGAGGTAATTTTGTTAACTAAAATCATCACATTTTTAATTAATTAATTATTTAATTATTGAACAATTGTCTGTACAGTGCTGTGGTAGAATATAGATTCTGGAAATTTAAGGCATGGATTACAATTCCGCTCTGTCATTTACAATGCTATAATTTTTTATAAACCCCTGAGCAATAAATTATTTTTTTAATAACTAAATCAAGACTAAATCAATATTAACCTAATACATTATATTCTTTATAGCAAGTTTGTTATGTCGAGCATTACCAAACTCTCCATACAGTAATCCATCTATCAAGTCTTAATAATCCAGGTGCAGTGATCTCAGATGCAAGCCTCCTCACTGATGAAAGCCGCGAGCTAGAAACTAGTCTGGGGATATTGGCTGCATGCATAGGCATTAGATAGGGATCTATGCACAAATCCTTTTCCATTTATTAATTACTAAGTCTTGCACTCGATGGCACTATATGAAGAGTCTGCTAAAATGGTGATCATATGATGTGTCAGTGGTTTTATACCAATGCTGCCCATATGATGATGATTAGGGTCAGTATATTATTAAACAAATGAATGGGCTTGAATTGAAAACATTATTAGGTTTTCATCTTGAGCTCATAGATTTATAGTTAATTAAATAGGTAAAAGGTGTCTGCTGGAAGGTTGCATTAATCCTAAGATCTAGATGCAGTGCTCTCAGATCCAAGGCTCAAATCATTCATTAAAGTCACAATAGAAACTAATCTGGGAATATTGGATGAGTAGGCACTAGATATGAATTTTATGTACAAACCTTTTTTACATCCATTGATTACAAAGGCTTGCACTAGATGGCACTACTATAAGGAGAGTTTGCTACTGTATTAACAACTTGTGTAAGAATAGGAAATGGTGATTATGTAATATTGAGCATTTAAATGAATATTGTTAAAATATAGTAAATATTCAAGAAATACATTTAAAAAATGCAATCAAATTTAGTTTTAATTAAATATACGAATTTTATCAAGATAAGAAAAAAATGTCTGCAAAATCCATTGAATTTTTTTATAACATTTAAAAAATATAAACAAACTTAGAATTAAAATTCCAAACATCCAGAATCTAAAATCCAATTATCTTTTCAAATTTAATCCAGTTTTTATAATAAATATTTTATTTTTATTGAATCCAAATATATATATATTTAAAAAAAAAAAACGTAACCAATGAGATAAAAAAACAACAAGTAAATGTATATTTTATTTAGAATGTATTTAGATTTTTTTACAAAATTTATATATGTTTAGGTTCTTATGCAATATTTTTAATTATTGTAGGCATATAAATAGTTAACGGTTGAAGATTTGCTATCTTAATATAAAGTGAGCACTGTTTAAATATATGTGTGGAAAATGATAATCTGGATCAACTTAAGCATGGAATACATATATTGGAGATCATTAATTTTTTTCACGTGTGTGTGATCATGTGTATTGGTTATATAAGTTGGGGTGAATAGCTGAAGAAAGCTTGAAAGTCTGGGTTCAAATCCCCTTTAATTACATCTTAAAGTTCGATATTTACAATATACTAGTATTGATTTATTACAGATTTAGCCTGAATTCTATACATGGATATATTAAGGTCATATATATGAGAGGTCAGAATGATTTAAGGTCAACATAGGTGTGACAACAATATTAGCATCAATAAGGGTTTGAGCATTCCACCATCAGATTTTCAGGGAGATGGATGGCTGAAGGTTTGGAGAGTAGAGAAGATTGAAGGCTGACCATTAAAGTTTGAAGATTTGCCATATTAATACAAACTGAGCACTGATTATATATGTATGTGGAAAATGATGATTTGAACCAACTGATGAATGCTGGTTCAGCATGAAATATGTATATTGGAGATCATTTATCTTTTTCATGTGTGTATGATCATGTGTACTGATTATATAAGATGGAAGGGATAGCTGAAGAAAGCTTGAAAATCTGTGTTCAAATCCCCTTTACTTACATCTTAAAGTTCGGTATTTATAATATTCTATTATTGATTTATTATTTCTTTACTCAATAATTTAGTATTTATTAAAGGAAAATGTTTAAATGTAATTTAAAATTATAAAAATTTAACAATTTAAAATTGATTAAAAAAAAATCTGATAATTATTTTAGCAATAAACCACTAATATTAACATTTTATTTTTCTGTATTTTTGTTATCTAGGTTTCACTGTGTAGTATTTTAACTGTTGTAGTTTGTTTTACTCAGGTTTAAAAAAATTAATTATTTAATATTTATGAGAGGGAAAAAATTAATAGCTCAAATCATCTACATAAAAGCATCTTCATAAAGTTAAATTATGTAGTGACCTGACATCACAGTAGATAAATAATAAATCACATGACCACCATTTGCTATACTTACACAATTCTCACTAGAGGTCAGGCAATCAGCCATCATCAAACTTTTCTATATTGGGATATTTCTCTTTTTCTGCTTGTAATGTATTAATTATACAATCCTGGCTTGAAATTCTAGAATCCACTTCTCTAATTTATTCATCTAAAGATTTCTTTCATGTTTATTTTCAGTATGATAAATATTTCAGTTTATTTAATTAATTAAATAAACTTTTGAATTAATATATGATAAAAAAATGTTTTTCCATTATCTTTATAATCTATATTTTGCAACTTAGAAAGTAGTAACAATTCCTAAAACTTCAATTATGCTAATTTTTGAATTTTTTAAATTTTAAACATATTCATATTTAGTTCAGAGTTCATGCCAAGAACTGATATTTTAGAGTACATATTTAGAGGTAGAGGTTGGTGAAATAATACAAAAATAGAATATGGTTTTAATAAATAGTGTATTTATATAGTGCTGACTAAATATGTAATATAAAGAAGGGAAATAAACCTTTGGTCATGCACTTTTCATGAATTTACACATATTCGCCCATAAGCATCAGCTTAAAAAGCATAATTTGACTATTTATGCTTAGAGGTTATCATCTAAATTTATCTGTGCTCACCATGCTGAAATCAGAGCATTAATCTATTGTGTACCTGATTAATAATTTGACAATTAATTGTACAAACTTATTCATTCTATAATAGCAATATATAAATACACCATTTATTACAGTAAATTCAAAATTACATAATTAATTATACTTCATGTATAACCAAGTAATGTTTACATTGCACTAAAACACAGAAAACGTGAAGCTATAAAATAAACAAAATATAATGGCTAAGTGCTTTCAGGAATGTCTAGTCCCCATATTCATAGCATATGGTGGAAGTGCTGGTAAAACAGAATGTATGAACTTAGTGTATGCAAAGTTATGCAATGTATTTAAATGGCCCATTTTTTAGAAATGTAAAAGCAGGATCAGCAAAAATGCTTTGCATGGAGCATCATGATGTAAAGTGTAAGGTAAAAGAGGCATGCTTTATAGCAGATGATGCTTATGCCATCAACTGGAAGGAATCTTGCTTTTCCATTTCTAAAAAATGGGTCATTTAAATATATTGCATAAATTTGCATACACTAAATTTATACATACTGTTTTACCAATGCTTCCATCATATGCTATGAATATGGGAACCAGATGTTCCTCAAAGCACTTAGCGCTTAGCCGTTACATTTTGTTTATTTTATGGCTTCACATTTTTCTGCATTTTAGTGCAATATAAACATTAAATTCAAAATTCAATATTTATTTCTAATCACAGGTGGTCAAAAATGAGATTCTGTCTCTCTCCTCTCATAGAATGAATAAGTTTGTATAATTAGTTTGTCACATTATATATCTGATACACAAGAAGTTAAAGCCATGGCTTCAGCATGATAAGCTTTAAGCATGAATGATCCTTTTATTCTTTTTAAACTGATGCTTACAGGTGAAAGCATGTAAATTTTGTGAAAAGTGCATGGCTAAAGCTTTATTCCATTTCTCTATATTACATACATAGAATATTATTATTACTATTTATTTATTTATCAATTTACATAAATGCCATATGAAGAAAAAAAAAATCAAGTGCAGATTTAAAATATAATAAAAATTAATGTACAAATATATACAACTTATATCAATCAATCAATCAGTCAATCAATAGTGTTCTGTCCCATGAACAGGTCCAGAAAGTAGTCACATCATCAATCCATCCATTTCATCACTCCATTCTCTTTCATCATTGTTCAGTCTTCAATTTCATGTAACTCTTCCCATTTTTTATATCATTCAGTCCTTTCTTCTTATTTCCACTCACTATTTTCCCTCAAACATCTTTCATTAAACTATACTTTCTTCTTTATATATGTTCAATTCAGTTTCTCTTTCTAATTTCCTCAATCAATCTTCTCTTTCATTAACTCTTTCAAAAGTTCTTCATTTGTTATTTTATTCATCCAATTGATTTTTCCATCCTTTCTTACAATCACATCCCAAAGGCTTCCAATCTGTTCATATTTTTATTACTCCGTGTCCATGCTTCAAAACCATACAATACTACACTCCACACTTGGCATTTACATAGATTTTTTTTCCTTTTTGTTATATAAAACTATATAAATGAATAATAACTTTAAAAAAATGTATAAAAACATTTAATTAAAATAAAAAACAAAAATAATTCAATATATTCTTGCATAAAATTTTTAAAAATCTGTTTAGATCAGGATTTGTGATGTAAAGAACATTTTAAAAAATAATTGAATGGTTAGCCAATCAGGATCACATGCAATGTTTGATATGTATAGTAAAGTGAAAGTCCAGTGGAGGTTAACACAGCAGTAGAGTGGGGAACATAAGTGCTATAAGTTTTTTTTTCATGTGTCAAAGCATTGGCCAGGACACAAACCCGAGACAACTGCTTGTAAGGCGTCTGTGTTGACCACTTGGCCACCAATGCTTGACAACAGAGCTAAAAAATTTTATATTCATTCTGAGCTGAGTAAAGCAAAATAGATTTTTCAATTTATTATTTGAATGAAACTATTGTACTCACCTTAACAATTGGTTGTTCAAATGTCACATTACCTTTCGAGCAACTTAGCATGATTTTTTTTAAAATGAATTTTTTTTGGAAAAAAATGTTATTAAATGTTCCTCTCAATTAGCAATCTTTAAGGTACGAATAATTAATTAACAACATGCTATTTGTTGCTTTTAGTGATTCCTATATGTAGTTTTATTTTTATATGTCAAAGTATCGTCCAGAAAGCGAACCTGCAAACCCGGGAAAACTGCTTGTAAGACAGCTGTGCTGACCACTTGGCCACCAATGCTTGACTTCCTATATGTAGTTAACAGTGAGAATAATGACTTTGATGTCCATGTTGCAAAATAGTTCCTCAACAAGTTCATTTAAATGGACGTCTACCATTAGAATGAAATGGAACCAATTATTCAATTTCAGAATCAAGTTATCAATTCTTCGATTATATTATTAAATTTATTTTAATTTAATAACAATGATACCTTTGTTGTACTTTATACCATTCTTGTACTATCATTCATTTAAAATATTTTATTTAAAGTACCATATATAATGTAAACAGAAGATGTGAATATTTTTTCATTTTCTGATCATCATTTTTGATCATTATTGATCTACTATGGGATGAAGATCTTTCCAATTTTAATCCAGTTTTTTTGATTTTCAATTGCCCTTTTCTACATTGTACTAACATACTTTCTTATGTCATCCTTCTATCTTATATATAGTTTATTTCTAGGTCTTTTACAATTTATTGAGACCCAAATTAAAACTTCTAATATCTATCTATTATCATCTCTTCTAGCAATATGTCCAGTTCAATTCTATTTCAGTGTCTTAATTTTTTTTATGATGACAGTAATAAATATTTGTACTCTTATTCATGTGTTTCATTTGCCATCCCTTATTACTATTCTTAATATGCATCCCTCCATACTTTATTATGTAATCTAAAATCATTGTAATGTGTTTAAGTCTCAGATCTATTATAAGTAAAGACTTAAAAAAATCAAAAAGAGAGCTACTACAGGTTAATGACAAAACTTGTTAAATCTCAAGGATAGTTAGTTAGTAATAATTGATAATATCTTGGCAACATCAAAAGGTTAAATGTTAGCTCTGTTTACATGGATATTATCTCCTCATTCCTATTCTTTATTATAATAACAATCTCTGAAGTATTTAATTCAACATATATTAAAAATCTTTTTTTTCAAACATATAGGTATACTTTCCTTTAATATTATTTTTATCAAAAGCACCCTTTCCGATTTTAATTTTATGATTAATGTTATCCATTACATTTCCATCTGTAATAATAATCTGACTAAGATATTTGTAGTTTTAATTTCTTTTAACCATTATTGATAGATTAGCATAAAAAATATAATTGCATCATCAGTCTCTTATAAGGCCATGTGACATTTCAACACACAAGTAGCAAGCATACCACCACAGTTTCATATAACTGGCTGAGAATTTTTTCTTTACTTTTTGAGAAATAATTTCTTGAATTCAGCAGTCTATTCCAGTACCAAACTATTTGGGACACTAATTTGTGATTGTTCATATTAATTTTATATAAATTATGAATTATCAAAAGAACTCTAATATTCTACATGATAAAAGGTATTAAGTGTTTAGTTTGCCCAAGGGCCAAGAACTTAGTTTTCCCAAGGGCATGAACTCCATTTCACCTTTTACCTTAATTTAACCAATTAAGCAACAATTGCCTTGATATTGTATGTCGTATAATATTTTAACTAGTTATATACCCAGCTGACATTATGGAGGAAGAAGTATATACTTTGGAGATCTTGTTTTTGATGTGTCATGTGACTTTTCAATATATCTCTAGTTAGAATGACTATTATTTCCTGTTCCATTTACATTAAATATTTTTGAATATGAAACTTATAATCAGAACTCATTTGGTTGTTTCATTTAGCAAAACCTACTAAATGTATTATACCATTTCTAATTTTTTTATATTTTTTGTTATCTCATAAACTTTAATATCTATTATAGTAATAACAACAACAATGGGGATTCTGGACACAACTAGTTGGCAAAATATCCATATTTATCATAATATATATATATATACGTGTTTTTTTTTTTTTTTATTGATTCATATTTGGATCACTTTTCCAGGAGCCGTTTTTGAAAAATCATTTACTTGTAAATATTTAATTACTCCTATTAATATTGTTACACTTTTATTCGTATTTAATTTACAAAGCAATACTCATAAGAAGGTCTTACAGCTGTGAAAGATCTTACAGCTTCATGGATATTTACATTTACATAGGAATGAAATAAGTATCTGCTGCCATCTCAATTTCTGGCATGTAAATAGAAAACAAAAAGATTAATAAATGCTATGTGTGGAGTGTGCTATTGTATGGCTGTAAAATGTGGACACTGAGTAATAAAATTAGGAACATATAGGAAACCTTTGAGATATGGTTATCGAAAAGGATATAAAAAAATCACTTAGATGAATAAAATAACAAATGAACTTTTGAAAAGAGTAAATGAAAAAAAAAATTGTAGAGAAATTAGTAATAGAGAAAGTGGATTGGTTATATATTAAAAAGAAAGGATGAAAATGATTGACATTGCTGGATCATATAAGAGATGGGAAGAGTTACATGAAATTGAAGAGCTGGACAATGAAGAAAACAGAGTGGCAAAATAGTTGAATTGGGTATATGACTACTCTTTGAATTTGCTCTTTGGACTAACTACCATTGATGATGAAATAGAAAGCCAAATGCATTTATGGTAGAATATTTACTAGCCATTAATAGTAAATAAATCCCACATGTGAATATTTTAGAATATAGATATTGCAGAATCAAAATTTTAATATTATGGATCAAATTAAAGTTTCTTACTAGTTTTAAAGCTGAGGAGTTAAAATCGATTATGTTTAGAGTTGTGGCGAGAAATGGCAAAGAACTTAGCATACATACATAAGATTTTAAATTAAAGTAGGAGTTATTGTAAACTCCCAGAAAGCTATATATAAACTAATACAAATTTCTCAATAAATGAAAAAGGGCAGAATAAGCCCATCTGTACTTTAGCTTTGATCACATGATAGCATTCAATTTACCGATGTGTTATAATGCAGAACAGGAATTTTATATATAGACGTAATCTCGGTTATTTCAGAATAGCTTACAATTATACTGAGATTGCATCCACATATAAAATTCATGTTCTACATTATAACATGTCAATAAATTGAATACTTACAAGGTAAAATATAGGTGGGACCATTTGTACCTTTTAATTTATTGATTGATTTGCATTGGTTTATGTATAGTGCATGGGGGGCGGGAGGTTACAGCAACTTCCACTTTAATTTCATCTACATTTGGGCAATCACTATTAATATTTATGTACGGCTTGTTTGACAAAAAGTTTTAGTTTGGAAAAAAAATCTAATATTGAAATATATTCTATTGTTTTAGCTCACCTTTATTAAAGAAGTTAACTTTTTAAATTTAATTGTTTAAATTTTTGTTTTTAATTTATTATAAAAAAATGTAAAGCATGTTTTTAATTACATAAATGCACTAAAAAGAAAAAAATATTTTTTTCAACTTTCACAAATTAAAAGTAGAGGGCGCTCATGTTTGTAAATAGTCTTAGTTCCACTTTGTATCAATTTTTATGGCTTCCTGTTAAGCAAGAATAACAATTTAATATTTGTAACTTAATATTTTTCATTATTTTGCTACTATGTATATGAGAAAAATATATCAATTGCTAATTATGTAAAATATTACAATATTTTTAAAGATAATTACACCATACTTTTACTTATGAATACTGATTTTTTTTTTAAAAATGTTTTAATACATTTATATGAATAAAAGCATTCTTTTTTTTTAAATTTTCTACTCTTTAGTTTTATATATATACATGAAAACAATCAACACATAAACAATATGAATACTGATGGCAATCAACAATCTCAATCTGTTGTCAAGGCAACCTCCTTTTTATAATAATGGTCGATACCCACTTTTATCTACAGTCCAATATGTTTACATAGACACTAAAGATTGCAATTGATTAAAGAGAATGAGATTATTAATTTAAAGAAGTTTTGAATAAAAGTCATTAAGCAGGCAAATATAACTTGTTCTGAAAGCAGACTAATAAATAGTCAATTATAACTTTCAAATTCCACTGAAACTATGTATTACTTAAATAACAAAGCTAGTAATGCTCAAGGCTATATATATATATATATTCTAATATGTGAAAATATCTATTGTATTTGTCAGATTAGAAATATTACCATCAGATATCATGGGCAGTAATTAATGAAAATATTGAACTGTAAGCGCTTTTATTTATTTAAATCTGTTAAAAATTATTAGTTATATCATCGGACTAACTAGTGGAATAGTTTATTTTATATAAGGAATTGTGAAAGGTTGTTGGCTTTCTTTCATTAAACCCAAATAAATAGAATAGCACTTTAATCTCTATATAACACCAAGACCTCACATTCAACAGTGTAAACTGTTGAACGCAAAAAGTATTTTCATTATTTAATGTCTATGACATCTGATGTTAATATTTATAATCTGAAAAATACAAGATATTTTCATGTATTGAAATATTTATAAATGACATCTATTGAAAATTATTTCTCTCTCTCTCTTTCTCTCTCTCTCTCTCTCTCTCTCTCTCTATCTATCTATCTATCTATCTATCTATCTATCTATCTATCTATCTATCTATCTATCTATCTATCTATCTATCTATCTATCTATCTATCTATCTATCTATCTATCTATCTATCTATCTATCTATCTATCTACCTACCTACCTACCTACCTACCTACCTACCTACCTACCTACCTACCTACCTACATACATACAATATACCTACCTACCTACATACCTATCTATCTATCTATCTATCTATCTATCTATCTATCTATCTATCTATCTACCTGTCTGTCTGTCTGTCTGTCTATCTATCTATCTAACTATCTATTTATCTATCTATCTATCTATTTATCTATCTATCTATCTATCTATATACCTACCTACCTATCTACCTCCCTACATACCTACCTACCTACCTATCTGTCTGTCTGTCTGTCTGTCTATCTATCTATCTATCTATCTATCTATCTATCTATCTATCTATCTATCTATCTATCTATCTACCTACCTATCTACCTACCTACCTACCTACCTACCTACGTACCTACCTACCTACCTATCAAATGATATACATATAATAAACACAATACACTAGAATAACTCTATAAATTACAAATGCCTATATAAAATTAAAAAAATAATTTCTTTGCTATAACCAGCTTACGGGTTCTTCCACCATTTCGAATAGGGCGGAAGAAGCCATAAGCTGGCTATATAAAAAAAATTATTTTTTAAATTTTATTTAGGCACTTTTAATTTTGTAGAGTTATTCTAGTGTATTATATATATAAAACAATTATGTGAATTTACTTAAAGTGTATTTTGAGATATAAAATTTAAAATATTTATTATTTTTTTACAGTTTTCAATGAATCCTTCCATTTTAAATTATAAGGAGTGCTGCTAGACACCATTAGAATTATTTGCAAATTCTAAAAAAATGTATTATCATTGAGAAAATGTATCAAAGTAAAGTTTCAACTAGATCAGAAATTGGAAAATGACTGAAAATTGATTCACAAGATTTAGCCTAGACAGAAAGACTAAAAAACAGAATAAGTTACATAAAATTGTATAAAAAATAGTCACAGATAATGTATTCAATTAATAATAATCACTTATAACTTTATTTTTCTTATTGCATTGCCAAATCCATATAATATTAATATCATCTATGTTCTTTATTACTTTTTACAACCCACTGATGGTTTCGATTGCTCTAGAAATCTTCTTCAGAACTATAACAAACACAATACAAATAAACATCACATGACTTTCATCTCTTATGCTTGTGTATAACTATTGTTAAAACAGGCAAAACTCACTATATATATTGCCACACACAGCAAGCTAGAGTAATCAGTGGATGCCAGAAGGCTTGTGCATAAAATCCCCATCTAGTGCCTACTCATCCAATATCCCCAGACTAGTTTCTGGCTTATAGCCTTCGTCATTGAGGAGCCTTGGATCTGAGAGCACTGCACCTAGGTCTTAGGATCTAATGCAACCCTCCAGCAAACACCTTTTATCTCAATTTAACTACAAAACTATGAATCTTAAACTGAAAACACTTTAATGTTTTCAATCCAAGCCAGAAACTAGTCTGGGGATATTGGATGAGTAGGCACTAGATGGGGATTTTATGCACAAGCCTTCTAGCATCCATTGATTACTTTAACTTGCTGTGTGTGGCAATATGTATAGTGAGTTTTGCCTGTTTTAACAACAGTTATACACAAGCATAAGAAGTGGTGGTCATTTAATGTTTATTGGCTTAACCACAGTAATTGAGTACAATGCCCTGCTCACAGTTTAGTGTAGCTTGTAGAGCAACCACCTTGAAATCAGGAGGTCCCAGAATCGAATCTGGTGCTCACAGATCTGGTTCTCAAATTTCTTATGACCTCCCAAGCAATAAATCTATATGCCTTTCTTTTTTTATTGAAAACAATAACATAGAAGCAATTGGAGTGAGTTTCAAAAAAAATAATGTTAATTAATTTGATTATAAATATTTGCAATAATTATTAAAAATAATAAAATGATTTATTACGAAGTTTGAGCACTAGAAATAACAGCCAGAGCTATGATCATTCGACATGGAACTCTATAGTCTATTCTTTTAATACTGATTATACAGGATAGCAATGATTATTCATTAAGTAGGTAATGACATCTTCATTCATTTTTAGTTTAATCATAACCAGTTTTTTACCCAAGTTCAATGACGTAATATGTATATGATCACCCAAGAAAATGTGATTCCTCAGTCGTTAAACTTCTAAAGATATTATGTATCAAAAAGACTTGAATTATGTTACAATTCCAAATGGATACTGCATAGATATTGACTGTGATCATGTCAATGCATTAACACAAAACAATGTCCAGACAAATTGAAACAAAATGAACCTGCCAATGCTTGTATAGGGTAGATCAAACTGCAAAAATAATTGGATGAATAGTCATAATGTTCCCAATCTGTACCCTAATTTTATTAAATTAGACTTCACTTTATTGCTACCAGTCTGAGATACTACCAAGCTGATCACTTAAGGATATATATAAACACTATCAATCTGATATGATTTCTAGGCAATTACTTGAAAAACATGACTTGTCATCTCTTTAGTTTTTGAAGAAGATCAAGAGCATACTTGGTATTGTGACGACTGGGCCAATCTTCCTTATTTCTCATCATACATTTAATTCTTTCACCATCAATCTTCCAACATGGAGGCAAAACTCTCCATACAGTAGCACCACTCAGTGCAAACCAGAGTAATCTATGGATGCAGAAAGGTTAGTGCTTAAAATCTCTATCTAGTGTCTCCTCATCCAATATTCCCAGACTTGTTTCTACCTTGTGGCTGTCATTAGTGACAAGTCTTGGATCTGAGAGCACTGCATCTAGATCTTAGGATCTAATGCAATCCTCTAGCAGCCATCTTTTATGTTATTAGATAAATACAAAGCTTTGAGTTTAAAATAAAAACACAAAAATCTTTTCATTTCAAGCTCATTAGCTTGTATAGTCATAGAGATTTGCGATCATGTGATGTTTAGTGGTTTAATAAAATAACGAAAATAAGAAAATTGCATCTTAGTCATATTTGCTTCAATCAAGCTTTTGAATGCTTAGTCTGACCAAGTAGTTACTTGAACACTTCCCTTGTAGTTCTGGAATTTTCAGAAATCATCATTCATTGTTCTACTTTCTTTTAAGGATGTGTCCTTACATCCATAGATATACATATATATTTGAGTTTTTGGTCACAATTCTGTTCACTGTTAATTTTCATTAAATCCCTTGATTACTAGATGTGTGTGTGTGCTGTATGCATATATAATGAAGCTAGAACATAATATAAAACTATTAAATTATAGAGCTTAGTGCTTTCAAGAGACTACTAGCTCTCATACTCATAGCTGTTGTTGCTGTAACTGTATTGTAGAAATGAAAATGGAATTTATGCAGATTGATGCAAATGAGTTATAATTGCTATTTCAGAGACAGAGTAAAGCATGCTACTCTTCTATTGATAGATTTGGGGTCACTAGCTATGTGAAACACCTCTTTAATCTTGCATCAGGCATCTTGTCCCTCGAAGCACATGATGCTGGCAGTAATGGGTTCAAACCCATGGCCCGATGCTCTTTTGTGTTCACAGAAGATGTAACTGTGCCCCCTGCCTGGCCCTTGTTTCACTATAGATATATCTGTGTTGTGCCACTCTATTGGCCATGTCAGTCCAAGTCCCCCATAGTAAGAAGCCTGGCAGTTGGATTGTGGGCAGATTATTTTGTACACCACCTGAGGAGTGAGCTCGGATGTGATTCTATGTTTTGAATTGTTTATAAGTCTGCTTGTGTTCGGAGGTGACCAGTAAGTAATGCTAAAGTCTGTAGATAGTAGTAATTTTAAAGCTTCTTAATTTTCATCTATCAGTGTGTTATCATAAATGCATCTTTTATTATATCTGGAATCTATCTTTATCCAAACTTGCTTTCCTCTTTATATCCTTATTAGATATACTGCCATTTTTCTTATTCATTTTGTACAAAGCAAACATGGTAATATGTCTTTATATAACACCTTTGCTATTATAAAATCATTGTCTTACTTTAGAATTTTAATAATAACTGCTATAATTAAATTACTAGTTTAACTGCATCTAGTCACATATCAAAATTTCTCTTTACATCAATAAAATTCTCTGGTACGCTTATGGTGAAGGAGTGCTTTGAATCACATTTGTTTTCATCCAGACAAAATGTTTTTAGGTATGTTTCTATCACATTTCAAAAATCATCATTAGCAAATACGATTGTTTTATTTTATAATGCTTCTTCCAGATCTTTAGTTTAAATGACTTTGAGGCGTAATAAATTCACCTGCCCCACTCATGCTTCAAAACTATTGAGAGTGAATTTCAGATAGCTAAGAATTTTTCAAACTTATGATTTTTACTTAAAAACCCCAAGTCCAGAATTATTAACCATTCACTACTAATTGGTGATGGGTATCAGGATGCTATTGGTTGAGTGTTACTGGTAGACTTATGTAATTTTTGGATAGTCACATGAATTCCTGCATCATCTAATCACACCATATCTGATTTAACCTCATGAATAAGTATATACCGCTTGTCTTTTAATTAGTTTTATGTTCAACCAATGTATTTACAATTGATAGTATTTATTAAATTAATGTCTTTTATGATATGGCCAATTGAAAGACTTGCAGTCTCTGGAACTTCAAGATTCATGGAATATGGCCAATCTCGCCTCACTTCCGGTGCACGGATATCTTCTCAAGCAATAAGGCATTTAAATATTGTTTCTTTTTTTAAAAAATTAAATTAATCTTCTTAAAAAATATTATAAACTAAAAATGTGCATTAATTTTATATAAAAATTTAATAATTAAATTGAGAAATAATTTCTGTTTCTTCGAGTAAATTAGTAACTCTTACATATCTTACAGCTAGATATGTTAATATTAATTAGCTTAAAGCTAACTTAAGATTTATTGTTTAATACCTCAATTTCTTTAACATTTTCTCTGAACACGTTTGATTTTAAATATTTTTATGAATGTATGAAATGTATGTGCGTGAATACATTAGTCATCCGCCAAGAAATACACACAATTAAATAATATCAATATTAAAATAATTATTGTAAACAAACAAGGAAGTATATCTTATAATAATTTAGTATGTTTACATTTAAAAATATATAGATATATATAATTCATTTTTGTAAACATAACCTAGATTTCTGTTTAAAATTTAATAAATAATTTTTTTTTATTATTTTTGTCATCATCATTGTCTACCATTATATATCCGTTGCAGGATGAAGGTTTTTCCAAACTTAATCTACTTTCTCCAATCTCTAGCCTCTTTTTTTCCATATCGTACCAGCACCTTTTCTTACTTCATTCATCCATTTTACATGCGGTCGCTCTCTAGGTCGTTCACAGTCTCTTGGAATCCACTTTAAGACTTCAACTGTCCATCAATTATCATCTCTTCTAGCAATATGCTCATCCCAACTCTAGTTCAGTCTCTTGATTCTTTTAATGACGTCATTTACATCTGGTATTGTCTCACTCATACACTTTATTTTCAATCTCTTCCTATTACTCCACAAACAATTCTCATTTTTCATTGAATGGTCTGAAGTCTCTGTAGAAATGTATGTGTGATCCCCCACCCTCCAATTTAAATATTATATGTAATCATTCATATTAATTAGCAATAGCAAACTCTCCAGACAGCAGTGCCACTCAGTGCAAGCTTTAATAATTAATGGATACTAGTGCCTACTCATACAATATCCCCAGACGAGTTTCTAGCTATTGCTAAAAACAATTTATATAATGCATAGGAAATGGTGATCATAATAATTAGGTTGATACAGTTTTGTAAAATATATCAATTTTCGTAATTATCAAGTTTATTATTGATTACATTAAGCAAAAAGTTTAAAACCTTATATTATTTTCTCCTTATAATAAAGTTTGTATATATATACTTATAATTTACAGTTAGGATTGGAATATAGAAAAGAACTGATTGTGCTACTAGAGATATATCAGCTAAATAAATAATATTATCCACATCAAATACAAATAAAAAAATATCTCGATAATTTATCTCATTAAAAATATTTTTTAACAATTAAAAATCACATGATCTTTATCCTTACGCAAGCTGTTTAAACAGAGACAAAACTCTCCATACAGTAGCACCACTCAGTGCAAGCCAGTGTAACCAATGGATGCAAGAAAGTTTGTGCATAAAATCCCCATCTAGTACCTACTCATCCAATAACCCCAGACTAGTTTCTAGCTTGTGGCTTTCATCAGAGAGGAGGTAATAAGGTAAAAGGTGACTGCTGAAGGGTTGCATTGGATCCTAAGATCTAGTGCTCTTAGATCCAAACCCCTCACTGATGAAAGCTACAAGCTAGAAACTAGTCTGAGGTTATTGGATGAGTAGGCACTAGATGAGGATTTTATGCACAAACCTTCTTGCATTCATTGATTACTCTGGCTTGCACTGAGTGGCAGCACTAGATGAGGATTTTATGCACAAACCTTCTTGCACTGAGTGGCGCTACTATATGGAGAGTTTTGCCTCTGTTTAAAATGTATTTTCCTATTACTCTAGCATTAAAATATAGTTGAAATGCTAAAATATTATATGTATACATATAGAAATCAATCGTAAATGAGTATGACTATTTCAACTCCAAAGAAATAAAAAAAACTGCTTTAAAAATTAGTACAGCCAAATCTGTGAACCATGAACGTGTCCACATATAGTATACAATGGTCCATTTTTCTGTATGCTATTTTGTGATGCAGTATTTTAATTTCATCAGTAATAAATTTTTCTCTCTAAAATACTTCAACATGATGTCTAATTTTAGATCTTCTCTCTGCCATATCTTCACAATGGATTGCACTTCATGAGAATATCTTTGAGATAATCCTTATAACATGGACAGAGTCTACTTCTTTCATAAAAACCATATTCAAGTTCACTATAAGATCCTCTATTTGGAAGTTTAGTATTGTTTATTCGTTTTACAATCCAATGAGTGATTTTATAATAGTGTACATTATAATCACGTGAAGAAAGTTGAGGAGATATTGGCTGGTTTTAAAATCTTGCCATCACATTTTAAAATTGATGGAACATTCTTATATGAAGTTTTTCTAATTCCTTTATATTGAATTGATAGGGAGTCCACGTTTTACTTCCATACAATAAATTATGTAAAGTAAGAGTTCTATATGTAGTTAATTTAGTTGTTACTGATTTCCCTGTGATGAAAAAGTCTATTTTTAGCTTGTTAAAAGCAATAGCAGCACATTGGAATCTTGTGTTTAAACTCAACATCAAAGTTGCACATTAGAGCTTATATTGTATTTCAACATCTAAGTCCATCTTTTTACTACAAAGCATTTGGTTTACATTCTCAAGTTGAATAAAATATTGTAGATGAAGTTTTAAAGAAATCAGGCATATTCTTTAAAATAGATTTTGAAGAATATGCTAATTTAATATTACTAAAACAGGCAAAACTCACTATATGTAGTGCCACATACAGCAAGCTAGAGTAATCAATGGATACCAGAAAGCTTGTGCATAAAATCCCTATCTAGTGCTTACTCATCCAATATCCCCAGACTAGTTTCTGGCTTGTGGCCTTCATCAGTGAGGAGCCTTGGATCTGAGAGCATTGCATCTAGATCTTAGGATCTAATGCAACCCTCCAGCAGCCACCTTTTATCTCCATTTAACTACAAAACTATGAGTCTTAAATTGAAAACACCTTAATATTTTCAATTCAAGCCCATCAGCTTATATAGTTATATAGGTCTGAACTCAGTTCAGTAACTAGATAGGGATTTTATGCACAAGCCTTCTGGCATCCAGCTTGCTGTGTGTGGCAATACGTATAGTGAATTTTGCCTGTTTTAGTAACAGCTATAAGCAAGCATAAGAAATGGTGACCATGTGATGTTTATTGGCTAATTTAATATTATTGAACATATTTTAATTGAAGCTGTACATTGTCTTTTGGCCGTATGGTTGTTTATTTTTCTCTCTGAGGGCATTTTACAAATATAAATAAATAGCATTGTGATGTAAATCTCTATGGTAAAAAAGACATCTTAAGAGATAAAAAATAAAAACATCCTAATAAATTAAAATATTCAGAAATATTACCGAGTTCACCACTTCCTTTATTTTGCTATAATATCTTATATAAATGCAATTTATTCACTGTACTTTAAAAATGTTTTAGCAAAAACCTTTTTATTATATATATATATGCATACACAATCTTATGTTTCGACTGTCCTTCAGCCTTCTTCAGAGCCACTTTTACTTTAATTTTTTAAAAACGTTTTTTTACCTTTAAAATATTAAAGTAAAAGTGGCTCTGAAGAAGACTGAAGGCAGTCAAAATGTAAGATTGTATATGTATATATGTACAATAAAAGATTTTTGCTAAAACTTGTTTAAAGTACAATGAATACATTTCATTTATATAAGAAATTAGAATATTGTTGTCATATAAATTCCTGTAGAAACGAACTATTATGAAAAATAAATATAATATTAGTTATCCCTTGTAGAATGCATTTGTTACTAATCTAATATCTTTAGTAATGAGGTTTTTTTGAGAACTAGTATATATTATAATTTTATAGTATATAGTATCATTCATTATCATATTTTTTGAAAGCATTCCCATACATCCTTGCAGTTGGAAAACAAATTTAAAGAAACACTTTTATTGACATGAATGAATAAAAAATAAATTTTTTTCAGATTTAACAAATTAAAGTGTTGGGTATGGTGACTAATTTATAAATCAAATTCCTAAATAATCATTTAAATAAATTTACAAATAACATCCACTTTGATATATCAATGCCAAAGAACTTTCAAGCTTAGTTGTTCTGCCGCCATCTTTATTTTTAAAAGCTGCAGATTTTTTTTTATATTTTTTAATGCATTTACATGAATAAAAACAATTGTTTAATTAATTTTTACATTTTATACTTTTTAATTTTATATATGTTGTGCTAAATTCCTGATATCACCTTTCAGTGGATAATTCAGTTTTAAATTGCAAAGAATGTCCGCATACACTTGCTATGACTCATGTTATATATAAAATTAAAATTTTTATTTCTTTGCATATTTTATGCTAAGTTTTCTTGCAAACTCTAAAACAACATATAGTTACTGGTGATAGATTAGTATGCAAATTTCACATAGATTGGCATTTGGGCAATGGATGAAAATCTGTTAAAAGATTTGATCTAGAAAAATACAGTAAGTTAAATAAAAGTGTGTAAAAATCAGTCTTCACTTAATATATTCCTATGTCTGTTTGTTATTGATATTTCCACACTGCATATGAAATTTAAGGCACAACACAAATAAGATAGTGGTGCATATACATAGAAAAAACAGGATATTAGGAACACATTTTTTCTTATATGCTTTGCATTTGTCTCACAAGAAACACCCGTTCTTTGCTTCAATGTTAGTTGGAATAAGTGAAAAATGATGGCATTATGTCTATCTATCTATCTATCTATCTATCTATCTATCTATCTATCTATCTATCTATCTATCTATCTACCTACCTACCTACCTACCTACCTACCTACCTACCTACCTACCTACCTACCTACCTACCTACCTACCTACCTACCTACCTACCTACCTACCTACCTACCTACCTACCTATCTATCTACCTATCTATCTATCTATCTATCTATCTATCTATCTATCTATCTATCTATCTATCTATCTATCTATCTATCTATCTATCTATCTATCTATCTATCTATCTATCTATCTATCTATCTATCTATCTATCTATCTATCTATCTATCTATCTATCTATCTATCTATCTATCTATCTATCTATCTATCTATCTATCTATCTATCTATCTATCTATCTATCTATCTATCTATCTATCTATCTATCTATCTATCTATTTGTGTTTGTGGAAGTACTCAAAAATATAAGAATTTTGTAATAAAAAATTGTATATTTATTTTTAAGTTTACAAATTGAATCTCTTTCAAAATTTTGCCCATTTAATTCAATGCACTAATCAAAATGTGATTTTCATATTTTGAAGTAGTCTGGAAACTCTTGCAAAGAGATGCCTTTTAATGGCTCTATTATTTTTTTCAGTATTTAAGAGAATAAAAAGAAATCTCATGGAATGAGATTGAGCAAATATGGCTGATGGATTAGCTGGATCATGTCTAAATTTAATTAAAAATTGTTTCACACTCAAGGCTTTGTGGGCTATCATGTTGTCATTGGTAAAGCTTGCTCTCCTCACTTTGCCACAATACAAGATATTTATGTTTTACTTTATCTTGCAAAAGTTTCAGAACTTGTAGGTTTAAATGCCTGCTTATTATAAACAAATTCTGAGTGAACCACTAAACATCACATGGTCACCATTCTTTCTGCTTACACAAGCTGTTTACACAGAGGCTAAACTCTTTATACATTAGTGCCACTCAGTGCAAGCCAGAGTAATCAATGGATGCAAGAAGGTTTGTGAGGTTTTTTCTCACTGATGAAAGCCACAAGCTAGAAACTAGTCTGGGGAAGGTCTAGATAGGGATTTTATGCACAAACCTTCTTACATCCATTGATTACTCTGGCTAGCACTGAGTGGCACTACTATTTGGAGAGTTTATCCCCTGTGTAAATTTTGAGTGAACAATGCCATTTGCATTTCCAAAAAATCAGCATTACCTTGACACTGGGCGATATAGTGAATTTGACACTTCCATTAAACCACTCTTAAACTTGTATTTTTCACAGAGCAACTTGCTTGTAAGCTGTTTCCAGCATTATAATGGTTTTCACTGCCATTTTCCTTAAAAAAAAAAAGCAGAATTTCATGTTGTTCCAAGTTGCCATTATAGAAGTCAACAAATATGTAAAACACATATTATTAAAAAATATGCTACATGACACCATAAACTCACATGATAACATCATTTGGCAAATTGGTGCAGAAGGATCCCTGCAAGAGGTGTTTAGAAGCAGAATCATGTACTACAATAGGCATGGCTATCAGAGAATGATTCTGGTTAGTTTTTGGGTATTTCCTTGTATGTAACTAAAAATATTCTTTCTTTTTTTTGATCGATTATCTTATTTTTGGTTAATGAACTTTAATATCTATTATTAATCAGCATAAATTTCATGCTAACAATCTTGTATAGGAGAAAGATAGAAATCTGTTGATAAAAGCTTATTATTTTTATTATTGTCTTCATCATCATCATCATCATTACTATTATTATAATTTTTTTTTTTATTTAATTAATGTTCATATCATAGCACTAAGCCAATTATATATTACACAGTAAATTAATTTATACAGGTATAGAATTAGATTTTTTTTTAAAAAAACAAGCAAATAGAAACAAAGAAAAACAAGAATAAAACAAATAAATAAGTGAAAAGCTAACCAGACAAATAAGGCTAAAGGTAATATTTTCTTGTGACGGCTCTAGAGAATTGGTTGAAATCTAGTTTTAAAATGTCTTTATTTGTCTTGCGTTGTTAGCCGAGAGGTATTGCAGCCGCCATGCAAGCAAGTAGTTGGTTGCAGACGGTTGTGGGTTCGCGTCCCGGCCGATGCTATGACATATGGAAAAAAAAAAAAAAGAAACAAAAAAATGTCTTTATTTAAAAAGACTTTCGTAACTGTTTTGAATAAACAAAGTAAAGGAAATAATTTTAATATATTAGACCTATAAATTGTAAACTGAAGAATATTATAAGATTATTTTAATGCTCTTTCTTGATATATAACTTAGAGAGCAAGTTAGATGTATAACTATTTTGGAAAATAATTTTATACAAGAATTTAATATCTATTGTTTGCTTCAGCATTAATATGATATTCTATATTATTATTTGAAAAATTTATCAAAAACAGATTGAATTTTGATGATATCTGGGTTGGAATGAGAGTCCCTTGTAACTGATCCATACTCTAAGATAAGCACCAAAGACATAAAACGTATGAGTTTTATTAATTTATTACTTAGTTTTCCATATCTGTAAATAGCTCCTGTAAGTTTGAGAGTTTTGGTCACACTGAAATCAATATGATGATGGAAGAAGATGTTATGATCATTATTTGTTATGATTTCAGAGCCATAGATATATCAAGATTTCACAATTCCTAAAATAAGAGAGTACTTTTCCATATTTACATTTATTTGATTATTTTGATACCATTTCAGGAAATTATGTACATCTCTTTGAAGTAAAAATACAGTAATTAACAGCACAAATAATATGCCTTAAAATCATCTCTGTGACACAGAAAATGTGAAAATTCAATAATAATAGTCACATGATCACTATTTCTTATGCTTACATAATCAGTAAACACTGTAGAAACTTTCTCCATACAATACTGCCACCTAGTACAAGCTCTAGTAATCAACAGATGCTAAACAATTATTACATAAAAAATTCTATCTAATCACTACTCATCCAATATCCCCAGATTACTTTCTAGCTTATGGCTTTCATCAATGAGGAGTATTGAATCTGCCAGGACTGTACCCAAATCTTTGGATCTAATACATCCATCCAGTATCTTTCTAGGTAAGTATAAAGCTATGAACCCAAACTGGACACAATCATGTTTTCAATCCAAGCTAATTCACTTGTATACCATTTCAGTTTTTATATATTTTCTTGTCTTTTAATAGCCACAGTCACCAACATCCTTTAGCTAGAGGATTAGTAGTCACATGATGTTATAATAGTTTAATACCAATCCTAGACAAAGGATGTTGGTGACTGTTATTAAAAAATTCAAAGAGACCAAAATATAAAGATACTAAACTGGGTTCAGATCTATATACAAGTGAATGGGATTGGATTAAAAACATTAGCATGTTTTCAGTTTGAGATCATAGTTTTATAGTTAACTAAAGAGTTTAAAGATGGCTGCTGAAGGGTTACGTGAGATCCAAAGATTTAGATGCAGTACTCTCAGATCCAAGTCTCTTCACTAATGAAAACCATGAACTAGAAACTAGTCTGAGTTTATTGAATGAGTAGACATTAGATAGATATTTTGATGCAATAACCTGTTAGCATCAACTGATTACTATGGTGTACACTAGGTGGCAATCTTATGTGGAGAAATTAGAAGTAGTAATAATAATAATTATGAGTGGGATGATAATGGCGAACATGCTGATAATAATTTGATATAATATTTAATGCTTGAATAAATATTGTACTAATCTGGGTTATTCATTTTAGGTTATGTCCATATTATTGGCCATATTCTCTTAATATATTATTGTATTTATCCAGAGTGGATTGTGTCAAAGTTGTCAGTGGTATAAGTTTGAAAATTGTAAAATAAAATGTAATATTTAATATACGATTATAAAAGTATTCAAACCTTCAATCATTTAACTCAAATTTCAATATTTTAAAAGAAATTCTATTTATGTTTGCTTTACTACTTTTAATATTCTGAATAGTTAGCCTCCATCTCTGTTCTTTCCATTACTCCGCCTTCCATGAAGTTTCCAGAAACAAATAATTGTATTATTATTATTTCACCATTTGCAATGTTGCTTCTAAATTTAATTACTTTTTTTAATATGCATAATTTGATTTTTTCATTTTTTCCATTACTTCCGATCTTTCAAATTTTTCTACAGCTTTTTAAAATATATTTTTTTCTATTTTATTTATTTATTGTTCTTCTTATCATTTTATTGTCGATTTATTTTTTGAATTTTTAAATTAAAAAAAGTATTCTAATGTGAAATTTTAAAAAAATAAATTTAAAATATTTGATTTGATGATTTTATTAATAAATATAATTAACCTGTATGATCTAGCATGGTTTAGATATCAGGCTCTGGAGTATAAGGACTTCCGGATCAATTCCCAGTTTTATAACTTCCGGCACTCGAACTTTTTATAAACTCTCGAACAATAAAGCAATTCGATTAAATTTATTGATTAATTTGTATAAACTTGTATTTATGAAGATCCGTTGTGAAAAATCTCTTCTCAGTGACCTAATCAGAAGACAAATACGAATTCGACTAACTTATATTTTAGAAAATTTTTAATTAGGCATGTAAATATTCAATTATAAAAAGTAATTTCTTTTAATTAAAGAACAAATAATGTTTTAATAAAAAACTATTTTAGTGTAAACAAAAACGCTAAAATAATATCGTTCTATTAATAATATATCGGCCAATATAAATTGTCAAGCGCGATCTGTATTCATTTGCTTCATATATTTTTCATAATTTTAAAATGAACATTTCATTCTGTATGAATTCTTTTCATCAGTTTGACCTTCTTTGTTCTAAATTTTTATTATAGGTATTTACATTTGATTAAGGTTTCGTGAATTGAACGCATTTTAAAAATGTACTATAAAAAGAATCCTACCAATACAAGGAAGTACTTTGACTAAATGATTCATAAACATATATACTTCTCGATCATAAGTTAGTAAATAAATACTATTCTGACAGTGAAATGGTTAAAAATTATTTATTTATGTAAAAAAAAAAAAATTCGGATGAATGTATGAGATGCCAGAATACTTTGCATCATGGGATAGCAAATATTTCGTTGTTTATCAGAAAGCGTAATACCTAAAAAGAAAAAAAACAAAATTAAACTTTTTTTTTTTAAATATAATTTTTATTGTGAAAAAATCTAGTAATACAGTAGGATTGTGTCAATCAAATTAAAAAACAAGGGTAATTTTTTTTTTTACAGACATTGATAATGAGTTATGAACATTTGAGCTGTGACATCACTTTGTCGTTCTTGATTAGTCTAGGACAATGTATAAAATCAAAACAAGGATGACCTTCGTTCCTCCAAGAAATTATTTGAAGACACTTGGTCCCTTTTCGACATTCCCAACAAATTAAACCTTTTTCTTGATTTAATTAGATTTTCCAAGTGCGGTAATGATCCTCTCTATTCCTCTATTTCTTCAGAGCCCTCTATTGTAAATTTGAGCAATCAATGGACAGTTGGTTGTAAGTCCATCCACGCCCGCAAATTAGTTCCAAGATTTAAATTTTCACACTACATACACGCACATCTTCCAATCACACTTACCTTCTTTTACTTTTTGAAACCAATTATTACATCGGTATTACAAAGCTATAATCTGTAACATTTTCCAGCATAATCTTGCAAGGATGTGAGATAGTTTGTACCAGTGTAAATTGTCATTGGGTATAAAAATATCAATAAATTTTTTTCAATAGCTTTCCAAATAATTTTGTACAATTTGGTTGTGTATTTTTTTTTCCAGTAGTCTTATCTTCATCTTCCATTATTGATGCATTCTCTATGTACAAGATCTCATCGAAAGTGTACTAATTAATATCTTTACAGCGTAAGCTCTTCCATTTATTATTTTTCATCCCTGTTTGACTTAAATATTTCAGTTACAACATTATATCTTTCAGAAAATCCACTTCTAATTATCTAAAAAACCTGTTATTATTTTCCAAGTCTAAATTTAGGTTATTATGAATATGGCATATCTATGCAGAAAGCATGCTTAGCATAAATAAAGTATTTATTATACAAAAGTCTACCTTTTCTGCTAAATGCACATAACATTTATATAAGATTACTATAGTCCAGAAAAGAGGAAAAAATTGACTTGATTTATAAGTATCTTTGCAAATGCTATATTATTGACTTGTTTTTCCTGATTGTTAAGATGCATATTGAAAGTAACCAGAAGGGATCGAAAGTAAATACTTGGTCGAAAGAATAAACAAATTTTATTGACACCATTGAAAGAATTAAGAAACTGAAATGAAGATGGGCTGGACATATTGCTGGAAAAATGATGGTCAGTTGAAGTTTTAAATTAGATTTCAAGAGATTATAAAAGATCTAGAAAAAGACCACAAATGAGATGGATGAAATAAAAAAAATTGCTGGTGTGATGTGAAGAAGCGAAGTTATGGGTCAGCAAAACTGGATTAAACTTGGAGAGATTTTCATCCTATCAATAATGGTTGAAAATTATGATGATAATTAGAATTAATGGATCTTTACTATTTGTATTTTGGTTTCTTTTTTGTTTATATTTATTGCTATTTTATGATTTAATATTATTTTTAATTTCTTAATATTCATCATAATCAAATTTTTGTCAGATTCATTTTAATTATTTTTCCCACTTTGATCACTTATTCATTTGGTTCACCTTAAATGCAAAACCTCTAATTAATGTTGGTGTTATTTATAAAAGCAAAATAATTATATTTCTAGGTAAAATCCAGAATTTGAGGCAATCTTGTGGTTATATTTCATCTTCATTTGGAGCGTGCATATGATTTATTTGGAAATTTGCTGCTGATCTAAGTTTCATTATTAAAACCAAAGAAACTAATCATCTCTGGGTACTAATAATTACACTTTTAATTCTTATATGTCCATATATGAAGTTACTAATGTGGCTGTTTGGGAAATATATTAGCAATAAAAATGTCATTGAGTTTACAAAACAATGCAAACCTTCCTTCTTATTTCTGATTCAGAATCCTATTGTCATATTGTACTTTCTTCCTTTCTATGTTTAATCCCAAATGTCTACATGTTTTTCTTATCTGTAACTTTTGTCAGTTTTTGCTCATACCTAATCATAATTTTTTTAACTTTTTATTTCCATTTGCTTATTTTGTTAGAACACAGATTTGTATTATAGTAATGTTAGACAAATGTCTACAAAATCAAATTGATATCAGTTGCACATGTACACTACACCCTATGATAAATGTAGCTTTCTGTTTTTTTTTTTTTTGATAATGAAAATCAAACTTTTTATTATTATTATTATTATTTATAGAACAAATAGTTAGCAATATGTTGTCTTGCATAAATTAGTGCAGTCACAGAATAATGGACTCTATGAATTAAAAATTCCTAAATTGAAGTTCAATCTGTCATTTCTGTTTCACAATTGGCATGTGACCTCCTGAACAACTAACCCTTTTGATCATTATTTATTTGACCGTATGTCCTCATGATGCATAATTTTCCAATACAGTGTCTCTATTTTATAAAATGCAGATGCCCAAGCCATGCATTTTCATCATTTTTCTGGGTTTATGCATTTTACAATTTAGATTTTACTGATTATTTTCTCTATGGTTTCAACTGATTTTCACATTAACAACTAAATATTAATAAAGTGGATTGAACTAAGAAATTTTGAAAGAAAAATATACTGTCAAAAAATACTCAAAATAGCTAGTTTCTTGGGAGGTAATATGCCAACCGAGTGCCTAAAGAGACAGACTATTTTTAGGTATAGAAATTTTTGCATCATGGGTCTATCTCTCTACCACTATTATCTAGTCCAACAGTACTTTTAAACTTGTTTAGTAGTTTGATGAGTAGATTTTGAGTTGACTGACTTCTTTTCAGCACAATAATATTCCACTCAAAAAGCATATTCACTGTTTTTAATAGAGGTAGTTTATAACTATTGTACTCATTAGTATATGACCAACTAATTATCTTCCATTGTTTCTGCCCAATTTATGCATTAGTAATATAATATGTGGTTCACTTTTTAAAACAAATACAGGAATCCCCATTCATCATGAATTTGTATGATCATAATTATTTAAATATTCCAAATACATCCAACTGTTAGTAATAGCATATCAAACATATTAGTATATGCACAATGTTTTGAGAGGTATTATTCTTCCCTCTTCTTCAGGTGTTGCTGGCCTGACCAGTGATACTACTAGTATGGGATTCAAACCTGGACTCTTAGATTTTTGCATATTGAATTTTAAGGTAACACTCTAACCAACTGAACAATTACCTTAAAATTCAATACTCAAGAATATAAGGGTTCAGGTTTGAATCCCATGCTAGTACTATCACTGGTCAGGCCAGCAACACCTGAAGAAGAAGAGAGAATAATACCTCTCAAAACATTGTGCATATACTAACCTGTCTGATGTGCCATTATTAACAGTTGAATGTATTTGGAATATTTAAATAAAAGTTATATTTTTCTGAAGACATTCAATACTCATATTAGAATATGTAAATAGTTCAATATAAAAAATACAACTAGAACACCATCATCACAAACCAGATTCAAACTTTAAACTTAAGAGTATTATATATGTTAAACAATTCAAAACAAAACAACACTCTCCATATAGTAGTGCCATCTTGTGCTAACAAGAGCAATCAATGGATGCCAGAAGACTTGTGCATATGGAGAGTGTTGTTTTGTTTTGAATTGTTTAATAACAATTATTGTGCTAGTATGAGATAGTGATCATGTGATATTATATATGTTATTATAAAAAATAGGTAGCTTAGTTTTTTTAAGCTCTAATTCTAAATAGCTGCTAATATTATTCTTATGATAATTTGATTACTATTTACCAAACTATAGAAGATAATAAAAAGCTGTAACTTCTCCTTTTGAAGATGAGTTAGAAAAGATGAAAATTATTATAAAAATTTCAATATAAAAGATATAATCTACAGTTAAATGAATTACCAGATCATCATCATCATTCTTTATACTTATATGAGCTGTTTAACACAGAGGCTACTGCATGGAACGTTTTGCCTCTGTGTTAAGTGAATTATTCTTAGCTATTGTATCTCAGAACGAGACATAAACTCAGAAGAGTAGTATCCCAGCATTCAACAGCAAATACATTTACAACATTATTGCAAAAGGTTGCATTATTTAAACCAAGTATAAGTAACGGTAAAATATATTAAGTAAACTTATAGTCAACTAAAGTCTATTGTTCATATCACTGCATCTAGCATATGGCAAACAAGATAAAGGTATGATTGCTTCAGATCTTTATACCTTCAGCTTTCTCTTTTGATAATATTTACTGAGGCTATAACCTCGATAATATGTGGATAAAATGCGATAGTAGGGACCTCTACAGGTGTTTTAACCACAAGCTTATGCTATAACCACCAAACTATTTTTCTTGGCATTCTTAGTTTTCTAATTGTTGATAAATGAATTTCCTTATCTATCTTTTATAATCTAATAAATCTTAAATCAGTCTCATATGTTATTTTCCCAACATTTCATTGTAAATATCATAATAGTGACATCTACAAAGCGCATGTGCATTAGCTTATTGGCTTATTAGTATTACAGTTTATATATATAAAAAAAACATTGCGCTATATAAAATAAATGTCTCATTTACATATGTTTAATTTAATAAGAATGACATATCGTAAATTCTAGAAATTTCACAAGCGTCATTTATTCACATAGTAAAAAAGTAATTTAAAGTGATCAATTAACAACTTCACACTCTCATTTTCAAACACTTAAGATTTGCCCATACATATATCTTTGGGTCGAAAAGATAGATGGATTCATTCTATCTTTTCCCAAAGACTTCATCTTGTAAAAAATGAGGTTTGCCAATTACTCTACAAGCTTTGTGATAAATGCTTAGCCAGAGCCAGCACTTAAAATATCTCTGTCAGGAACCCCTCCCCAAACCCCTGACCATGGTTTCGTACTTTGGCACTCCTCAGAGAGGTGTCAGGGTAGGTTCAGACACTAGATCTAAAAATACCAACCCAGAGCCAAGCACTTAACTAAAAGTTATCTATTGAGTGGAAAATCTGAAATTTTCAGACATCTACATGTCTTCAAACCCAGCTATCCAACTCAAATAGCTTATATGGGGCTGATAGCTCTTCATCCATACCATATATTAGTAGTCTTAGCAATATAAAATTGCATAAGACTTATGGCATAGACTATAAATAGTCAAAATAAGAGTCATAGATCACATGACCCTATCTCTTAAGCTTGTAGGTTATAAACAATGAGGATTGCCAATTCCTCTACAAGCTTTGTGATAAATGCTTAGTCAGAGCCAGCACTTAAAATATCTCTGTCAGGAACCCATCTCCAAACCCCTGACCATGGTTTTGTGCTTTGGCACTCTTCAGAGAGGTGTCAGGGTAGGCTCAGACACTAGATCTAAAAATACCAACCCAGAGCCAAGCACTTATCTAAAAGTTATCTACTGAGTTGGAAAATCTGAAATTTTCAGACATCTACATGTCTTCAAACCCAGCTATCCAACTCAAATAGCTTATATGGGGCTGATAGCTCTTCAGCCATACCATATATTAGTAGTCTTAGCAATATAAAATTGCATAAGACTTATGGTGTAGACTATAAATAGTCAAAATAAGAGTCATAGATCACATGACCCTATCTCTTAAGCTTATAAGTTATAAACAATGAGGATTGCCAATTCCTCTACAAGCTTTGTGATAAATGCTTAACCAGAGCCAGCACTTAAAATATCTCTGTCAGGAACCTACCCTGACTCCTCTCTGAGGAGTGCCAAGGCATGAAACCATGGTCAGGGTTTCCTGAAAGAGATATTTTAAGTGCTGGCTCTGGCTAAGCATTTATCACAAAGCTTGTAGAGGAATTGGCAATCCTCATTGTTTATAACTTACAAGCTTAAGAGATAGGGTCATGTGATATACAACTCTTATTTTGACTTTATCTTGTTTTTGAAAAAGTGGGAGTATTCATTTATATAGTGATATCTACAAAGCGCATGTGCATTAGCTTATTGGCTTATTGGTATTACAGTTTATATTCGTTTTCTTTAAATCAAAATAAATAACATACGATATACTCGAGATTTCATGAGATGTTTGAGTGTCGGAAGTGACGAGATGGGCATAGCCTTTGGACCTTGATCTCTAGGCCACTGCACTCAATGATAAAGGGATAATAATAAATAATAATTATTAGTTTTATTGTTACATTAAATTATTCTATAATCATTCTTTATATTTTGAGTCTTTTTAAAAAGCAATAAATGCTTCTCAATCAAGCCCCCTTACCACCTAATTATAGATCAGTAAATGGATATCCAGCTATTTTTAATTAGAGAGTGAAATAAAGAAAGCAGAAGAAAGAATATTCACTATTCATTTGACAAAACATTGCCTTATAGGTCGCTAGAGGGAAATTAGAGAAATCTTTGCCCTATATTGAACTACTTTAAAAATAGTTTCTCCATTTACCTATTTCATAAATAGCTTTTTGATTACCTGATTTAATTAGTTCAAACTGAATAGTTAGGATAAATTTAGATATCTGAACGTCTATAAAATCATTATTTTGTAATAAATCTTGAACACGACACAATGGAAGTTAACGGAAAGCCACGTTAAATTTATTGCCGTTTTGCTAAAAAATTGTTTGGAATCATAAAATCTGCTTTCCAGCGATCACTTAACATACATAGTTTTTTATTCATGCGCGCGCATGTGTGCAAGTTTAAGGTTAACAAGTGTAGTAAAAAGTGATTCTAAAGTAAGATTTTATTCAAATAAATCCTGAAATTTTTGAAGCAATATATTTTTATATGCGTGCCACAATCGTAGTGTACCTGCCTGATATAGCCGCGTTTGGGAGTTCGAATCTAGAGTGAAAAAAAATTAAAATTTTTAAATTCTAATCATTGTTTTTTTTTTTTCATATGTCAAATGCGTTGACCGTGAAGCGAACCCGGGCCAGCTGCTTGGAAGGCAGCTATACTAACTACTAGGCCACCAATCATTGTCAATAGTCTTCTTTCAGGTAATTGCCCTATAAGCCATTCGGATCTAGTTGTGACTGCGTGTGCAGCTACTAAAGAGTAAAAGAAGGGTGCGAAATTGTTAAAATTTTTACCATCCGGCATTTGGCTCTTCCTCGCTGTTCTCTTTTAAATCCCAACAGCGATTTATTTAAGTTATTTTTACTTCATTTTTATATATGCTAAGGTAATATTAAATAGCCAGCGTACAATAAATAAAACTTCAAAATATAATAAAATTATGATCATTAAATTATATTTTATAAATAATATACAAGTATTGATAGAACTCAGGATTATAAGATGACAACAAATGAATATTAAAATGTGCAATACAATGACAGAAATGATTGCGTGGAAAGATATTATCTAGTAATAATAGAAAAAGTTTTGGTGAAACTAGATTGTACAAAATCATTTCTCTTGCTAATATACAAAAGAGAGAGGGGATTACAAGTAAAAAAAAAAAAAATCGATTAATAATTTAATCATGAAAACAAGAAGTGAAAGGGATTAAAAAAATTAAGTTAGTCTATTCTTAAAATTATAATGGGGTTAAATTATGATTTTGAAAGAAAGAATTTAAATCAATTGGATGCGCAATATATATATACGCATATGGCAGTCGCATAGATAAGCATTTTTGAGTTTTAAATAAAAAATCATTTGGAGCTTATTTTATTAAAAGAAATTTTAATTGGTATAATAAAACATAAATAAGTATTTTGTTTATGAAATGTAAAATTAATACTGCAATATTAAAAAAAAAAGTAGTAATGACATTATTGTTTAGGAGTTCATATGATGTTCAAACCCCAGAATCGTTCCTGGGTTCCCAAGTTGGACGCTCTACATCGCGCAAGATATACTGCTATATAATATTTATTAATATAATTTGACAAATATATAAATCATACTATGTCTTAAAAAAATTAAGTTAAAATGCTATTTTTGGTGCAATGTTTCACTATCAAATTTGACCAAAACATTTCTTTACAATCTTTTACGATTCAAAATCTTTTAAGATCCCTTCTGATGTCCACTCTATTTCATATAGCCAATACACATGACCACACACATGTTAAAAAGATAAATGATCTCCTATATGTGCGTGTGGTCATGTGTATTGGTTGCAAGGAAATCAAATCATACATCACGTGAATTAATTTAATCAGCTTGTACTACAAATGTTATATAATGAGCGTTAGTAACTCTTAACAAGCTTTTCTGAATATCCCTATCCTCAGACCGGTTTCTAGCTGTGGTTTGTCGTCAATGAGACACAAGGATATCCAGACGTTAGATCTAAAAATACCAACTCAAGATCAGCATTTATTTAATAGTTAACTATTAAGTAGAAAATCTGAAAATTTCAGACATCTATATATCTTCAAATCCAGCTCTCTAACTTAATAGCCATACAGGACTGAACTAAGTTCAGATACACCATATATTAATAGCTTTAACAATTATAGTTTTTCTTATGAGGCATTGTGATGTGATATTGCTAAAGCTATTAATATATGGTGTATCTGAACTTAGTTCAGTCCCATATGGCTATTTAAGTTAGATAGCTGGATTTGAAGACATATATGTGTCTCAAAATTTCAGGATTTTCTACTTAATAGTTAAATATTAGATAAATACAGGTCTTTGAGCTGGTATTTTTTGATCTAATGTCTGAATATCCTAGCACCTCACTGACGACAGCCACAACTAAAAACCAGTCTGAGAATAGGGATATTCAGAAAACCTTGTTAAGAGCTATTAATGCTCATTATATACCATGTGTATTGGTTATATGAGAAAGAATGGATAGCAGAAGGGATCTTGAAAGACTGTGTTCAAATCCCTCATATTAAATTTAAATTCCAAGTTTATAAATTATGCTTGTATTTCAAAAATATTACAGATTCAAAATCTTCTAAATAAGGTTTCAATAATTACATGGTAATATAAAAAAAAATAGTAAAGTAAAACATTTGGAAAGTCACTTCCCATGATTCATAGTGCCTACTTTTGACATATAATAGCTATGTTTCTGTGTATGTATATATAATTATTATTCCAGTCTTCTTTTTCCATTTCATCCTAATTTTATTATTAAAATTTGAAACATTTTAAATGTTTTTTTGACTATGATCATCAGATTAGAAAGAACATATGATATAAAGTGAAAATAATGGGAGAGGAATATGTGTAAAAGTTTTTAATTTGTGTTTGGGTGAATTGATTCAGAAGAGTAATGAGTTAAACAAGTCAGAAAAATATCCAAACAATTACAAAGAGGAAAGACAGAAAAACAAATACTACATAACAATTTGACACTATAAAGTAAGTTATGAAAATAAATAAAAGGGACTTAATTAATTAGCAATGACTAATAACAAAGGATATGCCAAAGTCTGACCTCATTACACATTGCAAAGAAAAAAATAGAATTAAAAAAAGTGAATATAAAAACAATACTGTATATTAAACCAAAAAATTATAATTATTTTTTAAAGGAACAAGATATATATATACTTTTTAAACTCAAAACAAAAGAGCTAATGACAAACTGGGTTGGGCTCAGGGATTGTCAATTAGTAGTAATTGATAACAAAGGTTAAAGATTATTTCTATTTACATGGATATTATTTCTTCATTTCTATTTGTTATTATAATAATAATTCAGGAAAATATTTAATTCCATATGTAGACATATTTATATACACATGTGAGTGTTACAATCAAAATATTATAAAATTCTATATTAGTCTACACATTTATATATAAATGATTATTGCTATAATTAATCTTTTTTTTTGTATAAATTAGTTTTTTATTCTGTATCATTCCTTATATCATATACTTCATGCTTAATACAATGGAGCCAATTATATACATTATATTTTATTCCAAACCTTTATCACATATATCATACATCACCTATAACAGCTCATGTTTTGTTGATAAACTTTGATTACAATAGAATACTAATTGTTTATTGAACTGTAATTGTACTGTACTTTTTGATATGAATATGTATATAGCATATGCTTTTTATACGTATAGTATGCACATATAAATCAAGATTATAGTATAAACAGATTTTTTTAATAATAATATAGTAGTAGTAGTAGTAGTAGTAGTAGTAGTAGTAGTAGTAGTAGTAGTAGTAGTAATAATAATAATAATAATAATAATAATAATAATAATAATAATAATAATAGTTATTAATAATAAGTTGAGGGAACACATATAGATATATTTTACTGAATGCGTGTTCACTTATTTATTCACTGAAACAATAAGAATAAGAATAAAAATATGTACTATGCTATCTTATATATAAAATTCTAAATGACCGTAATGCTGAGTCATGATATTCAAATTCAACATTTCTTTGCTAGAAGGCATATTTTTCAAGGAAAAAAGTAGTATTTGTTTTGCCATATAATTTTTTTATGAAGCACTTTATGTGAAGAAAGTAATTTCTTCCTTATATTTAAGAGGCTTAATTTGATTATGAGTATTTTATTCAAAGCAAATAATTCTGTAAATGGTATTTTACAATAGACATATGGAATAAAAGTTTTTGAAGAAAAAAATGTTAAACCACCAAGCATCACATGATCACCATTTCTTATGCTAGCACATCTGTTATTAACAAAGGCAAAACTCTCCATACAGTAGTGCCATCCAGATTAATCAATGAATGCCAAAGGCTTGTGCATAAAATCCCCATCTAATGCCTACTCATCCAATATCTCAGACTAGTTTCTGGCTTGTGGCCTTCATCAGTGAGGGTTGCATTAGATCCTAAGGTCTAAGTGCAGTGCTCTCAGATCCAAAGCTCCTCACTGATGAAGGCCACCAGCCAGAAACTAGTCTGGGGATATTGGATGAGTAGGCACTAGATGGGGATTTTATGCACAAGACTCTGGCATTTCATTGATTACTCTGGTTGGCACTGGATGGCACTACTGTATGGAGAGTTTTGCCTTTGTTAAGAAAAAAATGTGTGGAAAATAATCAGTGCATGTACTTTAACTACCTTAGAGAACTAAATAGGTGTAATATTTACATTGTGAAGAAAATGTGCTTACAATAAAGAAATTCACATTTGAAATGTGTTATTTAGTGAGAGGGGGGAATAAATGTTATAGTCCCGTATTTAGTTTTGTAATACTTAGGTTTTTGTAATATTTTTGGAAAATTTTTTATCAAAGCAACCTTTTAACAAATTTTTTCCCAGGAATGTTTAAAAAAAGAAAGTATTATGAAAATGATGGTATTTACGTAGACCAGATACATGTCTGATATTTATATAATTTTTAAAAAATGAATAGGGGAATGTTGCCTACATTCTGGGCAATATTCTATTTTTTCAGTTACTTTTATTAAGCTTAAAAACTTTTATTACATGGAATACTGCACATCAAATTCAAAAAGAATAATAAAATGTATGTTCTTTCGACATAAACCAAAGGAATTTTATTAAAAAATATGGTTGTGTATAGCATCCTGAGATGAGAAAATGGCTGTTGATGTATGGTAAAATTTATTTGCAAATTTCATTTTTTAATGCAATCAAAGAGGGGGGAAATGGTTGCTCACATTTTGTAAAATATATTAAATTTATGAATTTTAATATTTTTTTGGTTGTTGTTTATTTACACTTTTGGATTTTTTGTTTACATTTTTTATTGGATAACATAGATCTGAAATTGTGTATATTGATATGGCATAGTTTGTGCCTTCACATATAAGCATTAAATAGATTTATTATTATTACTCACTGTTTTGTTCTGAATTTATATGTAAGACCACTCTTATCTTTTAAAGTCGTTAATCTTGTATTAAGATTTGTAGAGTTCCCTACTGCCACGTCTAGGCACATAGTCTTAAGGTTGTAGCCTTAATATATATTACTTATGTAAGACCTTTATAACTTTTTCTGTTAATAAAATTTAATTGAAAAATAAACTACATATATATGATTATTAGTTATCTACAAAAAAATCCAATTCCGCACCCCAACTTCAAGCTTTTCTAAATTTTCCTTCATTCTTGAGTTATCCCAGATTCTCATTTAAGATTATCAAACAACTTTTTCTGTTTCTGTATCTCTATGTTTTATTATCTGCTCTCTTCCAATATATTTTTCATAATATCCTTTTTCAAAATATATGCCTAATTTATATTTCTTTTTGTTACATTATCTTTCCAATTCTCTTACATGAATAATCTTTTCTTTCTAATATACATTTTTTAAATTACTCATTTTCACATCTCTAAAGCTTTTATTTTTTAAATTTGCTTTACTTTTCATATCTATATTTCATATAAATATAAAATCCAAGTACATTTAATAATCACCTATCTTAAAACAATTTCAAAAACCTATATAATAATCTCCTATTGTTATTAAACACTTATTTAAGTTTGGCAATTTTCGCTATAATTTTTGTGTTTATCAGCTTCATGATGATATTATTTACTTGTTAATATATGTTGAATTATTTCCAACATCTAGAATTAATTGTTAAATGTCTTTAGAAAAATTCAAACTTTGTTTAAATTTTTCAATTACACAGTTGTTAATATCACATATGTTGGCACATACCACAATGCTTTGAACATGATAATTTTCCTCTCTTTATCACTACTATTATTATTCTTATATTTTCTCCTTAACTTTTTTTGCATTCCTTCATATATATTACTTATAATATATCTTCACATATATACTTTAATGCAAGTTTTTAAATATAATTCCTTTAATTTCCTAGCAGTTTTGATTTTCCTGCAGTTTTCATCAGAGCACTTGCATAACCTTCCTCTTCCTTTTAGATTTAATTTCCTAACAGTTTTGACTGTCCAGCAGTCTTCATCAGAGCACTTGTACAACCTCCCTCCTCCTTTTAAATTTAATTTCCTAACAGTTTCAACTATCTTTTAATCTTCATCACAGCACTTGCATAACCTCCCTGTTCCTTTTATATTTAATTTCCTAACAGTTTTGACTGTCCTGCAGTCTTCATCAGAGCATTTGCATAACCTTTCTCTTCCTTTGCAAATTCTCTAATGAAGACTGAAGGACAGTCAAAGCTGTTAGGAAATTACAGGAATTATATAAAAAAAAAATTGCATTAAAATGTATATGTGGAGATTTATTATAGGTAATATATACTACTTTTATTATCAGTTAACCAATTTTCAAAATGTTTAAAAAACATTATCTTGCTTTGTAATTTTCTGTCGATGCTTATTTTCATTACTTCAGTCTTATATGATTTTATTTTGAATCCAAATCTTCTACAAGTTCATTTTAACATTTTAAGTTAATTCTAACTATTCATAAGTTCTGCCGTATATCATCAATTATCTAAGATAAAAAATGCCCCCTCCTCCCATATTTAATTCATGGTTATTAAAGAATTATTCATTCAACAATTCATCTAAATCATCTGTATTGTTAAAAGGCGGTTGCCATGACAACAGTTTGAAATTCTTGATTGTTATTGATATTGGGATTGTCTAAATGTTGACTGGTTTTTAATGAAATATATGTGTGTGCTACATATATATTTGAATGTTTGTTTATTACTTAATAACTCAACAAATATTGCACTAATCTTAATTAATCTTATATAATTTTTTTTTAGAATTGTATAGGGTATGAATTTTTGCCCTTATGATACTTGTTTGAAAAAATTTGGAAATTTACTAATAATATGAGCAAAGCCATGGATACAGAATTTGAAAGCATGTACTAGCAATGACAATATTTTTTTGCAAATTTGAAAATTATCAGCATATTAAAAAATATTGTGTATGTTAAGAAGATTAGTACAATGTTTGTGGAGTTATTAAGTAACAAACAAACAAACAAGCTTAGTAATTTATAAAGCACTTAATAAAAGATTGCTAAACTGCATCCAAGAGATTGATAACATGTATATAATTATGCATAAAAATGAGCATTAGCAATAAGTGTTAGAGCATACTTCAAATATATCAATAGGGATTAAAGAAGTTGCAGCCAACAACCAGGGTAAATACTGCAGCACTAAAACAAATAATTCAGGAATAATTTATGCATACGTTAATAGTAATCCTTTATATTTTATCATTTATATAAGTTTGTTTATTTGTTTATTACTTTGTTACTCAATAACTCAACAACTATTGCACCAATCTTGATGAATCTTCATGATTTCTTTCCTTTTTTTTTTGAAAATTACAGTCTATGGATTTTGCCTTTATGGTATTTGTTTTAAAAACTTTAGCAATTTGAAATATGTATCAAAATTGTAACTATTGTCGAATGACTCCATAAAATTAGCAAAAAGAGGGTAGTACTGATTAAAATATTACACATATAAGATTATAGGGTTTGGTAAAGTAAGGCAAAATTTGATTTCATAAATATATTTTAAATTAATTAAATTTCATTTGTAGCACATATTTAATTTTTCATTTGCAAGTAGAGTGTAAACAAACTATCATGATGTTAAAATTATCATCATTTATAAAAATTAGTTTATCACAAGAGAAATATATTTAAACTAAAATCCTAAAACTTGATTGCATTTAGTAGTACAACTGACATAAAAAGTGATATTTTTTACAATACTGCTGTTGGTAACTCATATATTATTATTCATGTAAATAATGCATAAATATATAAGCCATGGGGACAGCTACATAATGAATTATATATATTTTATTCTACTAACAGGAGCACAGCTGTGGATACAACTAGCTTATTATATGTGTATATATATATATATAATTTTGAAAATGTATTTCTTTGTTGCTGAATAACTCAACAAATATTGCACCAATTTTGATGAATCTTGTATGATTTCTTCCTAATTTTTTGAGATTTACATAGGTTATGAATTTTTGCTCTAAGGTACTTAATTGTTAAAAAAATAGTAATTTCTGCTAATGCAAATAAAACTGAAGAGACAGCTAGTTATATATATATAACTAGCTGTCTTTTCAGTTTAAGAATTAGATAAATGCTTGGCTTGAGTTAATATTTTGAATCTAATGTCCTAGCTCCTCACTGATGAGAGCCATAGCTTGAAACCGGTCTGGGGATGGAGACCATCATAGATAAAATCTTGTAGCATTTATCATAATAAAAAAAAGCTTGTTTAGAGCTATTAGCAGGCTCTTTAAATATATATAACTGGTCTGAGGTTGGGGCTATTCTACAAAGTTTGTTAAGAGTTTGTTTTGCAAGTCTATATATAACATTTGTAAACAGAAGCTTATTAAAATAGGTCATGTGACATCTGACTTGATTTTTTTTTTTTTTTTGGAATTTTATTTTTTGCTATGATGGCTTTGGCGATTTTATATTGCTAAAGCTATTAAGATATGGTGTATCTGAACTTAGTTCAGTCCCATATAGCTATTTAAGTTAGATAGCTGGATTGGAAGACATGGATGTCTGAAATTTTCAGAGTTTCTACTTAATAGTTATACATTAGATAAAAGGCTGGGCTTGTCCTGGTATTTTTAATCTAATGATTGAATATCCTAGCACCTCCCTGAGAATGCCAGTAGCAGAAACCAGTCTGAGGTTGGGGATATTCTACAAAGCTTGTTAAGAGTTTGTTTTGCAAGTCTATATATAACATTTGTAAACAGAAGCTTATTAAAATAGGTCATGTGACATCTGACTTGATTTTTTTTTTTTTTTGGAATTTTATTTTTTGCTATGATGGCTTTGGTGATTTTATATTGCTAAAGCTATTAAGATATGGTGTATCTGAACTTAGTTCAGTCCCATATAGCTATTTAAGTTAGATAGCCGGATTGGAAGACATGGATGTCTGAAAATTTCACAGTTTCTACTTAATAGTTATACATTAGATAAAAGGCTGGGCTTGTCCTGGTATTTTTAATCTAATGATTGAATATCCTAGCACCTCCCTGAGAATGCCAGTAGCAGAAACCAGTCTGAGGTTGGGGATATTTTACAAAGCTTGTTAAGAGTTTGTTTTATATATAACATTTGTAAACACAAGCTTATTAAATTAGGTCATGTGACATCTGACTTGCTTTATTTTGTAATTTTATTTTTTGTTATGATGCCTTTGGTGATTTTATATTGCTAAAGCTATTAATATATGGTGTATCTGAACTTAGTTCAGTTCCATATGGCTATTTAAGTTAGATAGCTGGATTGAAAGTCATATGGATGTCTGAAAATTTCAGAGTTTCTATTTAATAGGTATACATTAGATAAAGTGCTGGGCTTGTCCTGATATTTTTAATCCCATGATTGAATATCCTAGCATCTCACTGAGGATGCCATTAACTGAAACCGGTCTGAGGTTGGGGGTATTCTACAAAGCTTGTTAAGAGTTTGTTTTGCGAGCTCTATATATAACATTTGTAAACACAAGCTTATTGGATTAGGTCATGTAACATCTGACTTGATTTTTTTGTAATATTATATATATATTAAAGAGACCTACTGGTTTAAATAGAACTGATGAAGCACAACGTATTCCAGCTATGTGGAAACCTCTCATTTTATCCAATATTAACTTAAAATTAATAGGTAAAAATACTGAGGGAAATAAACATTTTGATAAGCCTCATATTGTGAATGCTGAACTTGAATCTCATTTCTCATCTCGCACATCGTCATGTTATTTGTTAAGATCTAACGGTTTTTCTTTCAAAAGTTAACCTTGATAATGGCAGTTGCTATTCCATCGAAATATCGGTGTTTAATGGAAAACAATACACGGTATAGCCCAAAAAGTTATAATTTATCTACATCATATAACCATGAAAACATTAAGTATATATATATAAGAAATAAATAATGTGTGTACTATGTCTAACCTATGTTTATATTTTTTATAAGGAAACTATTTGATTTTACAAACACTTTCTGAATCATTTTTACTTTATTTATTTATTTTAAAAGACAGCAACTATCTTTCCAATTTTTTTCTTTTTCAACATATCCAATAAAATATCCAAAGTAACTCTATTAGATATCTTTTTAAAAGCAATGAAATTAACCTCCTTTATTTTCTCTCTCTCTATTAGCTCATTTTAAATTAAGATAATATTCAGAATTATAACAAAATATGACTCTTAGAAACAGTTTCAAGGAAACTTTCCTTCTTCAGCTGTCTTAAGCTTCAACTTCCCTGACCACAAATCAGAAGAGCTTTGAATCTTATTTATATTTAGTGTATTGATAGCAATAATGGTAATAAATAGTCAAATGAAGTTTAAAATTGGATTCTAAGAGACTGTAAATGACCTAGAAACAGATCACAGGTGAAGTGGATGAATGAAATATGGGAGTTTGTCAATGTGATGTAGAAAAAAGTATCTATGCTAGAGATTGAATTAATCTTAGAAAGATCTTCATTCTGCAGCGAAGTGGTAAAGAGACTGAAATAAATTATAAATGGCATATAAAATAATTCATTTATTATAATAAATAATTTTTGCATTGCAGATAAAGAATATAGAAAATTAAGCTACTATTTATTGAACTAAAATATCACTAAGACATGAAACAAAAAAGTAAAATAAAATAATCAGTGAAATACTTTGTAATTGGCTTTATATATCATTGGCTAGATTGTACAACATCTAAAAAATATTAAGTTTATTTTTACCTAGGTAAAAAGGATCTCTTTTAGCAATATGTCTAGTTTAGTTTCATTTCAGTTTCTTTAATCTTTTCTTATCAAAAAAAAATAGTGTTTCTGCTATCCTCTAATAGCTTTGTTCTGAAGGTTAATCTTTTCTTCACATTCTAGATATTATTTAAATGAATGTTTTAGATGTATTGTTTTCAATTTTTTTTAGTAATATGCCAAATTCTGCATATTTAGTCTAGTGATAGAGTTTGAAATTTTGGAGTTTAAGATGCATGAACAGATTTCAATTCAGACATTTTAGTACTTGGAAATCCTTATGAACTCCTAAAAAAACTCATACAATAATTGCCTTGCATAATTTAGTAAAGTGGTAGAGGGCCATATTCTGGAATATAAAAACCTTGAAATAATTTTGGCTCTGACATATCCTCACTCAAACTTCCTATGAACTCTCAAGAAACTAAACAATCCAATTATTTTTATTTTAGTGGTAACTCATAATATTAACTTTTATTGCAAAAAAAAGTCGTCAGATGTCACATGACCTAATTTAATAAGCTTGTATTACAAAAGCTTATTAAATTAGTTTATGTGACATCTGACTTGATTTTTCTTGTAATTTTATTTCTTGCTATTAAAGCTTTTGTGATTTTATATTGCTAAAGCTATTAATATATGGTGTTTCTGAACTTAGTTCAGTCCCATATGGCTATTTAAGTTAGATAGCTGGATTGGAAGACATATGGATATCGGAAAATTTCAGATTTTCTACTTAATAATTATCCATTAGATAAAGTGCTGGGATTGTCCTGGTATTTTTAATCTAACAATTGAATATTCTAGCACTTCACTGAGGATGCTAGTTGCAGACACTGGTCTAAGGTTGGGGATATTCTGCAAAGCTTGTTCAGAGCTTATTTGCGAGCTCTATATATAATATATTAACTTTTATATATATCTTAATTCTGAAATAGGTTGAAAACTAATTGTTAACATGAAAAATAATAGACTTAAAAGTTCAGTTAATTTTTTTATTAAGAATGTTTCTGACGTCAGACATGATAGTTTTTCTAGTCAACAGAGATTCATGTTCCAATTTCTGACTGATGCAATTAAAACATCTGACCTTGTCAATTAAGCTTAATATGTGGTAAGCTATGGCATTTTTGTGATGTCTAATGACCCACATTAACTACTTGGTTTCTCATCATTTGGACTTTTGATTATTTAATAAACAAGTTATAAATAGGAAAAATTAACGATACTTTCCTTGGTTTGAATATCCATGGCAATAATTATAACTCGTATAAATAGCAGGTAAATCTTGATGCTGTGTAACTGCAGTCAAGTATATGTCAAACTAGTATTATGCAAATTAATGAAGAAATGAGGGAAGTAGTCTTAAAGCTTGAATGTTCTAAAATTAATTCTCTGTTGATGAAAGTATAAAAAAAAGCATATTGGTAAACTGAATGGAACTGTTGATTTTGGTGTTCCTATATTATTAGACCTCCTGAGCCACTGGCTATATGATAAATCATTTGCATTAATAATAATAACATTGATAATATAACATACACACTCTGTAATTATATTTTAATAATTTTGTGCATTTATATGTTTTTAGCATGGAGTGAATATTAAAACAATCTTTGAGTGCACTTCCAAAGCACACCTCATAAAAGATTAATGACTACTCTTTCTTATTACATTGCCAAATGTATACCATATAATACTAAATTGTCCAAGCACTTTGCCACTGTTATACAATGTTTTATTTATCACCCTTTCTTACAGTTTACAGTTTTGATTGCCCCAGTAATCTTCTTTAGAACTACAACAACATACAAACATGAATATAAATATAAATATACACGAACATATAATTTACATTCTATAAACACATCTCATAATATCTTTTTATTTTACATTATTATTATTCATTTCTTATCCTTTTTACATTCTATATTTATTAATGAAAATGTTTCCTATATATATATATATATTTTATTTTTGTTCTTCATTTTATTTTATTCTTATAATATTTGACTCTAAGCATTGTATAACAGTGGTATTGGCAATGTATACCATATAATACTAAATTGTCCAAGCACTTTGCCACTGTTATACAATGTTTTATTTATCATCCTTTCTTACAGTTTACAGTTTTGATTGCCCCAGTAATCTTCTTTAGAACTACAACAACATACAAACATGAATATAAATATAAATATACACGAACATATAATTTACATTCTATAAACACATCTCATAATATCTTTTTATTTTACATTATTATTATTCATTTCTTATCCTTTTTACATTCTATATTTATTAATGAAAATGTTTCCTATATATATATATTCTATTTTTGTTCTTCATTTTATTTTATTCTTATAATATTTGACTCTAAGCATTGTATAACAGTGGTATTGGCAATGTATACCATATAATACTAAATTGTCCAAGCACTTTGCCACTGTTATACAATGTTTTATTTATCACCCTTTCTTACAGTTTACAGTTTTGATTGCCCCAGTAATCTTCTTTAGAACTACAACAACATACAAACATGAATATAAATATAAATATACACAAACATATAATTTACATTCTATAAACACATCTCATAATATCTTTTTATTTTACATTATTATTATTCATTTCTTATCCTTTTTACATTCTATATTTATTAATGAAAATGTTTCCTATATATATATATTCTATTTTTGTTCTTCATTTTATTTTATTCTTATAATATTTGACTCTAAGCATTGTACAACAGTGGTAAAGTGCTTGGACAATTTAGTATTAAAGGGTTAATGCTTGAACACTAATATATTGATTGCTGAATGAACTACTTGAAGTAATATAATGTGAACTTACACGTGAATGCTTCATGTAATACTTGTTAGTATGTTAGACTGTTAAATATATTACATGAAATAAGATTTGAATTTACTTGTATGTATCACAAACCGTTATTTATACATACTCCACTGTTTGAAGCATGCCCAAGAAAGTTTAAAATGTTATTTCCTATAATACATTTAATGGTCTAACATATTGGTATTCTAATTTTTGTCTTTTGAAGAGGATTTCTCTGCAAAAAAAATGTATTTAAGGATTTAATTAGTAATTATTTTTGAAATCAGTCCATGAAAAAGGCATTTACATTACTGCATAAATAATATCAATAGTAATATATTATTTGCAGTTTTTATGGACTCTTCCAGAGAACAATTTGGTAAATTGTATGTATAAATACTTCAATCTTCTCTACCCTCCAACTCTTCAGCCATTTATACCATTGAAAATCTGATGATGGTTATGCTCAAACCTTTGTTGATGCCAATATTGTTATCATACCCATGTTGACCTTAAGTCACTATGACCTCTCATATATATGACCTTAATATGTCCATTTAAATACACAGAGGATAGGCAAAATGCAGCCTGAATCTATAATAAATCAATACTAATATATTGTAAATTTATCTTTTTTACATGTGTGTGGGTATGGGTATCAGTTATATAAGATAGAGTGGACAGATGAAGAAAGTTTGAAAGTCTGGGTTCAAATCCTCTTTATTTATATCTTAAAGTTTGGTATTAACAATATACTCGTATTGATTTATTATAAATTTAGCCTGAATTCTGTCCATCCCTCTGTGTATTTAAATGGACATACTAAGGTCATATATATGAAGGGACAAAGTCAACATGGGTATGGCAATAATATTAGCATCAACAAGGTTTTGAGCATTTCCATCATCAGATTTTCAATGGTATGGATGGCTGAAGAGTTGGAGGGTGTTTCGAAGATTGAAGTGTGTCCATTAAAGTTTGAAGATTTGCTATCCTAATATAAACTAAGAGCTGATTATATATAAGTGTGAGAGGTGATCTGGACCATCTTATCATTTACCTTTTTCATGTGTTTTGTCATGTGTATCGGTTATATAAGATGGAATTGATAGATGAAGAAAGCTTGAAAATCTGACTTCAAATCCCTTTAATTAAATTTTATATTCATAATATTTTTTTAAAATATAGTTGAATTCAAAAATTAATTTTTTAAATATAAAATTTGCTAATCTTTAAAAAAACAAACTTAAAGTGTTAGAATAATTCGCAAAGTTAAAATAATTACGGCCTGACAATTATGTTGTAGCAGCGATAATCTCAAAGTAACGACAAAACAGAAGTAACAATAATACTACAGTAGAAATGAAATTTTACAATAACTGCACAAACTAGCCTATGAAGCATAAATATATTCACAAGCCCAAACACAGTAATCCATTATTCTGTTTACTTGATATTTTATGATCCTGCTTTTTTAACTTCTTCTGTGGAAAAGATTTTTTCTGGATTATGCAACACTGTATCTAAGTAGCTCTCTAATGTGTTTTATTCTCCATCATGTCATCCCAATAAAAGATAGCAATATTGCACTTTTTTAGAATGACTTTGGGATAATCTTTATAACATAAATTGGGTCTGCCCTAAAACCATGTTCAAATTCTGCTTTATAAATTCTTTTAAGATATCTTATTCATTTCAGATGTCCAATGTAATGAAGTTGTAATTTTACAACATGGAATTATGTCGTATTATATCAAGAGAGTTGAAGAATATTGATTGCTCATATGAGAGCATCCTTAAATACATTATTTCTAAGGGGATTTTCTATTATGGCAATAAGATGTCTTAAGTCTCCATTCTTGTACAATTGACTATTAATTTAATAATTTTTACGGTCATGTTTTCATCTGGATATATTAAATTTACCTGGCAATTCCATCAATAATGGTATGAGAAGGATATGCTTATAAATACCAAAAGCTTAAAGAATAACCATTAAGCATCACATGATCACCATATCTTATACTAGTACATAATTGTTTATAAACAAGGCAAAACTCTCCATACAGTAGCGCCACCCTGTGCCAACCAGAGTAATCAATGGATGCCAGAAGGCTGGTGCATATTGTGGATATTGGATGAGTAGGTGTTAGATAGGGAGTTTATGCACAAGCCTTCTGGAATCCATTGATTCCTCTGGTTGGCACAGGATGGCACTACTGTATGGAGAGTTTTGCCTTGTTTATAAGCTTAGAGAATAGATGAATCCATTCTATTTTTTAATTATTTGTCAATAGGTTGTTTATTTAGCACTTATACCCTGCATGGCTTGGCATAACATTAAGGCATCTGACCTGAGATTGGGAGGCCCCAAGATTAATTCTGACACACAGTTTTGGTGCTCAAACTTCTTATGAACTCCTGAGTAATAAAGCCATTCATCTTTTTTTTGCCCTGCATAGCTTGGAACAGCAATAGTGTACTGACTTGCAATTGGAAGAGTCCAGGACAGATTCTGGTGCTTGAACTTCTCCCAAGTCAATAAAACTATTAACCTTTTTTAAATGTAAATATAGGGGTTTGAACTCAGATTTTCACATGACCCTCTATTATACATGTTATCTCATACTACTGACACACTTGATCAAACACATCTCAAAAAAATAAATAACCACGAATATATGTATTTCATACTAAACCAGCACTCATCAGTTGGTCCAGATAATCATCTCCACACATATAAACAATCAATGATCAGCTTATATTAAGATGACCAATCTTCATACTTTAATGAACAGGCTTCAATCCATTCCACCCCTAAACTCTTCAGCCATCCATTTCATTGAAAATCTGATGATGGAATGCTCAAAGCCTACCTTGGTGCCAACCTTATCATCCTACCCATATTGACTATAAGTCACTGACCCCTCATGTACAGGACATAATCCATTTACATACATATACGAGGGATGGACAGATCTTACAGCACTATATTTTAATATACAATTTTTTTCTACCTGCACTCCAATATGTAATATATAGGGGATGGGTCATGTGACAGTCTGAATTCAAACCCCCTATATATTACATATTGGAGTGCAGGTATAAAAAAGCCTGTATTGTAGAAAAATTTCATAAATCAAAATATAGTGCTGTAAGGTCTGCCCATCCCTCGTATATGTATGTAAATGGATTATGTCTTATACATGAGGGGTCAGTGTGACTTATGGGTAGGATGAGAAGGTTGGCACCAACGTGGGCTTTGAGAGTTCCATCATCAGATTTTCAATGAAAATGGAAGGCTGAACAGTTGTGGAGTGGAGTGAATTGAAGCCTGTCCATTAAAGTATGAAGATTGGCTATCTTAATAGAAGCTGAGCATTGATTGTATATGTGGGTGGAGATGATAATCTGAAATCAAATGACGAGTGCTGGTTTAGCACGAAATACGAATATTGGTGATTATTTATCTTTTCGACATGTGTGTGTTCAAGTGTGTCAGCATTATAGGATAGCATGGATAGTTGAAGGTCATGTGAAAGTCTGAGTTAAAACCCCTATATATTACATATTGGAATGCAGGTATGAAAGAGCCTGCACTGTAGAAAAAAATTCATAAATTAAATGTAAATACTAAATTATGCTAATTTAATGTTTATACTGTTGATAAATAAATGAAAATAAAACAAGTCACAAAAGAACTATACAGTGAATAGTACGACTACAAAAATATATAAACTAATGAAAATAATAAGAACCAATAATTGATACACGTTTCAAATGTGTTTTTAAAATCCTGTAATGGAAATAGGATGAATGTTATAATGCAAAACTCTAGCAATTATCTGCCATAGTTTTGAATATAAATTTGAATGTAATAAAATTTTTGCTTAACTTGTTTACTCTTATAATAATTTTTTATCAAAGCAAAGGTTTTTATTTGATTTAGATATGACTTTATTTTAAATTAGTGGTAGAATAAATAATTTTTTTTTTTTTTTTTTTAGAATTGCAAATGATTATTATTAAGGTTAAAACTGCAACAAAAGAGACAAAAATTGGAGATCAACGATTTTAGTGGAGTACAATTCAAATTTCATTTTGTGAATGAAAACGTATATAAATATGGGTTATATGCCATACATAACCTTTTTTAGCCCACAACATACTTAATTAACTAGTTAATATTCTACTGATCTTAGATTTCTTTGGAGTATATTAAGTTTGAAGAGCTATCCTATATAAGAGATGTTGGAAAAACTATGTTAAATAAATGGTAAGCAATAGCAAATTACTCATGATGATGATGATAATTAATATTCTACTGATCTTAGATTTCTTTGGAGTACATTAAGTTTGAAGAGCTATCCTATATAAGAGATGTTGGAAAAACTATGTTAAATAAATGGTAAGCAATAGCAAATTACTCATGATGATGATGATAATTAATATTCTACTGATCTTAGATTTCTTTGGAGTACATTAAGTTTGAAGAGCTATCCTATATAAGAGATGTTGGAAAAACTATGTTAAATAAATGGTAAGCAATAGCAAATTACTCATGATGATGATGATCAATTGTTGTTTGTCATAGTATTTATTGTCTATTTCTCAACTATGTTCATGCATACATGCTTACTTAAAATCTATCTTATTGAAAATTACTCATTTTTAAATGGTTACTATGTAACAATTAGTTTAAAAAAACCCTTCTATATTTAAAGCTCAACACAATATCTTTTAGAATTTGATTTTATTCTATAGATGTTTCTATGTAATTTACAGTTCAAACAAAGTTATTATTGGTCAATTACTATCTTTTGTTTGTAACTGTTTTCTACTCGTCTATACACTATGATAAATGATTTCCACATTCTTTTATGTGAATGGGTAAAACAAGAAGCAGCAAAATTCCCAACAATACAATGACTTTATCAAATATCAATTCTAGTTTGAAAACACATATAATGAGGAATAAATCATTTAAAAAATATCAATATTTTAATATTTAAGCATAAAAGAATCTTCTGTATTGACAAAAGTAATTCATTTAGTTTATTCTACTTCAGACACATCTATTGAAACAGTCATTTCAGAAAAGTTTATGAGTATTGGCTTTTACCAGTGAGGAGAATTGGATTTGTGCTATCAATCCAGCAATCAAGTCAATCTTTTTATATTACCTAACCTAACAAATGGAGACAAATATTCTAAAATTTTGAACCCGGACTAATTTTCCTGTATTGTTATAAAAGTTTGACACTAATCTAGCAATATATATTTCTGTGACCTCAATTTTATGCTGTCTGGGGATTCAGATATTCATGCACTCTGTATTCATTAGACCAACTTACAATAGGTGGCTCTGGAGCAACTGAAAATAAGTAGAGGAGATCACGTGGTGTTCTTTTGTTATTTGAAATGACCAATCCTTAAAATTAGAAGTGAATCTTCAACTATTCTAATCACTTTTATTCATTACCATATTGTGGGTTAATAATCTCTTTGTTTATTCCATTAGTTTTGATTTCTACCATCTATTTTATGCATCATTCCAACATAACATTCTCATCTATTCATCTCACATATGGTCATATTCTTGGTCTTTTAAAATCTTTTAGTTTCTAATTACAGGGGACATCTATTCACATTCTTTTAGTAACAATAATTGAGATTCATCTCAGGTTTTATAGCATTTCAATGATAACATGATTCATTCTTATTGATTCTAACAGTCAATGCTGTAAAGTTTGTATTTATGAAATCTCATATTGTTTTTCTATTACCTGATGAAGTGTAAGGTATATAAACACCATCTAATAAAATATATTTTTCAATTATTTTTCTAGACATATAGCTTTTATTTTCTAATATTGCTTTATTAAAAACACTTCCATGGATAATATCATCTATTATATTACCAATGTTTATTAATAATATAAATAAAATATGTATAACTTAACTTTTTCCAATTCATTAATATTAATTTTTCCATAATACTTTTTTAAAACCAAATTAATGTTGTTATAGACATTTTAATTCTTATTTTTGTTTTGCTTTTTGTTTATCTCTAATAGCTTTAGTTATATCTTTGGTGAAGTGATATTTGTGGGAATAAGCATGCTAATGACAATATTCAGATGACTTAACTATTCTCTATTAATTATCTTTTTGATGACTTAAGAAAAACCCTAATTATTTTTCTTTTTTTTGTTTCTCATTTTAATCCACAAAATACATTTGAATCCACGAAGCTACATAAAATGTTTTAAGAAGATGGAATCATAATGTGGTATACTCTTTCTTAATGATGTTAATCTTAATAAAACAGGAAAAACTCTCCATACAGTAGTGTCACTCAGTGCAAGCCAGAGTAATCAATGGATGCCAGAAGGCTTGTGCATAAAATCCCTATCTAGTGCCTTCTCACCCAATATCCCCAGACTAGTTTCTGGCTTGTGGCCTTCATCAGTGAGGAGCCTTGGATCTGAGAGCACAGCACCTATGACTCACTCAATATCCCCAGACTAGTTTCTGGCTTATGACCTTCATCAGTGAGGAGCCTTGGATTTGAGAGCGCTGCATCTAATCTTAAGTGCTGTGCTCTCAGATCCGAGGCTAATCTTAGGTGCAGTGCTCTTAGATCCAAGGCTCCTTACTGACAAAGGCCACAAGCCAGAAACTAGTCTGGGGATATTGGATGAGTAGGCACTAGATGGGGATTTTATGCACAAGCTTTCTGATTGTCTAATATTATGCAAATCTATGCAATGTACAATTATTTTATTTTCTGGATATAGAATAACACATTTCATTTTTGTCAATGGCATTGCTGTCGATTGTGATAAAGCAAGCTTCTTTTATCTTTCTTCTCAAATCATTTTCCTCTCTGCAGACTAAGCTGATTATTTGCGGTTCACATGGTCATCAACAGAAAGGAAACATGTTATTCTTTATCCAGGAAATGGAATACCTGAACTTTGTATAGGTTTGCATAACAGTAGCAATCAGTCATGTGACAAAGAACTAAGATTATGAGAGCCATGACTCTCAAAAGTGCTCAGCCTATGGTTTAATAAGATATTAAATATTAGCTTTGAGTTTATGCGTTTATAGTGCTAGGATTGAATTACAAAATATATGTTTTCTAAACTATACTTCCTCTTTTGGGGTGTCCAAATACTAATCCCTTTTATGTTACAAATCATCATCAATTATGGCAAAAGAGTTGATATATTCCTCTGTATCATTTAATTTTAAGACCAATAAAAAGTTTTATCACTAAGTTATAGTAACTTTAACAAATATATTTCTATAAGAAACTCTTATAAATAATAAAGGCATTCCTATGTTAATGCATATACATACTCACATATGAAATATTATTATAATAAACCTATCCTTCAAATGTAACTCATGATTATTGAATAGCTAAAATATCTTGGTTAGATTATTAATACAGATGGAAGCATAATGGATGAAAATAATCATAGAATTAAACTTGGTTGAAGTGCTTTTGGTAGAAATAATTTGATACTAGAAGAAAATATGCCTATCTGTTTGAAAAAAGGTTTTTAATAAATGTGTTTTACCAGTTCTTACTTATGGATCTGAGACTTGGACACTTAATAGAAGAGCAATACAGAGACTTCAGACCACTCAGAGAAGTATGGAGAGATGCATGTTAGGGGTAACAAGAAGAGATTAAAAACACAATATATGGGTAAGAGAACAAATAAGTGTTATTGAACTCATTGAAAAAAATAAAAGACTGAAGTGGAGTTGGACTGGACATATTGCTAGAAGAGATGATAATAGATGGTCAATTGAAATCTTAAACTGGATACCAAGAGATTGTAAAAGACCCAGAAAGAGACCACATGTAAGATGGATGGATGAAGTAAGAAAGTGTGCAGGGGTGATGTGGAGAAGAAAAGCTAAAAATTGGAGATGGTTTGAACTTGGACAGACTTTCATCCTGCAGTGGATGGATAATGGTTGATGATTATAAAAAAATTAATAAAGACAATACATGATATGGAGCTTTGATCTATCATGACATACTAAAGAAAGAAAGAGAAAGAAAGAAGTATATATATTTCATTTTTTTAAACTTAATGGTATCTGACTTTTTTAAAAAAAAATATTATTATTTTTTTTTTTTTTTTTCATATGTCATAGCATCTGCCGGGACGCGAACCCACACCCGTCTGCAACCAACTACTTGCTTGCATGGCGGCTGCGATACCTCTCGGCTAACAACGCAAGACATATTATTTTTAATCGAGTTATTTGAAGAATTTATGTTTTGTCTTGCTTAAATTCTATTGGCATGGCAGATAATCCTTTGTCAATGACTGTATAAATTTTCTGAATAATTGAAGTTGATTTTTTTGAAGTATCCTTTCTGCACATTATGCTGAGATGAACAAATAGAAATAATGGAATTAATTGAGATGCTTTTGCCATCGCAAATTTATTTCCATTCTCTGGACAGGAATAGCTGGTCATTTAAAACAATTGCTCTTTTCAGGTACATGCTTGTTAATGACTTTCACCCCCCTGTTTTAGGTGGAAGCTGGTAGTGTAGGTAAGAGGAATTAACTTCAGATAGAAAATTTTCTCTACCCTTTCATTCTGTGGTATATATTTAGCTCAGATAAAGTTCTTTTAAATTTTTTTGAGTAGATAAAAAAAATCTAGTGAGAACAAAGTTTGTTATTACTTCTTATATAGACAAAATAGTTGCAAATAAGTGAAAACTTAAAAGCATGATCTCATATCTCCTTTTTCTTTATTGCAGTATTGATTGCCATGGCATTTAAACTTGATGACCTCATGTAAAATATTTATTCAAACTCTATTGTTAATTTACATGTCTTTTGATTTTTTAAAAACTTTTCTTTTTTAATATTTTACAATTACTTTAAAATAAATAAATAATATGATAAAATAGATATAAACAGTTAATGATACAGAATAAATAAATACATACTTGTAAATCATAAATATTTTTTAACAAATAAATAGATTTATCTATAAACATTTTAATTATTAGCATTTTCTAAAGTGATTTTTATATAGTTTCTTTATTTACTTTGTATACATCATTATCATTGCCAAATTTAGAAGCACAAATAAATATTCACCATTAAAATGGGAAAGAAACAAGAAAGATAACAATAACAATAAAATAAAACAATATCGAATGAAGATAATGAATGAAGAAAAAAATTGCAATGTTTTCTACTGCAATCTTAAAAAATTACTGTATTTTTAAAAAAATATTGCAATGACTATTAAATAATTATTTGTACAAGAGAAGATATATATATATATCCAACTAATAATACTAATAAAACTTTCAAAACTTTATGCATAATAGAAAACATATCTCTGCTTTCTTGTATTCCATTCTTTTAGTATATTTTTAAACATATACTGATAGCATATTCAGTTGGAAGGATCAAGTCTTCCAATCCTTACAATATATACAATTATTGCTGTTATACATATTTTATTATATATTATATTGTATAATCTATTTAATCTAATATTTACAGTTCTTTAAAAGAATTGTATTATTATTTACGGGCTGCCAAGAGAAGATATAATTCTTTTAAGTTAAAATTACAAGATGAGGAGTAAAGTGGGTGTTTCAAAAATACATCCAGACTGAAAAAGATTAGTTTAACTTATGGGCTAATGGATGATTACGATATGATTGAGATAAGGCAAAAGATGTACCATAATGAGAATAAAACATGAAGAAAAATACACATAGCATAATGTATATAAAATTCAAATTGAAGTTATGGAAAATCTCTGGAAGCTTTGAATAAACAAACTCTTATACATCAATAAATACAAAGAACTTAGGGAATAATTGTACTTCGATTTAAATTAGATATATACGCAAATCAGTTTTATAAACAATATTTTTTGGATCATAGAACTAAATTATATATATTCATTATCTTGAGGTAAGTTAATTGACTAATTTTGCTATTCTGATTGATAATCCATCCATCTCTACAATATTGTTATTCTATTTTTATTTCAGGTGAATACCACTCCACTTGTATTTGCAATATTTGTGCCCTGACAATTAAGTATATATATATTCCCTTTTTCATTTAATTTTTTTGTCCACATCTTTCTAACTTCACAAAAATTATATAGTTCATTTGATAAAGGAAAATTCTTTAAATATTTTCCTATATGTAGAAGTGGCCACCAGTTGTAAATGTTGAAGTATAAGGTCATTATCAAATGGCAGCTTATGGCTAATCAGTGTTTTGACTGATGATTTAATAGTTTCTGATAATGATGAATAAGTTTTTCAGCCGTAGTAAGTAAAAAGTAACCATATACACACATATATGCTTATATTAATTTGGCTTCAAAAAATATAGTTAATGATATAGTCAGGAAATGTCACAATTTGGAAAACATGTTTTTTGCTCCTAAACTCCAAAGTGAAGACCAGTTATTTCACCAGAAAAATTTATGTATATTGGTGAACAGTTATCTATGATTTTTTTCCGAGTGAACTTTACCATTGTAATAACAACTAATGAGAGAACATACAAAATGGACATTAGAAATTTGCCATGTTAGCTTCTTTCAAATTTTCAGTGAATGGTCTTTTTTCATTTAATAACAAACTTTTTTGTGAAGAAAATCCTTGTAGTCTTGCATTGGTGGTCAAGAGGTCAGCGTGACTGCCTTGCACTTGCAGGCAGTTGCCTGGGTTGCAGGTTCGCATCCCAGCCGATGCTATGACACTTAAAAAAAAATCCTTGTAGAAGTTAGGGTGCTTTGGTATTATTCCTGCTATAACATATTATTCTGATGATACCTTATTCTAAGTTTGAAATATGTTAAAACAACACCTTCAAGGGATATGCTGGCAAAGATAATTGATAAAATTTGTCTACAGATCATGCTGAGGCATTATTTTAAACATATCGCAAACTTAGAATAATACGTCACTGGAGTAATACATAACCAGGTGTAATATCAAACTTCTAATCTAAAAAAAGTGGAGATTACATTCATTATGGAAAAAGGAAAAAACACATTGTGATTCTAACAGAAAATAAGTAGTTATGATTTGTACATTTTTTTAACAGCTTTATGCCATTAAACCCATTCTTCACTGCCAAGCATAATACAGCAGCACTTTATGCCATCATAAACACCCAGCACATGTAATACCAAACTTCAGATCTAAAAAAAAAACACATTTCCAATGATGGACATTATATATTCATTACGAAAAAAGGAAAAATATGAAAAATAACTCTGAAATGTTTTTTAAATGCTGAACTTTGCATTAAATTTTAGCTTTAAGTTGTTTTTTTAACTTTAAAAGAAATGGTGAACTATAACTTTAACATTGTTTTTAAAGATTTGAAAATTGCTTTGTAGTAAATTGAAAGATTTCATTTTGTTTATTTATATATAATATTTAGTGAATTAAATGTGGTGTTTTAAGTTTCATGCTCTTAGTTCGAATGCTTGAGTCTGGCTTATTTATGTATAAATTTAAGTAGAGAAGAAAGTGAGTTCCATCTTTTTCTCATATTTCTGGCTTGAGTTTTTGAATTGAGAGTTCCACATGCGGTCATTATTACATCTGATTGGCTGTCACATAAGCATTTTTAAAGTGAATCTGTCAAAGGTTTTAGCCTTTCATGTTATGATTATTTAATGGCAAATTCTTTGCATATGGTTTAAAACTATCTTCATTAGATTATCAAACGCTTGAAATAAATATTGGTATGCTTTGTTCTGTTTCCCTACTATACTATGTAAACCTGACTAAACATTTTGCCATTAAAGTACAAGTCGGTTATCAAATTAAACAATTTTATTAGAAAAATCAAATTAAAAAAAAAAACAACTAACATTTTCATGTGATTGCAAATATAATTTTGTTCATAACTTTCTTTTTCTTATTTAATTGTGTTATTTAATGGCCAACATATATTTTAATGAAAATGCTTTCAGTCAGGCTTACATTGTACAATAGGAAAATAGAGTATTTATTTCAGGCATTTAGCAAGTGTAATCAAAAAAAGTTTAAACTTATATATATATATATAATTTAAAGTGTGATGTGATGCACTGTGACTTCTCCTTATACAGAGTCAGGAATCTCTCAGCAACTATGCCCAGAGAAACATGTTAGCCATTTTACCTGCCCTTTGCATTCCCCACCCTAAGTTTTCCCATAACCTGCTCCATCCCATTTCCCCAACATAATTTTTGTCAACTCGATGACCTTTATATCTAAATCTTCCTTATCTGTTTCCAAACTCAGCATAAAAACCAATAACCCATTTTCTGTATAATCACTTTGTTTATATTTAATCTTCCACAACTTCATTATTTGTACCCTTTCTGCTTTCAGGCATTTATATTCAATTAACAGATTCCTAACATTTTCTATGCTTTCCTTACACAACTTGTAGACTAAATCACCTACATTTTTCCATTTATGTTGTTGGTTGCTAAAGATCCCATTTGAGCCTTAAACAGTAAACTACTTTCCTTGCTATTATCATAAATTATCTTGTACCCAATATTCCATTTACTTCTATATATATTTAAACTCTTTTTACTCTCTATACTAGTTTTTTATCTCTCCAACTCCCTACTCTTTATTAATGCAACTGTTCTTTTATCCCATTCCTTAACACCATAACACTTAACAATTCTTCTAATGCAATCATCCCACCTTTTGTACAAGTATACTGACATAAATTCTTTATCCAAATCTTTTGCATATCACATTACCTTTCTCAACCAACCATCTTATTGCCTGCCCTTTATTCATAAGCCAATTAAATACTATTTTGGCTATTCTTTTATTATCCACAAACTGCAATCTACCTAACATTTTCATTTCGCTTTCTGCATCTCTCATATAAAAACCTGACCATCCCATTTCTCCTTGTTTTGCCTCCTTTGCCATCCACATATCTTCATCTAATGCATGTCTTCCTACTTCTCTTTGTACTTTTTCTAAGTAATCTAATACCCCTTCTTCTCTTTGTACTTTTTCTAAGTAATCTAATACCCCTTTATTAACAGATAACACATCATTACCATATGTTAACCCTGCTACTGCCACTCCCATCCATACAATTCTAGCTACATCATATTGATTATATGAAAACACTGTTAATTTCTTTATCAACCCCTTTCTTTTCTTCACTATATTTTTTTCTCCCATTCATCCAAGCAATTTCTCTGATTACTTAAGATGATTCACAATAGTGACAAACTCTTTATACAGTAGTGCCACTTAATGCAAGCTGTAGTAATCAATGGATGCAAGATCTAGGTGCAGGGCTCTCACATCCAAGGCTTCTCACTGATAAAAGCCACAAGCAAAAAAGTAGTCTGTGAATATTGGATGAGTAGGCAGCAGATAAGGATTTTAATACAAACCTTCTAGCATCCATTGATTACTATGGCTTGCACTGGGCGATACTACTGTATGGAGAGTTTGTCACTTTTCGACAGCTTGTGTATGCATAAAAAATGTGATCATGAGATATATAAATTTCCTGTTAAATTATCATAAACAAATGTTCTATTTTTGCAACTATATGCATGTGAAAATTAGATAATAAAAAGTAAGGGTGATTTTGGTCTTCAAGGAAAAAAACTAAAATGGATACGTAATCAGATTAGACATAAATTTGAAGAATAATATTTCTGTAGTGCAGTTTTTATTACATCACTCTCGTGCAAGGTGGGGACTGGTTTCTATTCACTTGTAATACCTGTGAAGGGGTGTAATCATAAATATATGATCAAAGACATGTGAACAAGATGTATGATCACCAGGCTACACATTTTGTGCTGAACCAGCATTTATCAATTGGGTGAGATCATAATTTCTTACACATATCTTTATCATTGTTTAGTATAAACAGATACTCAATTATGACCATTTAGGTGATGTGAATGGAAACCATTCCCTATCTTGCAGGGAGAGTGTTGTAATGAAAATTATACCACAAAAATATTATTCATTAAATAGATAATCTCTAGTCTAATAAATGACTAATAAAAATTATTAATATACTTTTGTAAAGTGGTTTGGGTCAAAGTTGTGAGGTCAGTATGTTTGACATCAATTAAACTGTAATAATTGACTATCTATATATACTGAATAAAGATAAGTATAAAAGATTGTGGTCTGGGCCAACTCATGATTGCTAGTTCAGCATGAAATGTGCATCTTGGGGGTCATATATCTTTTTCACATGTCTTTGATCATACGATATGATTACAATATTTCACAAGATATATTGTCATATGATATGATTACATTTCTCCACAATGCACTAAAAGACCAAAACTCGCTTTAAATATAAATGACGTAGCTAAGATGTCTTGTTCAGTTATGTTATGATGAGCTCTGATTCATTAGAAAAGTGCATAATACATGAAAAAATTGATGATAAAATTATGTAGCAATGTTATGGAAGGAATGCATTATCATAGTAATAAATATGCTATTGAACAGTTTGTAAAGATTATCGTAGAGAAGTGCCATTTACGGTGCCACCAGAAGAATTCTTAAGGAAAAATTAAATATTATTTTTTCTCATGTGTCATAGCATCAGCCGGGAAGCGAACCCGCTAACCCAGGACAAGTGCTTGTAAAGCAGCTGTCGCTGACCTCTCGACCACCAATGCTTGACAAATTAAATGATATTATTTATTAATTTTTTAAATATATATATACGAGATGGAGAGAGAATGTATGTGGAAAAATAATCACGTGATCTGCTCTCAACCATAGAAATCAATCGGTTAAGATAATAATTAGCTACATAATATAACAAGCTATTTTCACCTAGTAACCTAATTGAGTTAATTACCATTTTAGAATATAATTTGTAATGTGGGAGTATACTAACTATAGTCAAATGTAAACAAAGAAGTAACTTGTTTGGAGTATATACATAATCCATGGTGAAAGCGCAAATTTCATGAGTATTATATATTTTAATAGAAGATACAACCTTAAGTGAAACTTACATTTTATTGAGATATTATTAATCGTTATATTTAAATCCTTTTTTCATAATAAATTATTAGTTAATTAAAAAACTTTGTTATACTTACGAAAATATTTATATAATAGTAAGGTCTCTGTATACATTTTGATTGTACTATTTATTTCACAAGAAAAAAAAAAGGAAATACATATTTTTTATAATTCATTTATGATTTTCTTCTTTTAAAAAAAAAAGATTTCTAAAACCATCTCAAAGCTACTTTTTAAGCTTTTTTTTTTTTTTTCTCTAAACAACATTTTTTTGAAGGCCTGCATTAATTTATAAATTTTTATCATTGATTTCTCTAAAGTTCTCACACTGATGCATTGTGGTAAATTGACTTAACCTTGAACCAGAAGCCAATGAAAACACAATCTCTAAAGCAGGGAAACTGTTACAAAGCCAGACTATCTGCACAAAAAGCATATGTTAGTTTAAAAAAAAAATAGTGAATTAAAAATAAGTGTATTAAACTAATATTGCAACTTTATGAATTCACCAGCATTAATGATAAATGGTTTAAATAGCTAAACGCGTGCAGTATATATAACGATTAATCTTTATATAAGACAATTTGTTTAACAATAAAATCATCTTCATTGTTCGTTATTATTTTTATAATATATATAAAATTAACATTACAATCTTTAGAACATATAAGCAAAACCCTGTGACAACTTACGATCATGGTAGAATGGTGGGCTCAAAAGATGTTCATGGATCGATTCTCAAGTGCTCAAATAAAAAAGATCTCAGTTTAACTAACTGAATAAAACTATTGGTCTTAGCTTATAAACTTATGTTGAATTTGCTTACACCAACAACCTCTCCTACGCTAACATTATAAAAAAACTTAAATCTCGTTAATCCACGAAAACCAATCACACCTTGCAACAAAGCCTTTTTCTCCTTCAGATTATTTTCCCTTTAGATTCTCAAGCAAATTTATTGCTCTTGCTTGTATCATTATTAAGATTAAAAAAACAGTTTCTGTATTGAATTGCTCTCTTACTTACTGAATATTGTTAGCTTCATCATTCCCTTTCTTTTGCATGTTCTTTTACATTAGCAACATATAAAACGTTCACAGGTAATACTGCAGTATGTGAAAATATATATAACTTTATCACTTACATATTTATGTGTCATTCTTATTTTCATCTGTAAATCAACGTCATTTAGTTTACAAGTTGGTTTTCTTTCTTTTTTCTTTTCAGATACATATTTCCCATTAGCTAAGATGTAGAATAGGAAAATATTTTTTAGCAATGAAATAACCATTACAATATCTTCTAAAATATATTTACACATCATATGTTTTGAATGTTATGTGCTGTATATATGTTGGAATTTTTTTTTTATGAAAGTATTGGGTTTATCTGTGTTGAAAACTGTCTTCCTGAAAAAAGAAGACCAAAGGGATTAACCCAATGCCAAAATGAATAAGATTACCAAAATCTGTAAACAGCAGTGCCACCAAGTGCAAGCCTTTGTAATCAATGGATGCATGAAGATTTGTGCATAAAATCTCTATCCAATGCCTACTCATCCAGTACCTTCCTGCATCCATTGATTACAAAGGGTTGCACTTGGTGGCCCTACTGTATGGAAAGTTTGATAATCTTATTAACAGTGTGTGTAAGCATAAGAAATGGTGATCATGTGTTGTTTTGATGGCAAAGTGAAATAAGACTGGCTCATTTTCCACAGTGTCTGTGGTGCATCTCTAAATCTACATGTTGTGTAGCTACATAGTTGAGCTATTTTTCATGAAATTGTAAGGTGTTACTGAGTCCAATAATTTTATTAGACTATAATAAAGATGAATAAATCAAGAAATTGGCAATTTGTTGATAATAGACAATGATAATTTCAGTGACATCATTCTATGAAACCATGTATACGTCATCATCATCAGTGATATGGAAGTTCATCAATAATATCAAGTAACAAAAATTTTCAACTTCATTCTCAGCATGTTAGGACAATCACCAGCATAAGAGTCAGGCCTAGAATTTTAATCAAAGAGGGGCAGAATTAATATAAAAAAAAAAAGAAAAGATACAAATAGAGCATGTCTATCAACAAAAAACAAGAGATAATATTTAAAAGTTTCATTTCCATATTTGGTATTCAGCACAATTTAAATTATTCATTTAGCTATGAGAATAAGAAATATTTAATTACTGGAACAATTTGATATTACAATATATAGGGTGTCCCAGTAAAAATATAACTGGTTCATCTCCCATGATGTCTGCAGTGCCATCTATATTACATAGCAACATAGTTTGAGTGATCATTAAAAACATTTAAGCACTAGTATGTTTGGATCATAAATCACAGCATGAAATGTAGCAGTTTGTGTCACATCTTCATAGTTCTCTTTCACTTCTCTCCCTGCTGTCATAAAATCATAAAAATCACTGGGAATATTTTTTGTGTTTCATAAATTTACTGAAATTCATAGTTTAAATGATTTCAAATGTTTCAGTAGTAGTTTTTCTTTATTTAAGACACAATTTAATGTTGTTCCATCACAGGTTAAGGTGTAAAATATACCATCACATTTCATGCTATAACTCATAATTCAAACATACAGATATCAAATTTTTTATAGTAAATAGGTAAACTATAGCATTGCATAACACATGCATTAATTTAGAGACTGGGACTGCAGACGCCTAGGTTTTACTAGAACACGTATATATATATCATTAATTGTAAAATCACAATGAAAGCATATTGTTCATAGATCATAAGATTTACAATAAACTGCTTGAAGACAAACTGAAAATAATACTTTATGTGATTAAAAGAGACACATAATGTACAAATTCATATTGATGATTTATCATCGCTTGTACAGTTATATCAATTTAACACAAAGACAACAATTATAATGATTGTTTAAAGATTTGTGATTATACATTTTACTTGTATCATATGATGGATATTTCCATTATATACTTGAATTAAATTTTTAAAAAAATCAGACTTTAATTATATGTTCTTTAATACAGTCGTTTTCAACTAATAGTCTGCAGAAAAATCTGGTCATTATTTGCATTTTTTGTTTTATTAATAATAAAACAAAAACAGTATTCTAAAAAATTCGTATATTCTCAATGAAAATTTTCACCTTTATATTGCACTAAATTCATGAATTGTACTAGAGAGAGAGAGGGAGAGAGAGAGAGAGAGAGGGAGAGAGAGAGAGAGGGGGGAGAGAGAGAGGGAGAGAGAGAGCAAGAGGGAGAGGGAGGGGAGAGGGAGAGGAAGAGGGAGAGGGGGAGGGAGAGAGAGAAACAAGAGAGGCACAAGTGAAATAGCTTCATTATTGTTGTGACTATTACAACAGTCACCCCACCTCATGAAAACTGATTCTCATCCAATTGTTTTATTTTTTGTATTTCTTAGATGCTCGTTTTAAGTAAATATGATCTTAACTGTGTATTTATATTTAATGATAGCCAATAGTTTAACTTTGATAACTATCATTCCTTATTGGTTTTAGATTTGAATGAAATAAACCCATAATGATGGGAAAAGCAAAGGAATATTTTACATTCCTTTAGTAATACAAAAGATAATGGGCACTTACATAATAGACATGCTGCATGTATTTGTGACAGCAGAAGGTCATACCTTTCTCCAGCGGTGGAAAGGTGTTTGTAATGGCAGAATGCTGTATTAAGAAGTTGCAACTACCTGCTTTTATTTAGTATTGCAATGTGTTTACTATTTTTGTGAACAAATTTATACTTTTTGTATTGTTGACTTTTTAATACAGCATTCTGCCATCAAAAACACCCTTCCCACTCCCACACTAGAGAAAGAGACAGAATTTTGCCATTGCAAACATGGCCAGTAGGTCTAATACATAAGTACCGGATAAAATTAATGATAATAATAACAATAGTAATATGTGCACTTCACTTAATCATGGGCTGATCAGTGAATCAGAGCATCTACAGTCCTCATCAGACACCATTAGGAAGAACAATTGAACTGGAGGTGGAGAGAAAAAAAAACCAAAGTGACAAGAAAATATGATTCAAACTACTTGAAATTTGGATTTATTCAAGAATCTGGTAGTAAGTTGGATTCAGGGCAGCTTTGTGTTGTGTGTTCTGAGAGTTTATCCAATGATGCAATGAAACTTTCGAAACTCAGAAGTCACTTGTAATCAAAACAACAAGATTTAGTGAAGACACCTCTAAAATATTTTCAAAGAATGTGTGAAAATATTCAAAAATAAGTACTTGCTTTAAAAAAAAAAAGACTATTGAAGATGAATTCTTATTAAAGGTTTCTTAACTGATAGTAATTCAGATCAAACTACATGAAGAAATAAAATTATTTTTCCAGCAGCAAAAGAATCAAAAATCTCCAAGAACTCTTCTCCAACAATACCTGGAAGATATTTTTTCGCTATTAAATGAACTAAATATTTTCTTGCAAGGACAATTTAAGGACATGTTCATACTAAGAGGTAAAATGGATGCTTTTCAAAAGAAAATATTATTGTGGCAATGTGGTTGACTAAAGAAGTTCTGCAAATGTTTTCAAAGTTTGATGAATATATGAGAGAGAAGGATGTCAACCAACAGGTGGTAATCATTGTTCAACAGCACTTACATTCACTCACAGAAAGTTTTGGTCATTATTACACAAAGAAGATCTCAGACATGGCGATATGTGAATAATAGATCCATTTGCAACAAACATTGAAGATAGCAATTTAAGCATGAATGTAAAAAAAACCTCATCGATTTATCATCCAATGATAGTCTCAAAACTAAATTCCAACTATTCTTATCAAGACCTCATTTTTGGTTCCCCATAAAAAGTGAATACCAACTGCTGAGTGAAAAGTAATGAAAATTTTGATTCAATTTTCAACAACATATTTGTGCAAAAAGACATTTAATTTGTCACAGCAATTAAAACTTGGTACTAGTTTTGGCTTAAAATAAATATGGCTCTCCGTCTTGAAGTAACATCATTGGAGCCAAAAATTCATAAACTTATTTCAAACGAACAGGAACAAATATCACACTAAAAGTGCATAATACTTAAATAAGCTTCAATTATTTTGTAATAATTAAACTAACTTAATAATTTTGTTACAATTAAATAATCTTTAAAGATTTTGTTATGATTAAATAAGCATTTACAATTTTGTCATATTAAGTAAGTGCATTTCATATTAATAAAATGGAAGCTCTCTGATCATTAGTTCACAAATGTATTTACCTTTTTAAAAAAAATCATATTAGTAGTCCACAAGGTCTAAAAGTATGAATTTAGTGGCCCATAAAGTCTGAAACATCGGCAACTGCTGCTTTAATATATACAACAGTTAGTAATAACATACAGGTAAGTATGGAACACAATGTTTTAAATGCTTTTATTCTCTTTTCTTCTTCAGGCATTAATGGCCTAATCAATGACATGTTGCAGAAGTGAATTGGTGTGTATTAAATTTGTGAAAATTGAATTTAAAGAGACATTCAAAACAACTATGCTATCAAACTAAAAAAATAGCCTAGTTGATTATATATATTCAGTATTCAGAAACCAACCTACAATGGGTCATTGGTCAAGCTAACATCTAAAAAAAGAAAGAGAATGCAATTAATCTGTTATATTCTTTATTAACCTACAACACAATTTTATAATGCAAATGCTACAAGCAGCATCCCATACTGGTCCTAAGAAAAAATTTTTGTTTTATATAATTATAATTTCCAAATTTGATTTTTTTAATTATATACAATAGTTACAATAAATATTATATTTGTATAAAAAAAATTAAAAATTTTTTTACCATAAAATTGCAAAAATGGAGAAAATAAATTACTTTTGTTTGTTGAATAGCTTCTAATTGGAATCAGTTGATTACATATGTACAGTCAGTTATTATAACAAAATAAATTTGCTTTTTATTATTGTAAGCATTATTACAATAAGCATAATAAATTTGCTTTTTATTATTGTAAGCATTATTACAATAAGCATTATAATTAGTTGCCAAAAACAGTTCTAATTTTAGTTAACAAAAAGGGTTTTCTGTCTCTTTGTTCATTAACAGAAGCTGAGCATGGTTTTGTCTAGATAAGCCAGATTCATAGCACTTGTAAGGTGGTTGGTATGAATCTGAATTCTCTAGCCAAAAACACACTCAGAAATTGTTAATAAACAAAGAGACAATAAACCTTTTTCTTAAACAATGTTAGAAATGTTTTCAGCAACTAATTACAAACTAATTTAAAAAAAAAGATAACTGTGGATAAGCATTATAATATTTGTTTAAAAAAGTGGAGAAAAATAGCCATAAGTTGCAAAACAGGAAGATTATTTACATTTAGACTACAAGGGGAATGTGATACCACTAAACCTGAAAAATGGCATAAAACCTATGCTATAATGTACTAAATTTAAACCAACTCGATTTTTTTCAAAATACAGACATACCTAGATAGGTACTGAGATGGTTACCTATTCAATAATAAAAATCATACGAAATAAAGGCTTATGAAATTTATAACAATATTACTTACTAGTTGTAGTAGTGTGGGTTAAAACACATAAATGAAGTTTGAATAATTTGACAGTTTCAGTAGAAAGTAGAAACAATCTAATATATGACTAAATTTTAATGACCTCAGTCACATACTAAATATAAGATTTGGACTTTTCGGAAAACAATGGTTTATACTAAACAAAGCATCACATAAAACATCTTTTAATTATAAAAAATAATATATGCACTTAACATAAACAAATCCCAGTCTTTTTTGATTTATCTGAAGTGCATGATAGGATAAGTATTACTTATTATTTGGAAAAGTTAAAAATTTAACTTCTATTATAAAAACAGCTGAACAATTGAATTAAAATTTTACATTTTAAGATATTCTACACAGACTTCTGAAGTTTCCTCTGAAAATCAATGGATTCCATAGAAAGGTATATCAGTTCCTATTATTTAAAATTTATCATGGTAACATAAAGGAATATGTAAAATATCACCAAATTTGTATATTAAATTATTTAACATAATTAATATTTATGTAGGTCTAATATTAAACCTAAATAGATTAATAACATCATGCAATGATAAGATGTTCCAAATAACATCTTGAAAATACTTTCCTTTACTCAAATATGCAATGTAGACAGGGTGCACAATAACTAATTTGGGTACTTATGTATTATCCTATCTCCCAAGCTTGATACTCATTAATTATAAGCAATCAATACTGAATGGTCAGTTGGATTGGTTATAAAGTTGGTTATCTGAAAAAAAAAATCATAAGTCTGATTGGAACCTAAAAAATTTCCGTTTTACCTTGTTTAGATCATAAGCATGGCAATGGGTTCTAAATTACATGTGCACTATTGCCATGTAAAATTCTTTTATCACTTTCCCTTCCAAAACACCTGTAACACCCCTTACTGAAAGTTAAGATTTTGAATTGAGCTTGCACAGAATTGGTATGTCTCACACTTACAGTTCTCACATCATTCGATCTGCCATTTTGTTATGTTTAAAATGATGTGTGAATTTTTTTTACTACGGTGAAATTTACGTTTTTTTATGATTTTTTTTTTGAGATACAATTTTTAATCTTTTTTCTTTCTTTCTTTTAGATTTAGCATTCATAAAATGTTTTTATTGTTGAAATGGACTCTCTTGCCACTTGCTGAGATTGTTCAATTGTCAATGTATACATTTGTAAGCCTTCTCTTTGTTCAAAATATGTATGTATTTTTTTTCTATGATAAATTTTATATTTTTTTACGATTTTTTAAAATGCAATTTTTAATTATTTTTTTCTTCTCTTTCTTTTTAGATTTAGCATTCATAAAAATGTATGGACTCCTCATGGTTTGCTTCGATTTCTTGCTCTGAATGTCAATGTCTGTATTCTAAGCCTTCTTCTTTGTAGAAGCTAATTTTAGTAATAATTTTAGTGATATTTCACATCTAGAAACTGCATTGACCAAAAAAAAAGTTGGTGAAGTCATTTTATTTGCAGCAAAAGCATGGGAATTGCATCTAGGCCTTCTTCACAACCAGAGTTTGAACTTGGAATCAACATTGGTGAGTCATGCCAGCCAGAAATTCAGCGAGTAGTGTTTTTTATTACTTATTTTTTATTATTTATATTTTTATATAATTAAATATGTGTAGAAAAACAATAAATATGCTACACAACCAGAGTTTGAACTTGGAATCAACATTGGTGAGTCATGCCAGCCAGGAATTCAGCGAGTAGTGTTTTTTATTACTTATTTTTTATTATTTATATTTTTATATAATTAAATATGTGTAGAAAAACAATAAATATGCTGTAGAATTCTAGGCAATTTACACTTTAATGACAATAAAAACATGCATCCTCAGCTATGCATTATCATATATCATTTCCCACACACATGTATATATATAATCAGTGCTCATAATAAATGTGTTTATTTTGATGTTTACTGATTTAGTTACAGTTTTTATTCATTTTAACTTAGAGAAATTTTTGTTTGACATCTTTTTTTGTGTACACTTTTTATTTGAAAAGAATACATATTTCAGGTCACACTCCACTTTTCAATAATATAATAATTAACATACAATAATACATTAAATTTACTAAAGTCCTCTTTGCATAATATCTTGTAAACTATTCCTATTATTTTTCCCCACTAAAAACTAAACATATTTCTAACAGATACCCTGCATGGAAGGACAACCAAACATTTCCAACAGATACCCTGATATGGAATGACAGAATTTAGGTCAGCTAGTAAAAATGGAAGTCACCAATCACATTTTTTGTCATTTTTACACTGAAAAATTACTTCAGGTGATATTATATAGCATTTTTTAAGCATTTTATGATCAATAGGATGAAGCTGTCTATGAAATTGTCATTTTAACATATAACTTTCAAAATTTAGAATTTGTAAACCAATGTAAAAATAAACATGTTTAAAAGTGTTAAAATTTGTTTTTTTTTAGGTAGTGACTATTTTATCAGTTTCATTACATTCTTTCACATTTGCTCTTTCTAACAATGTATATATTTTTATATTTATTGTATTCAAACAGAAGGTATGTTATAAATTATATTTGTTATAATTTTTATTTTAAATTCAAAATGGTGGCCTGACAGTCTAAGAGTTATATTGCAATTACTGCTTTCAAACAATAGTCACAAATATTATTATTTAAATAATAATAAGTGCACATCTTAAATAAATTTAGTATATATTTCATTTTTAATACTATCATAAATTTTTTTTTTTAATGTGTGTGTAATTTTCACTACATCATTCTTACACAAAGGACTGATTTCTATCCACTTTTAACACCTTGTGGAGGAATATAATCATAAACATATGACCAAAGATGTGAAAAAGATCAATGATCCCAAGATTCACATTTCATGCTGAACCAGCACTCATCAGTTGGCCCAGACCACAATCTTTTACACATATTTTTATCATTGTTTAGTATATATATAAAGATAGCAAATTACTACAGTTTAATTGATGAGTGTCAAATATGCTGCCCTCAGACCGTCAACCTAAATCACTTAATGAAAGTATATTAATAATTTCTATTAATCATTCATTAGACTAGAGATTATCCAATAATGAATAATATTTCTGTAAAATAATTTTCACTACACCACTCTTACACAAGGTAGAGGCTGGCTTCTATCTGCTCATAACATCTTTTAGAGGGATGTAATCATAAAAATATGACCAAAGACATGTGAAAAAGATGTATGCCTCCTAAGATATACATTTTATGCTGATCCAAAATGCATTATTTTAGGTCCACATCACAATCTCTTATATATATATCTTTATTATTCTTCAGTATATATAGAAAGCAAATTATGTAATAAAAAGATGGGCATCGCAACTTCCTATCTCTAGAAAATCATTTACCACAATATACCCAGATTTGATACTAAGTTATTAGAGATTTTTTAAGCAATCTGTAATTATTTATAGTCTGTCTTTGTATTCTTTCAGCTTTGTGATCAAATTTGATTATAATTCAGTATCAATCAAATCTTTTTAAACAGTTGCTATACTTTCACGTATTCAAAAGCAAAACAAATAAATATTCGTTAAAAATTAAGGTAAATTTTTAATGACTTCAAATCTCAACCCGAGTCAGCTGCTTGGAAGGCAGCTATGCTAACCGCTAGACCATCGATGCTTAGAATCAAAAAAAGAAAGAAAGTGCTATTTGTATTTTATCGTTAGGTATTTTTACAACCCTTAGATAGAAAGAAGAAATGGGTTTTGTTTACTTTTTAAAATTTTTTATTTTTTTACTTCTTAAAACTTTGAAATAACTTACATAACAATTATCGATGTCTTGATTTTTTTTAAAAAAAAAAAAAATATTATTTTAAAACATTGCAGTGTTTGTATAAATATAAAATGAAAAACAACAACGATTCGTAAACAAAACTAAATAAATCATCGATCGCATGTACCAGAACAAGTTTAAACTCACATGCACAACATTCTGCAATCAGTCTTTATAAAGTGTGTAAAAACATAAAAATTAGAGTGTGCCTTAATTTTAATACTAAATAATTCGAATGACAAACCACTACTCTCGCTATCTCAATCAGAGAACTGACCAACAGTTAATGAATTCATGTGCCTAAAACTTTAACAGTTAAATAATATATTCTTAACAGCGTAGACAATCTTGAAACACTGTATTTGCTATCAGATTTGATCTAATCTCTGTGCACACAAAACCAAAGCATCAAAGTACTAACTGAAGACATGGTCGTTTTCAAATGCTAATAAATCAAATTCATTTTCTAAGACCTTTTTAAAAACAATTCAAAAATGTACAAAAAGATGTAAAAAAAAGTTTGTTTTATTTTTATTAAGACTCAAAGGACAGATTGAGCACACACATTTTAATATCCAAAACAAATATCGATTGCAGAAAAAGTTGGGCTTTGTTTCCTCTTTGAAACCTTAAAAGATTTGAGCAGGGCAAATTCCTAATGTCAATTTTATAGTTCTTGTTATTGCAGTAGTTATTATTATATAACTATGCATATGATGAACAAACATAGATGGGTTACTAAACAGCATTTATCAGTTAGTGTGGTGAGTTTACTGGAGTTAGCGTTAAGATCGAAAAACATTATGATCTTTCTTCATGTTTACCTGATAATCTTAACTGAAATATCAGTTGAGTTTACCTGAGAACAGAATAAATGTGTGTATGAATAATTTATTTTTTATTAATATTTACAATCACGAGAGACAAAACTAAATTATGACACCTTCCATTACCAGTCAAGACAGAGATGGTGCTAAGAATCTCATGATTGTGAATCCTGGCTGTCATTTTCTTTTATTTAGGTGCCTCAAACTGCAATTGTTTTCATGTAAAGGAAGATTGCATGAATTGGAAGACCTGAAAAATAGGTCATTGTTGAAAGAAAGTGCAAAGAGACAAAAATTGGATATGTACGAGAACACAAATACTGGCAGCACAAGTGGAATGGATTCATTATCTCTAAAAAAGAGAACAGCAGAAACAGTGAAATGAGAGTACAGCAGAATGGGATTATATTTTGACTTATGTAAAATATGTAATTCAAGATTTGTTCTTAATAGATTTAACACAGAAGGTAATTGTTGATTAGATCATCTGACTTGGGAATGGGAAGTACCAGAATCAATTCTGGCCTGTGTGATTTATTACAGTTAGTAGAGGATCTGACTTTAGATCAAGAGGTACTGGGATCAATTCTAGCATGTGCAATTTGGCAAGATTGTTAGAGAATCTGACTTGGGATCAAGAGGAACCAGGATTGATTCTGGTCTGTGTGATTTGGCACAATTGGTAGAGCATTTGACTTGGGGATCAAGAGGTACAAGGATCAATTCTGGCCTATGTGATTTGGCATGTGGTAGAGCATCTGACTTAGGATCAAGAGGTACCAGGATCACTTCTGGCCTATGTGATTTGGCATGATTGGTAGAGCATCTGACTTGGGGTCAAGAGGTACCAGAATCAATTCTGACCTGTATGATTTGGCACAGTTGGTAGAGCATCTGACTTGGAATCAAAAGGTACCAGGATCAATTCTGGCCTGTGTGTTTTGTTATAGTTGGTTGAGCATCTGACTTGGGATCAAGAGGTACCAGGATTGATTCTGGCCTGTGTGATTTGGCATGATTGTTAGAACATCTGACTTGGAATCAAGAGATACCAGGATCAATTCTGGCCTGTGTGATTTGGCATAGTTGATAGAGCATCTGACTTGGGGATCAAGAGGTACCAGGATCGATTCTGGCCTGTGCAATTTGGCACATTTGGTAGAGCATCTAACTTGGGATCAAGAGGTACCAGCATCAATTCAGGCCTATGCAATTTCACACAATTGATAGAACATTTGACTTGGGATCAGGTGGTTCCAGGATCGATTCTGGCACTCACATTTCTGGCATTTGAACTTCTTAGAAATTTTCAACCAATAGAGCCATTAGCATTTTTAAAGGAGATATATAAGATATATATATTAATGAAAAACTAGAAAGATAAAAACTATTAAGAAAGACAGTATTTGTAATTTATATTCCTAAACTTCAGAAACATTCCAATGAATTTAAATTAGAATTTGCAAATCATTTCAAAATATTAAAAAGCTTTGAAGATATTTGAGACTTGATTAAAATCAATAAGAAGTGTGATGCTGTATTAAGAACTTCAAGAAAAATAGCTGATACAAGAAACCAGCAATGTACTAGGAAAGATTTTACTGGAACAAAACAATGTATAAAGAAAAGGAATTTCTTAATGATCCATTGAGAATAATTGAATGTATAGAGCTTTATAAAAGAGTATAAAAATGAAAAAATATGACTGTGAATTGGCAAGAAAAGCTAAAGAAAGGAATAAAAATGTCAAAGACAAAAAACAATATCTTGTTATTAAAAGGAAGATTGTTTTAGCAGTAAAGTAAAAAGATGGAATTATTACAAAAAGGAAAGATATTATAAAATATAAAAGAGATCTACAAAGATTTATGTAGTAATAAAGAACAAAAAAATAAAGCATCTATAATTATTCCATCTTCTGGATTTCCAAGTATATTAAATGTAGAGATGAGACATGCCATTAAATCTATGAAGAAGGATAAATCTCCATGAAATAATTGATATTGATATTTTAAAAGAAGCAAGTGAAGAAATAAAAAAAATTGCCAGCAAAGCTATATATCAAATATCTAAATGATAAAGATATACCAGATGAGTGGAAGAATGCAGTAGTCATACTGATATTTAAGAAAATTGATAAAAAAAGGATATTAAAAATGACTTATCTATTAGTCTTTTATGGTTCTATGCAAAAATCTGGTACTTATGTATTAATCCTGCACTGGTGAAAGTTGCTAGCAAAAAACATGTATATAAAGATTGAATTAAAGACATGTACAATCTTCTAAGAATGTGAGTGAATTAATCTTGTAAGTAAATATTAGATAATGATCCAATGAAGAGAAAGTAATTTATTTTATTTCTACTTGTGTGTTTGTTTCATTTTCACTAAATAATTTATAGGCAGCCATTTTACAAAATAAATATTTAAAAATTTACTTGGTGGAAGATAATTTCTCACAAAAATGTAAGTGCATGCTTGTAAATGTTTGTTTCATTTCCACCAAATAAAATTATATGTTGTCATTTTTCTAAACCAAATCTTTAATCAATTAACTTTATCAGCAAGTCCTATGTAAACATTACTTTCTATGATCAGTAGATTAGGAAACTATTGCTGGACAAATTTGTATGTGATATGTCAGTGCAGGACTAATATATAACTATCTAAAATCTTTACCAAGATAAATATAACTGGTCTAAAGGTAAACTTAGGATCATAACTAATCCAAGGAACAGGCTGGATTTAAAAGTAGATTAAACATTGTTTCTTTCAAGTATTGAGAGAAATGATAAAAGACCAATGAATATGTGTTGTTATTATGCTTTGGATTCATACATTACAAAAAGATATTTTGATTGTATAAACATTTCCATAATGATTAAAACTTTGAACTATCAAGATATAGAACTGGAATTTATTATATTCCAAAGAATATTTATCAAAACACAAGAGAAATGATTAAATTACATAGTTCTATTAAGAAGGCTAACATTAAGAAGGGTATACAACTGGGTGTTACATTATGTCCAAAACTTTTTACAATAGTTATACAATATGTATTTTGTGGATCAAAATGAAGAGCTAAAAAATAACAGTAAATGGAGTTTGTCATTATGAAGTAATTTGATATGAAAGCATAACCCACACTTTGTAATTTTGGTAAAGATTCATAGATTAGACAGATGTAGAATTAAAATATAAGTTTAACCACAATGTTTGGTTCTAATATCCATCGTTTTGTTTAGAATATATTGAATTTTATTTGAAATTGCAGTATTATTATATGAGCAATTTTGCTATTCTGTTTTTATTAACATATATTTCTTTGTAGAATATTCACCAATGTATTTAGATATCATATTCTTTTCCTCTTATTGCTTTCACAATTTACTCTTCATACCAAATTGACATTTTATTCTCTTCTACAGCTTTACTTATCATTTCCCAGATTTTACTTTTCATTTTTTATAAATGAGTTCTTCAAAATATTTGTGTAACTCTCTCTTATTATATAAATTATCTAGCCTCAAAAATATACTGTTGAACTGTTATTATCTCCACTGTGTTTTATTAAAGTATCTTCTTATTGAGTCCTTTTAAAGTTTCAGGCATTAAAAAGTTAATTCACTGCAGAATTTCTGATGGTTAGGAATATCAACTATTAATATTGTTTTAACAGTTTTGTCTTTCTAGTTTTGCACTAAAGCCTATCATAAAAATCCCCATTAGTTAATAATCACTTTTAGTATGAAATTATTCAGCACAAAATCTAAAAATATACATAATAAGATTCTGCTATATTGGATTTTTCTCCAAAAATTACAAAAACATCAACAAATAAGCAAAAAATAGGCTTTTTTCTTCTACAATTCAATATGACTTTTTTACTTTCTGTTTCTTTTAAATAACATTTATTCAGTACATACTTATCTTTCAAACATTCTCCAACATTCCTATTAAAATCTTTCTTTACAATTTTAAAATATCAGTTTAATGAAAACCATTCTGTAAATCTATTCAAAACTCTTCCATTTTATCAGAATAAAAACATTATTAAAGTTTAATCTGCTAAGCATCACATGATCACCATTTCTTATGCTTACACAAACTATTTATGCAGAGGCTAAACTCTCCATACAGTAGCACTTCCAGTGCAAGCCAGAGTAATCGATGGATGCAAGAAGGTTTACTCTCAGATCCAAGGATCCTCACTGATGAAAGCCACAAGCTGGAAACTAATCTTGGGATGGTGGATGAATAAGCACTAGATAGGGGTTTTATGCACAAACCTTCTTGCATCCATCGATTACTCTGGCATGCACTGGTGGTGCTACTGTGTGGAGAGTTTAGCCTCTGTGTAAAGTTTAACCTCATTTCTCTATATTTGGCATCTTCCATTAAGTAGAACAATTAATATTGCTAATAGACTAATAAATTTTCAATCTTTACAACTTGTTCTTCAGTCATTCAAATGTACATTTATAATCACTTCTGCTCAGTTCTATTTGCAATTTTTGCCCATTTTGCAAATCAATTGCTTCTTTTTTTTTGGTGACAATATCTTATTTAATATATACAAAATTTTTTCTTCTTATTTATACACCCCTTTATTTAAAAGTGATTTAGGGATATAGGTGAACAAATATAAAATTATCGAATGGTAGTCCAAGTCTAAAACTAAAGAACTTTTAGTGCCACCTATTTTCCTAGTTCAAAATCTTATAGTTGGAAAATGTATAAAGAGGGGTAGAGTTTTAAATTACAGTATTATCAAAAAGAACATTAAGAATGGACAGAATGTAAGAAATAAATAAAGAGTAGTTGATTTAGATATAAATGAAAATGTGGAGAGGGAATTGATCTGTAAAATTAATGATAAACAAGCTAATTATAAATGTAGTAGAGAAGAAAGCATCAAAAGAATTTATAAAAGGTAATAAAAAAAGAAGAAATTGTTAAAATTGGATATTTGAATATGAAAAATGGTAGGAAACTAAAAAAGTGGCTGGAATTAAACAAAGCGATTAAAAACAAAGAGCTTGAGGTGTTAGCAGTAGTGGAAACACATCTAAGAGAAAAAATGCTTTCATTAAAAGACTTGGTATAGGAGGGTATAAATAGAAAAGAAGAAGAAAAAATGAATCATGAAATAGGAGTTATTTCAAAAAATATTTATAAATACTGTTGAGTGTCAAGAATATTTGTGGTTTGAGATAAGATTAGAAAGACAAGAATGAATGGTGGCTATAGTGTGTATGGGCACTGCTGATAGTCAAATTATAATGGAGTGAAACAATAGCATATATGAATACCTAGTTAAGGATATACAGAGTTACAAAAAAAGAGGAAGAAAATACTGGTTATAGGATGAATGGGTATATTGAAGAAATTGATGTCATGAATAACAAGAATGGTCAGCTTTTGAAAAATATTTGTCAGAGAGACAATTTGAGCATTGGAAATTTATCACATATTTATGAGAGACAATATGCATGGTCCAGAAATAATATATTTCACACAATAAATTATGTATTAGTAGAGAAAGAGGGAGTGAATAAAGTAAGAAAAATTAAAGGGTTTGATAATAAAGAGAGAGTAGGTAATAATGATCATAATAGAAATGGTTAATAATGTGATGGAAAATAGTAATAAAAGTTAAAAGAATAGTGAAAGATGTGGCTGGATAATGAATGATAAGATTAAGTTAAAAGAATATAAAATAAAAGTAGAAGAAATTATAAAAGAGTTTGCTGAAGATGAATATAAGGACTGGTGTGGTGAAGTAGTAAAAGTGGCAAATAGGATTTTAGGTGATAATATTTAAAATAATAAAAGTAATAGAAAAGCGAGAATCAGTAAAAGTATAAAAGAGAGGGGAAGAGCATGCAGAGAATATAAATGTGCTATTAAAAACAAAGAAAGTGAAAAAGACATTAATATTAAATGGGAAATATATTTTTCAAAAAAAGAAGTTGGCTAAAATAGATAATTATATAGAGAGAATAAAGTTAAATAGTAAATTATTGAAGGATATTAATAAAAATGGAAAAGATGAGAGTAAAAAATGTTGGAAATATATCAAAAGAAGAAATGTAGGGGAGAGAAAAATAGTATTACTAAATGATGAGAAAAAAGTGTGTAGTTCTAGAGAACAATTAGAGAGAATCTTAAGTAAATATGTATTGGATATAGAAAAGATGTTTGATGTGAAGGACAGAGTGATAATAAACATAAAAGCATATATAAATACTTCAAACAGGCTTTAACCTGTATTCAGTATGCTTTAAAATTTGTAATAATCAAGCATATTTTGCCGATAGAGGGAACCTTCCAAACCATGACACAAGATAGTGACTCAATAAATTAATTACTACTCTGCAATAGTTTATAGAATTTCCAACATTAAGATCGTAATATTAGCTCGCTGTAAACCGCAAGATTTTGTGTAAGTTAATTTGTAAAGGAAATAGTGGACTTAAACAGTGAAGAAAACAACTACTTCACGCTTCCAAATCAAGATGCTTCAGATTCATCTATATAAGTGGACCTTTAGGTTAAAGATAAGATGTCCACTCTTATCTTGTGTCGTGGTTTGAAAGGTTCCCTCTATCGGCAAAGTATGCTTGATTATTACAAATTTTAAAGTGCATTGAATACAGGTTAAAGCCTGTTTAAAGTATTTACATATGCTTTCTGTGTGCTCAATAAATTAATTACTACTTTATAAAAGCACATAGTAATGGAAATATTAGGTTTACAAAAAATGAATTGAATGAGGCAGGGAAAAAATTGGCAAGTGGAAAAGCAAAAAGTTTAGAGGGATGGGCAACAGAAATGGTAATGGATTTAGGAAATAGGACAAAATTAAATCTATTATTATGTTTTAATAAAATGGCACAAAAGAGAGAATTTCCAGATAGCTGCAATAATATAAGAGTAGGACTATTATTTAAAGAAAAGGGCATATCTTAGAAAGTTAAACTATTATAGACTAATAGTGGTAATGTCAGTATTATATAAAGTTTTTGCTATGGCTGGAAAGGTAGCAAAATAGATGGAAGAAAATAATACAATGGAAAAATGCAAGGAGGTTTTTGATCAGATAGGCATATAGGAGACAGTTATTTGTAGTCACACAACTTATAAATATGAATAGGCATACAGGTAGACAGTTATATATGGTATTTATAGATATAGAGAAGGCATAGAGTAGAATAAATAGAAATAAATTATTGGTAAGTCTAGTAAATGTGGAAATAAATGGAGTTTTAGTGGATTTTATTAAGAGATTATATGAAAATAATTATTATACATATCAATTAGGAAATATGGAATCAGTTAAAGTAAAAAATGGAGTGCCAAAATCACCTATTTTGTTTTTGTTATATTTGAGAGAAATGGAGAGAGCAATAGAAAGATTAGAAAGAGGGGTAGAGATACCATTAATAGATGACAAGGGAGTGTACATATTATCAGATCTTTTATTTGCTGATGATATCTTTTTGTGCACAGAAAGTAGGGAAGATATGGGAGTTATGCTGATGCTGACGATGTCTGCAAGGGTGGGTAAAAAGATGGGGATTAAAGTTAGTGAAGAAAAATCAAAAGTAATGATGATAAATGCTGGAGAAAGAGAAGAGTAAGAACTTTTATTGGGGGATATAAAGTTAAATGTGATGAATATGTATAACTATTTGGGAATCATCTTAAGTAATCAGAGAATTTTCTTGGATGAATGGGAGAAAAAAATTGATAAATGAAACAAAGAAAAGAAAAGGCTGATAAAGAAATTAATAGTGCTTTCATATAATAAATATGATATAGCAAGAATTGTATTGAAGGTAGTGGCAGTAGCAGCATTAACTTATGGTAGCAATGCAATATGTGTTAGTAAAGGATTGTTATATTCCTTGGAAAAAGTACAAAGAGAAAAAGAAAGACATGCAATTCAAGGAGAAATGGAATGGTCAAGTTTATACGACAGATGCAAAAAGCAAAATAAAAATGTTCGGGAGATTGTAATTTATGAATAATAAAAGAATATCTAAAATAGTATTTACTTAGGTTATGAGCAAAGGACAGGCAATAAGATTGGTGAGAAAGGTAGTAAAGTATACAGAAGATTTGGATAAATATTTTATGTCAGTATACTTATACAAAAGATGGGATTATTGTATTAGAAGAATTGTTGAATGTTATAGTGGCAAGGAATGGGATAGAAGAATAGATGCACTAATAATTTTGAGATGGAGAACTAGTTTGGAGAGTAAAAAGAGGTTAGTGTATATAGAAGTAAACAAGATATTGGGTGTGAGTTATGAAAATAGCAAGGAAAGTAGTATACTGTTTAAGGCTCATACAGGATCATTAGCAACAAGGGGATATACACATAAATGGAGAAATTTGGATGATTTAGTCTGCAAGTTATGTAAGGAAGGCATGGAAAATATTATGCATCTGTTAATTGAATGTAAATGCTTACTAGCAGAAATGGTACAAATAAGGAAGTTGTGGCAGACTAAATATAAACAAAGCGATTATACAGAAAGTGTGTTTTTTGGTGTTTATGCTTGTTTTGGAAAAAGATAAGAAAGATTTCGATATAAAAACCATAGAGTTGACAAAGATAATGTTGTGGAAGCGGAATGGAGTAGGATAGACAAATATATGGGGAAAACAAGGTCGGGAATAGAAAAGGAAGGTAAGGTGGCTAACAGGTTTCTCTGGGCATAGTGACTGAGATATTCCTGATTCTGAATATGGAGAAGCCATAGTACATCGCATCACAAATGTTTACTTAGAAAATAACTACTGTGAGAAATGAAATTGTGGATATCGTTACTGTGTTTGGCCAGACATATTATTGCAATTAGAAATGTTGATTTTCATTATAGTCATTTATGTAAAAAGGTCGTTTTAAGTGTGTTGGATGTATACGTATCTAATAATGAATAATTAAATTAGTTTTTATGTTATAGGCATATACGTTTTAAGATAGTAATTAGTGATATTCGTTATATATATATAATCATATACTGTACAGATTTACATTGAAAAATGTATTTGAATTAATAAATATGAACTTCCCTTTACTATCTTTAATACTGACATATTTTATAAGATTGTGGTCTTATTTTATTGTTTATTGCTTGATTTCTTGTTATGGTCTACTTAAAATTATCCCACTTTTGACAGATACATATCACTAAAATAATTGCTCTATGATTTATTAAACAAATAATTACTGTTGCATGCAATCTTGTCATATTCAATGCCAGCTTTTAATACACGTGACTGTGATGTCACATAAAATAATGATTATGCGATTCAAAAATCCTAGACCTTTGGGAATAATAGAAATCAAATTACAAATGAAAAACAACTGAGAAAACATGTGTTTTATTTATATTAATTATAATTGTAACTTTAAAACGCTTTTTTATTATTATTAAGTAATGTTTTAAAAAATTAAGACTTTTAAACAGACATTAATTATAATTATACAAATTAGTGTCAGTAGCAACAAATTAAAAATAGTGCAATTTATATTAACATTAAAATAATTATGCACGTATATCCATCCCTCTTCCCTACCAACAACCACTAATCATTTCTTAATTTTTCCTAATTAGCAGCATATGAGCGAATGATAATTGATCATTTTTTGAATTAAGGTTCAACTTAAAAAAGAATACCACGAGCAAATAACTCATTTTCTACTTAAAGGCATGCTAAAGAAACAATAGGATGTCACATGACCAATCTCTGCCCAAGAACAAGTTATAATAATTAAAGAATAGCATGTTAATACTTGTTCGCTATAGATCACATTTTACCTTTGCTTACCACTTTCTTACCCTGATTTATTTTAGCACCATAAATTTGAACCATGACTTTTTTCAGGAGAAGAGTGAAATTGTGGTTTTCCCTAACCTTTTCTAATTCTTTACACCTTACATGTTGGGTTCAAGAAGTGGGGTAATGGGCTTATAATTATTATTTTTTAATATTACGTTAGTAATATTTACTAAGGCTGGAACCTCAAGAATATGTGTGTAAAAATGTGATAGTAGGGACCTCTACAGGTCTTAACCACAAGCTTACATTTTGGAAAAAAAAAGGGGAACCTCTTTACTTTAACCTACTTTCTATATAAATAGGTGAAGCTGAAGTGGTTAGATCTGAGAGCGTGAAGCTATTCAATACTTCACTGATTAAGTCCATATTTCTTATTACACATTAATACTCATGAAATATTTCGATTTACAATGAGTCAATAGAAAGATCTTATAGTTAGAAATCTATTATGATAATTTAAAGTTGTAATTATAAATTTATATTACGTTAGATAAGTTTGTACCTTAATTATTTTTGAATGCAGATTGCAATAGTTCTGCAAACTTTAAATCCACCCACCCTGAAATGGTACAGTAGCGAAGTAACATTGCTAAAATATAGTATTGTGTGCACTCTTGCAAACTGTGCAAGACAAAGCATAGTTGCAACCGAAAAAAAAAGTTGTGATTATTTGGTTTGATGGCAGCCCATTAAATGGCATATATATGTGTGTTTGAATGGGATCAATGCCATCAAGCAGTTTCAACATGTTAATAGAACAGCACCCTTTTTAAGTAATGCTTTTATATAAACAGTACTAGCCTACTAAAAACTAGAATCTGACTAAAAAGTAGAAAAAAAATTAGTCTTGGTTCTTGGAAAATATGAGATCTTAAGAATTTAGACTTGTTATAAAACAATTGGAAATTGCAAAACTATTGTCATTTCATAAAAGCATACTATACGTATTGCCACACACAGCAAGCAAGAGTAATCAATGGATGCTAGAAGGCTTGTGCATAAATCCCCATCTAGTGCATACTCATCCAATATGTATAGTGAGTTTTTGCCTGTTTTTAAAAGTTATAAGCAAGCATAAGAAGTGGTGGTCATGTGATGTTTATTCATAAAAGCATTCGAGGCTTTTTTAATTTTTATGATTTATTTGAACTCAAATGCTTTTATGAAATGACAATTTTTCTGCAATTTCCAATTGTTTTATAACAAACCTAGATTCTTAACATCTCTGATATTTTCCAAGAATGGCAAAATAATCGAGTTTCAGGTTTTTTCTACTTTTTAATTAGATTACTTTGTTGTTTTTCTACTTTTTACTCACTAGTACTATTTACATAAAAGCATTCTTTAAAAAAAAATTTACATACTATTTTATTTAAACTTCAATTTAAATGCAATTTTATTTCAGATCTTAACTGTTTTTTAAATTTATCATTTTGCAAAAAATTGTCAATTTTTTAATGTCTGATATTTAAAGCATATTGTCATAGATAGTAGTTTAATCCCAAAACAGTATTCATTATTGGCAATAGCATATAAAAATTATTTCAGAGTTAATTTAACATGTTGAATATCTGCTCATATTTTGTTGCCGTATATTTTTATATTTATTTCATTATATTGTTTACTTTATATTTATTTTATTGATGTTTTCCTCATACTGTTTCCATTTTCTTTTATTGTACAGTTTTAGATTCTATTGGGTTGAGTTGTAATCACTCTCTCAAGACATCTATCATTGCTCTGCAATAATTATGATCATTGGGATTCTAACATCATTTAAGTTATCAACTGAATTTAAGAACTTCACTACAAACTTTATTTAGATTTTATATTATTAAATTATTTATTTCAAAAACATTTGACTTTATTCATCTAAGAAAATCATAATTACTATAACTGGATATTTTCCTAAATTACACTATAAACCTCCTTTCCTTTTTTCAAACCTTGTACTCCAGTTTTAATTTATTTTCCAAACTTCATCTCACTTATTGCTTTTATAGATCTCTTCTTTTATTATTGCACAATGTGTTTTCTTTTTCTACTAGATCTTTTTTTCATCCATTAACATAAATAAAAATAAATAGAGGCATATAAACTTAGAATTTTTCACTCTATTTTCATACTTCACCCCATTTCAAACAATCACCACAATGACCATATATATATGAAAAAGGTAGATGACCTCCAATATACTTATTTCATGCAGAACCAGTACTTATCAGTTGGGCAAGATCATAATCTCCCACACATATATACAATCAGTGTTAGGTTATATCAAGATAGAAATTTCTTAAACTTTAATGAACAGGATTCAATATTCTCACCCTTCCAACTATTTAGCCTTCCACTTTATTGAAAAACCAATGATGGAACTCTCAAAACCATTGTTGGATTTGATATTTTAGTTATACCCATGTAGACATTATGTCAATCTAGCCCCTCATATTATCAGAACATTGCATATCCATATATTAATAGAGAAAGGATGGGCTGAACTTATAGATGCAACCTTTTTCAAGGTAATATGTAATTAGCTTACTCATTTAGTTTACTGAATGTTTCTTATAAAAGTGACTAGAGGGATATTGCCTTGGAAATAGGTTGCATCTATAATTTCAGCCCATCCCTCTTCTATTAATATATGGATATATAATGGTCTAATATTGTAAAGAGTTATATTGACATAATATCTACAAGGATATGACTACAATATCAAACTCACCAAGGGTTTTGAGTGTTTCATCATTGGTTTTTCAATAATATGGACAGTTAAACAATTGGAAGGGTGAGAAGATTGAAGTCTGTCCATTAAAGTTTAAGGAATTACTGTCTTAATATAAGCAGAGCACTGATTGTATATATGTGTGGTAGATTATGATCAGATCTGACTGATGATTATTGGTTCTGCACATATATTGGTGATTATCTATCTCTTTTACATATATGTGATTATGTGTGTCAGTTGTTCAAAATGGAGTGAAGGTCGAATATAGATTGAAAAATCCTAAGTTCAAATCCCTCTATTTACTTATATAAGAAACATTCAGTAACATTAAATGAATAAACTGATTATAAATAAAAACATTATCTTATCATACATATTACTTATTTATAAATATTAAAAATGACTTAGACACAAACTAATTTAATATGAAGATAACAGATAGCAAAAACTGCTACACAAGAAGTAGAAACAAATTGAATTCACCACTAATAATTTTATTTTCTTAGACAAAGTAATATCTGCAGGAAAATGAATTATGAAAATAATTATGAATGACTCCTTTAGAATGGAGTATCTGGGATTCTGAAAAATGATATGGTAAACAATGAATGATAAACATAAGAAAGTTTACAAGTAAAGTAGAAAGAAGGCACTAAAAGTTTATTTAAAATGATGTCTTAATAAAAGTTATTTCAACAATTAAAAAAATAAAAAGAAGTATTATTATTCAAAACAGCGATATTATAAACTGTGTGAAGATAATTATGACCAATATATATTATTTTGAAATGCCACACACTTTTAAATAAAGATATGAGACATGTAATTATATTTATAAAGGATGGAAAGCTAAAAGAAATTATGGAACCATTATAAGTATTTTAGAGTAAACAATGAAGAAATAAGAAATATTTTGGTTAAATTATTTATCCAAATGTCTAAATGATATGGATATACCAGATAATGTGAAGAATGCTATAATGGTGATGTTTAAAAAAGGTTATATATATATTAAGAATTAGAGATATATCAATCTTTTATTTGACCTGTATTGTTTATAGATTATATTGGCCTTCTGTGTTGAATTTATAGAGTGAGAAAAAACTTTTTAATTCTTCCAATATTTCTTCTATAATTAAATTTCTGGAACATCTTAATATGATCCAAGACATTGTCTAATTTGAAAGAATATTGATCAGAATCATTACTAATGATTTGTAATGAATATAGGCATTCCAATGTCAAGAAGAAAAAGAAGAACAATAATAATAATAATAGTAGTAGTAGTAGTAGTAGTAGTAGTAGTAGTAGTAGTAGTAGTAGTAGTAGTAGTAGTAGTAGTAGTAGTAGTAGTAGTAGTAGTAGTAGTAGTAGTAGTAGTAGTAGTAGTAGTAGTAGTAGTAGTAGTAGTAGTAGTAGTAGTAGTAGTAGTAGTAGTAGTAGTAATGATGATGATGTTGATGGTGGTGGTGATAGTAGTAATAGTAGTAGTAGTAGTAGTAGTAGTAGTAGTAGTAGTAGTAGTAGTAGTAGTAGTAGTAATAGTAGTAATACACTAGAGATGAGTTTATGATTATTCAGACCAATCTGAAAAACACAAATACTGTACACCAAATTATAGAACATTCTGCTTCATTATTTTATTTGTGTGACATTTTCCTATGCTATCTTTTCATTTTCTGCATCAAACTTTTCTTTCTAAAAGACTTCAATATTGTATCTCATTGTAACTTTTCATTGTCTTCTATCCTCAATTTTATCTTTCTAATAAAATTTTATAATGTAAACAGTCTGCTTCTTCTAAGAAATCCACAATCCTATTCACTATAAAATATTTTATTATAAAACATTTGTAAAGAAATCTCACATTGTTTATTCATTTCGCATGTCCATCCAGTAATTTTACAAAAGTGGACGTAAACCAGGCAAGTTTTTTGGTAATACGAGACACCCAATCCCTTTTTTGTACATTTTTGAATGTTTAAAAGTCCCAGAAAATATTATTTCAAAATTGTATTTATAAATAATAAAAAATATTATCATAAACTAGTTCTACACACTATCAAATATTAATACACTTTTTTTAATTAAATATGAAAGTAAAATCTACATTAACAACTCTTTTGACTAATACCGTTTAAACACTACAAATTTAAAAATTGAAAATATCTGGGTTTTTTTTGTTTATCTTTAAAACTCAAATATTCTAATATTGATACATATTATACTACTATAGATTATTAATATAAAAATTTAGTGGAAATGGTAATGAAAAGCAATATCGCCTCTGAAGCTGCACAGTGCAATTGCTTTGGGAACCACATGTGGCTCACGAGCCATAGTTTATCCACTGTTACTCTATACTATGACATCAAACAAATCCACTATTCTTACTACTTTTTCAATGCTTATTTTCTTAAAATAAATACAACAACAGTTTCAATTGCCCAGCAGTCTTCCTCAGAGTTTCTCCTTATTATTCAGCTTTTTCCAACTATGATATCAAGCATCCTAAAGAATATATTGATATGTTTCATGATTATGTTTAGAATGTTTTGAGCATCCTTCAATGAATATTTTTAATGCCCAGAATCCAAGTATAACTATTACAACAATCAGATAAAATAACATCTTTATATACTACTAATTTAATTTCTATAATTACATCACTGTGATGAAATACCTTATTTTTAAAAGTAGCAGTAATACATTGTAATTGCACTGCATCTTAAGATTCTAAGTCTGCCCTTTTTACTTTAAAAGCTATTTCTGATTGTTTCACATTCTTAACATTATAATCAACTAAATTAAAAGTTGCTGATTTTTTTAAAAACAGTAATTACAAAGTCAATGTCTTTATATGTTACATTCAATGCATCATCTTTTGAATGAGAAAAGCTAGCACAAAACATCAGCATATTATAAATCCAATAAATCACATGATCATCCATTGTCTATGCTTACAAAAGCTGTTAAAACAGCAGTAAACTATCCGTGCAGTAGTGCCACCCAATCCATTGATTACTAAGGCTTTCACTGGGTGACACTACTACATGAAGATTTTGCTACTGTTTTAAAAGCTTGTGTAAGCATAGAAAATGGTAATCATGTGATCATTTAGAGATTTATACTAATCCTTCTCATAGGATGATGATGACTAAGTTTTTTTAAAAAAAACAAAGATACTAAAATGTATAGATACTGAACTAGGTTCGGATTACATGACTATGTAAGCAAAGGAGTTTAGATTGAAAACAACATTGGGTTTTCATCTTGGATTCATAGCTTTATAGTTAAATAAATGGGTAAAAGGTGGCTTCTAGAGGGTTGCATTAAATCCTAAAATTTAGGAACAGTGCTCTCAAGTCCAAGGCTCCTCATTAATGAATTTCACAAACTAACAGCTAGTCTGAGGATATTGGATGAATAGGCACTAATAGGGAATTTATGCCTTCTTGCATCCATTGGTTACTGAGGCTTGTATTGGCTGATACTACTATATGGAATATTTGCTACTGTTTCATATTATAAACCATAAGCCAAAAAGATGAAATAATAATATGCTTTTAGGAGGTATAATTCACTCTACTCAGGAGCAATCTATAATAATCTTGAATAATCAATGGACACTAAATGGCAGTGCTATTATAATATTCCATATCCTCAAATCAGTTTCTGGCTTATAAATTTCTTCAATGAGAAGCTTTGGACTTAATACACTTACAAATGGAACAGCTATTTTTAATTTTTTTATTTTATCATGCGAAAAGTCTGAAATAAAAGAATATCCTAAACTTTTGAATGCATAATTATAATATTATATAATTATATATTTTACATTAGATTTGCAAATATATAGTTTTTGCTAGATATTATCCTAATTAAAAGGTGAATAATATTTAGAATTGTTATAAAACTGACGTCACTAAAATACGTAGTTGCTGATTTGCTGTCAAATTTATGTAAGCATTCAAGCATAATTGATTTAATAGCGGCTGGCAGATGTGTAAATGCATTAGGTCCAAAACTTCTCATAGGAGAAACTATAAGTCAGAAATTTGTAAGAGGTGTGAACATAATAAATATTGCTCTCCACTATTCACTGATTACTCAAGTTTATAGCAAACATCTCAAAAGTACTTTAGAAAGTGTAAATTACAGCTTTTAAAAGCAGAAGTTGAACATAAGTTGTTAAGCGTTGGTGGTCGAGCGGTCAGCACAGCTGCCTTATAAGCAGTTGTCTCGGGTTAGCGGGTTCGCTGCCCGGCTGATGCTATGACACATGAAAAGTTAAACGTAAGCAGCAAAATCATATTATGTTTTATTGTTAGTAATAATCAACTTTAATTAATTGCAAGGAAAATCATGTAACACCAAATTAAGATTATATACTGTGTATATATTTCTCAGCTGCTTTATATTACCGATTTATATATAAATATTTATCATTCGCTGTTGATCTATTATCTATACTATTATAACTATATCATTTTTCTGCTTCTTCTAATCTTATTTTTTATTGCACGCACGCATACATTCACATGATTATTTTCTTCCCTTATCAATTCCTTTATTGGCTTCGTATGTACTATATATACTTTTGAAGTAAGTAAAAATTTGATCCTAAATCTTAATCAGACTAAACATGTCTTACGAAAATTTTAAGAACAAAAAAATAACATCGTATGCAGAATTAATTTCATAGATTAAAACAGATTTCCCTCTTTTTAAACAAAAAATTGTATAAATTTCAAGATTTTAAAGTATCGTTGAAGCTTACGGACAATAAATTACGTCCAATTTTCAACTGGTAATATTTTTTTTTAGTTCATTCTCTACTTTTTTTTGTAATCCAACTAAAATTAATAATAGGTCTTTAAAAACAATTCTATTAATTTAATAATTTTTCATTCAAATTATTTATTACTTAGCCTTTTCCAATATTCTGCAAAAACTTTTTTTAAATTTATTTTTGATACACTAATCACTTCTACTCTTGAAAGTTGTCTTAGTGTGGTGGCTAACACATCCACATGTCGAAAGATCATCTGAGTTCGAATTTTTCTGCCTGATTGATGATCCATAACTAACGCAGATAACCATCGAATAATGATTAGAAAATGGATATCTAGTTCTTTTTAATAAAAAGTAATGGACTGATTAATCCGGGCTAGTGCCCATGCACAGACTATAAATATAAATAAATGTGATTTAGTCTTCACCATTTGTAGAAATATTGCCATACTCTTACAAGCCCCAAGCCCATTGATATATATCAATTATTTCTCATCATAGTGAATTTTCATAAAAGCTATTATACATGAGGGGTCAGAGTGACTTCAGGTCAACATGGGCATGGCAATAATATTAGCATCAGAATGGGATTTGAGTTTTCATCATCAGATTTTCAATGATATGGATGGCTGAAAAGTTGGAGTGGATTGAAGCCTGTCCATTGAAGTATAAAGATTTGCTATCTTAATATAAACTGAGCACTGATTATATATATGTGTGGGAGATGACAATCTGGACCAACTGATGAGTGCTGGTTTAGCACGAAATACATCTATTGGTGATTATTTATCTTTTCTACATGTGTGTGGACATGGGTATCAGTTGTATGAGATAGTGTGGATAGTTGAAGGTGCTTGAAAATCTGAGTTCAAATCCCCTATACGTAAAAGCTTTTACTGAACATTTTTGCACATATAGAGATATATATATATATATATTAACTACTTAGCATGTTAATTTTTAATTTTTATATATATTGATTTCTTTATTTTAAAGACAAATTGAGGTAATTAGACTATAGAATATATATAGAATTATCATCAAAATTGGAAATTAATTAAATCCATTATGCTGTATTTCATATAAATTATAATAAATAAATAATATATAAATATATTTAAAATAATTATACATAAAAAGCCTGTCCCAGCACATGATTTAGTGTCCTTTTCAAATGTTAATAATTTATTTTAACGATAATCAATTATTGCATATATGACAAGCGTTGGTGGTCTAGCGGTTGGCATAGCTGCCTGGTTTGCTTCCCGGTCAACGCATTTGACGTATGGGAAAAAAAATATTGCATATGTAACATGATCTAGTATTCCATAATAGAGATGAAATAGCAATCAAAAATATGGCATTACTAAAATAAAACCTTCATATAGATATCCAATATAGCTTCAAAGAATTGACTATATACCTTAACAATATGCAAAACAAATAAATATATTATACAATTTTATATATATTGTTCTTATGTAATAAATTGTTTTCTCTTCACTAGTAAAAATTGTAATTATAAATACGCGACTTTTTTCGCATTAAATAGTGAAGCTATAGTTATATTATAATGTGTAATAGGTCGGCTTAGCGCTTTCGAGATTTAATGTTCGAATCTCATACTCATAGCTTTGTGAATGAAGGCTGTTGTGATTTATTGTACACATATGCAAATGAGTTTGGAATTTTTAATTAGTTAGTCCATTGTTTGGAGAGAGCAAAGCATGCCTTTCTTCTATTAATAGCCCTGAGATCATTTGCTATGTAAAAAGCTTCTTTAACTTTTCTTTTGGCATCACTCTTCTCTGTACAAATTATTTGGGCAGAACTGGGTTCGAATACATGGCCTATAGCTGCTTGGTGGTCCCAGTATACTGATGTTCCTTCATTTTTATTTTTAACCTTGTTGTATGCATACCTGGGTTGGTAAATTCTTGTATTAAGGTTAGCCCGAGTCTCTTCATAGTAAGATGAATGGCAGCCTAATTGAGGACATGCCAATTTCCATTCATTTTCAATTGACCAGTTGTTAAGTAAATTTATTCGAGTATTGTGAATATTTATACAATTATTTATCTTATTTTTAATGCAATATATTTCATATGTTTGTCTTTTCTTTAGATCTTTATTGTAATTTAAAGGTTTAATATTTTTTGTAACCTCTATTTTATGTCCATATGTTAAGTTATGAATGTATTTATTTTATATTCATTTAGTATAATATAGAAGTCATAAATATTAAATACACATAACATAATGTATATGTAAATTAAATTTAAGTAAATGCACTTTCTGGAGCCATGAATATATTACATTCATACTTCAATTCTTTATATTTATTGATGTATGAATGTTGTTTATTCATAGTTCCCAGACATGTAACTACTTCCATTTAATTTATATATATATATATATATACAATTAAAATGTCCATTTATTAAAACTATTGTAATAACAATAAAATAATAAATATAATGGTAATTAACTATTATATACAGTCTTTCAATCTGCAGAAGTACTTTCAGTCAATTCCTTAACCCTCCTCAATTATCATTAAATTCAAAAAACATAATGTAAGCAAATGTCATCAATTCAAATCTCACGAACCCAAATTTTAAAGTTAGCAGCTTGTGATAAATAAAAATAAAATGAATATAATTAATAGACAAGCTGCTAACTTTAAAATTTGAGATTCATGAAATTTGAGTTGATATTTGCTGATATGTTTTTTGAATTTAATGGCAGTTGAGGAGGGTTAAGGAATTAATTGAAAGTACTTCTACAGATTGAAAGACTGTATATAATAGTTAATTACCATTATATTTATTGTTTTTATTGTTATTATATATATATAAACATAATGTAATATTAGTGAAAATAATTTTTAAATCACATAAAATTATATTGTGTAAGAAACCTCACAAATATTAATAATCAAGTCATTGTTTATTAGCCAACAAAATGAGATATCTCTTTTGTAAACCGTTAGATGTTAAATATACTAACGAATTCAGACAACAATTATTTGTGACAATAAAATTTTATTGCATTTCAAATATTCAACAATAATAATAAAATTTGATTCTCACAAATTGTTGGCTGAGTTAGTATATTTAATATCTAAAAACAGGCAAAATTCTCCATACAGTAGTGACACTCAGTGCAAGCCAGAGTAATCATTATAATGCCAGAAGACTTGTGCATAAAATCCACATCTAGTGACTACTCATCCAATATTTCCAGACTAGTTTCTGATTTGGTTGCCATCATCAGTGAGGAGCCTTGGATTTGAGAACACTGCATCTAGATCTTAAGATGTAATGCAACCCTCCAGCAGCAACCTTTTATCTCTACTTAACTACAAAGCTATGAGAATAAAATTGAAAACACAATAATATTTTCAATCCAAGATCATTAGCTTAAATAGTCATATGGGTCTGAATTCAGTTCAGTACCCATACATTTTGGTATCTTTGGTTTTTTAATAACCATAGCCACCACTTCCTATTAGGCAGGATTGGTATTAAACCTCTAACCATCACATGATCACCAAATCTTATACTTGCTCATAACTCTTATTAAAACAGGCAAAACTCTCCATACAGTAGTGCCACTCAGTGCAAGCCACACTAATCAATGGATACCAGAAAGCTTATGCATAAAATCCCCATCTAGTGCTTACTCATCCAATATCCCCAGATTAGTTTTTGGCTTGTGGCCTTTGTCAGTGAGGAGCTTGGGATCTGAGAGTATTGCACCTAGATCTTAGGATCTAATGGATTGAAAATATTATAGTAGAGATAAAAGATGGCTGATGGAGGGTTGCATTAGATCCTAAGGTCTAGGCTGCAGTGCTCTCAGATCTAAAGCTCTTCACTGACAAAGGCCACAAGGCAGAAACTAGTCTGAGGATACTGAATGAGTAGGCACTGGATGGGGATTTTGTGCACAAGCTTTCTGGCATCCATTGATTACTCTGATTTGCACTGAGTGGTACTGTATGGAGAGTTTTGCCTGTTTTAATAACAGTTATGAGCAAGCATAAGAAATGGTAATCACATGATGTTTAGTGGTTTAATATTTAATATCTAATGGTGTACCAGAAGTACCTTATTTTGTTGGTAAAAAAAATAAAGAATTTGGGTGTTAACATTTTCATAATTTTGCCATGTATATTTTACATATGATTGTTTCATGTGATGACTGAATTTGATTTATTTTATAATAGATTTTTGCATTTAGAAAGTAGATTGAACATGTGAGTTTTTATAATACAAAGTATTCAAAATATAATTGGATATTTTTTTATAAAAGTGATCAGAAAAAATTGCTTTTGAAGCAAATTTTGAAACTTTTTTTTTTCCTTTTAACGTTGACACAATTTAGTTATTCTTGACATTACATTTTAAAGGCATTTGAACAAATTTTTTTAAAATAAGAAAAAGATTGAGTATTTTATAAAAGATCTTAATTGAAAATTAGTTTTTAGCAACTCTTTTAATAAAACAAATATTTAGAATTAAATCAAAGATTAATTATAGTAAATTTTTAGTTAAAAAAAATAAAACACTTTTATCAAAAATAGTTAATTTTAATTATATATTTAGAGTTTTATTGTTAATAATAGCATAATAACAGCATATAAATCCATAATAATATCAGAACTTCGAGAATAGGTGGATTCACTCTATTCTTCATTCTTTGTTCAACATTTAGAGTACTTTTAAATCATAGCCTGGGTGATTTACTTCCTTTATTTACAATAATAACTGTAGCTTACTCCACTGCACATGCGATTTACAGATCGAACGCTAATTATAATTAACACTCTCCTTTCCAAACACAAGATAAAGTCTTTTTAAAAGATAGAATGGATACACTCTATCTTTTTCACCCAAACTATATGTATAAGAAAATCTGAAGCATTTGGAACTGAGAGCATGAAGATTTAATTTATCACTTTAAATTACTTATAATCTGATTTTTGTTGATGATGCTTGCAAAATTTTTACTATTTACAGTATGCCATTATTAAATCAAAACTTTAAACATATGTAAATATTTAATTTATATAGCATGATGTTTTTTATAAATTATAATAATAACTGTAGTTTACTCCACTGCACATGTGCTTTACAGATCAAATACTAATTATAATGAATACTCTCCTTTCCAAACACAATGTAAAGTCTTTTTAAAAGATAGAATGAAACCACTCTATCCTTTAACCCCAAACTATATTGTACCAGGTCGAACTGCCAAAACCACTTACTTATACATATGTATAAGTTTTGGCCAGTTTCAAACTCCCCTAATACATT